>JAFMOD010000319.1:4745026-4918469 GCA_019802435.1 Corydoras maculifer | reverse complement strand
ATTGACTCAGGGGGGCTGAATAATTTTGCACATCGCACTTTTCAGTTTTTTATTTGTAAAAAAATTGTTGATTCATGTATAACTTTCATTCCACTTCACAATTGTATACCACTTTGTGTTGGTCTTTCACATTAAATTCCAGTGAAATATATTTATGTTTGTGGTTGTAATGTGACAAAATATGGCAAAGTTCAAGGGGTATGAATACTTTTGCAACCCACTGTATATATATACATATACTTATGGCCAAAAGTACTACGATTCACCTCTTAATAATTGATTTTAAGTGTCATACGCTTCTGTTAAGTGTCATACGCTTCATATTAAGCAATCAATGTAGACAACTGTTTGTGTCCAATTTTGTGAAAACAGTTTAGGGAAAGCTTGTTTTTCATATGATTGTGTAATTGTGTGCAGTTCATAAATCAAGATCAGTAGGAGTGGTTTGGGTGAGTTAGGTGTGGAAACACTTGACTCACCCACAAGTCCTTGAATCTAACCCCGTATTAGGACGAAGTAGAATAAAGACTGAGACATGCTCTTTTATCGTACATCAGTGTCTGACCCCATGAAGGCTCTTCTGGATGAATGTGCACGATTCTCTGCAGGCATGCTTTAACAAGATGGAATGCTGTTATGGCTAAAAACATTACAATATCAGTACCTCCCTTAATTGTCTACATCATCGTTCGAACAATGCAAGATAACAATAATTTGCACATCTCTTTAATGTTAGTTTCAGTCCTGTGGTGATTAAGAGTACCTTACTATTGACCCAATGAGTAAAATTTCAAGTTTTGTCAATACCAGTCTATAACTATTTACATTTTAAGCAAGGTCTCTAACTTTTAACTCTTGCTGTTAGCATAAACTTTACTGCAATGTGCTATTTATGATGATTCATGTCGTCAACATGATTTCATAGCTCTTATAATTTGCATTTAGTTATAGTAAAATATGTGTCTGGTTTGTTAGGCTGAAATCTTATTTCTGGATTTGTATAATGCAAATCACATGAAACAGGATTCAGTCAGGGCACCTAATTTTTAATAGTTTTTAGTGGTTGGACCAAACATAAATGTTCAGTTATGGATTTTTATCAAGTTATTAATTTCTTTATGAATTTATTATTATCATTATTCAGCAAATGAATGGATGTTTTCATCGGGACCTTGTTTTAAATCGGCGTCAAAAAGGTGACTGGTGATGTTGGGAGGGAGAGTGTGCACCGAAGAATAGCAGTGGTTGATGTCTAAGGTTAGGAAATAGCTGGAAAGCAACATGAGAAGAAAAGTTTCTCTTTTTTTTTGTCATATATATATACATATATATATATATATATATATATATATATGTATATATATATATATATTTTTTTTTTACTTAGAATGCAGAATGTCTGTACACTGTTATAAGCATCTACTGTATGTCAGCAGGAACTACTTGGTTTACCGTTGACTTACTTGTTATTAGTGCCAGATAAAGGATCCTTAGAAATATAGACCTGTGTATGTTTACCTCAGCATATGTAGGCAGCACAGGGATGCAGTGGCTTGCACAACTACCTCACAGCAAGGAGGTCAGGAGTTCAATTCCCAGGTGGTACAGACAATTCAGAAACACTTTGCTTTGTGAACTTTACCAGTGCAGTCTGTATGTCCTTTTTGTGTCTGGTTATTTTAAAATAGACATTTAAAGACATAGGTAGGTAAATTAGAGATACTTCACTCCTGTTGAACTTAAACGTCCATTGTACAGAGCTCTGCTAGAATGAATTGAATTTAAAGGTATGTTTGTTTCAATTAGCTCGGTCCATATTCAGTACCAGTCAAATGTTTGGACACTGTATGGACACACATTGCCCAATATGGTAATTTGAGATTTTGCGTTCTCATGTTTCTGGCTCTGTGGTGCTTAAGTGAATATTGTAAGCAAGACTTACAGCAAGAGCAGAACCCTTACCCTTACCCTTTTGTAACATTTACTAATGATTTAAAATTTTTACTTCTATTTTTATAAAGTGGGGGAGCATAAAAAATGGTGACTAACTTTTCCACTATTCCCATACTTTTAATAATATTTTAAGTCATTGACTTATTACTAATTAAAATAAATTATGGGTTTATTTGTGTGTACAAAATACAAAACATACAATTACTAGAATCAGAATCTCATGCTTTAACCTAAACTCTGTATAAAAGTGGGTAAGACCCTGATCTCTGATAAAGATGCATGGTTAACGAGTTGCATTCATTAAATATGCAGATTACTGCTCTAAACCCAATTGCCTCATTAAAACCTGATAATGACTCTGCTCCTGTGTGCTGTTTACATAAGCAAATCAATACTGATCAGGAGGATAATGGTTCTGTTAGGACCGAGCAGGTAATCAAGGCTTTGTCAGGATGGAGAGTTATAGAAATGGGGGAGCTTGTGGGGTTTCTGTTGCTATGTTGCCTTGACATTGTGGAATTGGAGATAAGAAACTAAGCATGGAGATAAGAGATTTGACTTTTTTTTCACATTACTTTTAATTTCTAAAAAAAAAATTCACCAATCCTGCATAAGACTGCAAGATCATCTTTTAAATATAATCGAACATCCTAAGAACTAAAGATTACAGGGTAATCTTTAATGGCAGGTTTTTTTTTCTCTTCTTCAGAATAATGGCCTTTAATTATGCTCTGTTTAAGGTTTAGTAGGTTTTATATATATTTTTAAGTTTAATGTTGCAGTATCATCACTGGCTGGTTTCCAGATACAGCCATTCATATATGATTCAGTCATGGGGTGAGGTGCCAGAACTACCAGTTGTTCGAATAATATACCAGTGTGATGATCACTGGGAATCTCCCAGCCAGCTTTGTTTTTGCTTGAATGTAACATGCTAAAGCTAAAATGTGTAGTCTTATGAACTATTTAACTGATGCGTGAGGGACAAGCTAAATGAAACCCTGCTATGCAAAAATAAAATAACCCAATTGACTAAGTATTGTGACAACCTCGTCAGAGAATCGTGTCGGGCGCTGGGCAGATACAGCCAGGACAGGGCGCCAATCCATCGCTGGGCACACACTTACTCACACAAACATACTCTATATGAGAAACCCACGCAGACACGGGGAGAACATGGAAACTCCACCCAGATGGGGATTCGAACTGGGAATTCCTAGCGCTGAGAGGCGAACGTGCTAACCACTAAGCCACTGTGCCGCCCACCGCATTTAATAAACCATTTAATCATTGGTTATTTTTGCAATTATAACAGTTATGTTAATTACTGTATCTGTGTTTTAATATTCAAACATATAGATGTCTTAAATTAAGTCAGAGCTGTTTCTATGATTTTAATGACATTTTACAATATGGACAAAAGTATTAGGACTCTTAAATTTAGTATCTATTTTGAACAATTGTATGTTTCTGTTGGGGAAGGCCCTTTTCGGTTCCAACATGACTGCACCGGTGCACCAAGAAAGGTCCATAGATATGGTAAAGTGAGTAGTGAAGAACTTGACTGGCCCACACAGAGCCCTGACCTAAACCCCTCCAAACACCTCTGGGATGAACTTTAAATGAGCATTGTGAACACAGCCCTCTCATCCAACAAAGTGCCTGACCTCACATGCACTTTTAGATAAAGAAATCCTGCAGACACACTCAAATCGTGCCAACATCCTTCCCAGATGAGTGGAAGCTGTTATGGTGCAAAGAGAGTACGAGGAATTAGAAGGTCATAAAAACTGTAGCTGTCCCAATACTTTTGTCCGTGTGCATAGTGCATCTTATTTTCACATTACACATTAAGGTCCCTGTCTGTTTTAGAGCTGTGCTTATCAAATTTTACATACTTGCTAAGCCACAGTGTTATGTCTTTTATATTTACATGTCGTTTTGTTCTTGCCAGGCATTGTTGGCAGTGCCATCCCCTGAAATTCCACTCATCTGCCAACTTCTGCAAGTCCTCAACGTGTTGCCACTGCTAATTAGTTGCACAACACCAGATGCTGTGAGTGTATGCTTATAAAGTGGTTGTTTGTTAGTCCAAAGTTCCATTTAATCATTTTAGAAAAAAAATAATACAGAAGTTGAAGAATCTCTACCTGCTTTTCACTGTTCATATCATATATGAGCTTATACAGCCATATCAGCTTCTTAAAATTCAGACTATGGATTAACACAAGCAGGCATTTATAGTTTGTGTATTTGTATTTAAATCTTTAAGATTCTCAAAGATATATATATATACATACATACAGAAATGTTTTTATTCTTGTTTGGGTGTCCTTCAGACTTCTCCATTTTAAAATAAGCCATCTGCAGCAGGTGCAAGAGCCACATGCACAAAAAAACAAAATAAGATACTGAGATACAGAGCAAGAGCGGGAGGGAGGGAGAGCGAGTTAGAGAGCGAGAGGACGCGAGACGCGAATGCACGACAGAGAACAGAAACATAGAGACTGAAAAAGTCGAAAGCTCTGGTCAGAATGGTTCACTTTTTAACTTCACTATTCACTGCATAACGGTCCTGTGCAATACGATTTGGCCAAACCTCTCATTGCCCAATACTTACACTTTATTGGTTCTATCAGGCGGTTTAGTGGCGCAAGAGGTCCACGTTGGTACAAACAAAGGCAGGCTTTTTCTGTGTGGAGTCTGCATGTCCTTTCTCTGCCTGCACGAGTTTTACGCCAAGATTGAAAGATGTGCCAATGAATTGATGATGCCATTGATGCTGTTTCAATGTTAAACCCTTAAACAACATAAAGCTGACAAATGATTGGCTATAAAATTGGCATAATTTGAAAAATGCTATCCGGAGACCTGGGCCACTATTTTATCATAATTTGCTGAAAAGGCTCCTTTTTTTTATCCATCCATCAATTATCTTCCGCTTCATTCTCTACTAGGTGGGGGGGGGGGGGTTCCCCCATGCGCATGCCCATGCCCATCCAGGGGAGAACGGGCGCTGGGCAGATACACCCAGAGGACAGGGTTCCAATCCATCGCTGGGCTCTCACTTACACAGACACACACTATATGGGGTAATTTGGAGAATTTACTTGACCTTGATCCATGGTTTTGGACTGTGGAAGGAAACCCACGTAGACACGGGGAGAACATGGAAACTCCACCCAGATTGGGATTCGAGCCGGAAATCCCTAGTGCTGAGAGAAGAACATGCTAACCACCAAGCCACTGTGCCGCCCCCCGTTTTTATTATATAAAAATGTTGTAACATTTGTCTTTATTTCTTTTAAATGGCTTAAGATTTTTCCATTTTTAAAAATCTGCAAGTTCAGTTGAGTTTGCAACCTTACACACACAACATAAACATTTAATTCAGATTTACTGAGCAGAGTTTTAAGGGTTTAAATGAAACTACAGCATCAATGCTGCACTAAAACCCCCTCACCGCATCAGTGTCACTGCAGAACCGACAAACAATCCACCACCCAAATTCCACCCGTTCTGACCAATAGAGAACAGAGAACCAACAGAAAACAGATGGACCTACAGTCTGTAATTGTAAAATTACAAAGTTCTTCTATATGGGAAGTTTAGGCTATAGACAATGGAGCATGAAGGGGGTGTGTCTTAACTTTTGACTGGCACTGATTTTATATAAATATTCTACATCTGTGTGTCTATAGATATATGAAAACCTACACCTCTTTTTCATTAGCAGTCTTTCACTTTGCTGTAGCCCTCACTTCTTGCTGGCAACTTTAATTAGACACCAGTGGTATATTTAAACAATTGAGCTGAGGAGAGAGTGTGTTATCACAATTAACATCATGACTGTTACCGTAGAATACAGCTGTGAAGTTATTTGGAATAATGCAAGCATTTTATTGCTTTTTTTATAGAAGTTTGTCAAATTAAGTGACACAGAAACCAGTGTTGGTTTTTTCCTATTCTTGTAAAAGGCAGTTTATAAAAACTTTATCCCTGTCACAATGTTTTTATACATCGAGGTATTAGCTAAAAAAAGAATACTTTTCAAAATAGAAAATAAGAGATGGTTTATTTCTGGTTTACTTAACACTTTTGTGGTCTTTTAAACTCCTAACCCTGTGTGTGTGGTTTTTATACGACCAAACCAATACTACCCTTATGTGGATTCAAATAAATTTTGTCGTCCTGAAGCCGGTTTGTCTCTACTTTATAGAAATGTTTGTCACTGAACACTGAGGTGAGGCCAGATAGATATACTAAATAATTCTTATTTTTCAGCTTCCCACTTTATTGGTCAGGATGGTTTACTTGTTACCTTTATTTTTTTATTTATTTTTTACTTCATACAAGTTCTAAGGGGGTGGCATGGTGGCTTAGTGGTCAGCATGTTCGCCTCACAGCGTTAAGGATTCCAGGTTCAAATCCCCATCTGGGTGGAGTTTCCATGTTCTCCCCTTGTCCGCGTGGGTTTCCTCCCACAGTCCAAAAACATGGATCAAGTCAATTGAGTTCTCCAAATTGCCCCATATAAAATGTGTCTGTGAGTGTATGCCCAGCGATAGATTGGCGCACTGTCCTGGGTGTATCTTCCCAGCGCCCGAGACTGGGAAGCCCCGCCCGTGACCCTAATAGAGGATAATGCGGAAGATAATGGATGGAAGTTTTAAGGTTTGGGTGGCAAGGTGGCACAAGGGGTCCCGGTGATGCCCTATTGTATGGAGTCTGCATATGGATAGTACAGATGCAAGGTTCATAAGTTAGAAAACATTTTAATGCCAAGAGGGAGAGTGATTGAAAGCTGAAACTTGGGAGTTGATGGGTTCTCCAACAGGACAATGATCCTCAACATTTCTCCAAAGGCTGTAACAGAATGACATGATGCAAAATTCTGATCTATACTATGAAATCCACTATATGAAGCATGTGCTAGTGTTGATTAAACAGATAATGGGCAAGGCCAATGAAGAGTCTGCTACAGTAACCTCAAATAGTCTTGGTTATAATTAAAGACCATCGTTCTAATGTGCTTCATATTATATATTGAATTATTGAATCTCGCGTGGCTGAGATTTGATGTTTGAGAAAGCTGTTAATGCTAAAGTGTTTGTTTTTGTTTGTTTTAATAGTGCCCTTAGGAGCACTGTGTTTAATTAAAGAAAATATTTCAACATTAAGTTGATCACATTAGAGTAATCATTTTAGATGAATCGACTAATCGAAGAAAAAAAATCGTTAGATTTATCCTTTTCATTCATTATCTTCCACTTCATCCTCTATTAGGGTCACGGGGAGGGGGGGTTCCCCATGCCCATCCAGGGAAGAATGTCTCGAGCGCTGGGCAGATACACCCATGACAGGGTGCCAATCTATCGTTGGGCACACACTCACTCACACAAACACACACTATAGGGGCAATTTGGAGAACTCAATTGACTTGATCCATGTTTTTGGACTGTGGGAGGAAACCGGAGAACCCAGAGAAAACCCACGCGGACACGGGGAGAACATGGAAACTCCACCCAGAACCGGGAATCCCTAGTGCTGAGAGGCGACCGTGCTAACCACTAAGCCACCGTGCTGCCCGTTAGATTTATTAATAGAAAATAAAACGTCAAGTGCAGTCCTTAACCTATGTCATATGACCAACTGTGTCATTCTTCACCTGAGGTGCATGTAAACATTTGAACTCAGCTATATGTTTGCAGTTCAGTATCATGAACCGCTCCAGATCTCCTGGAGTGATGTTCTTACTGTGGAATGCTGCGTTTGCTCTCCACTAGACACAGCATCCATGACGTCCAAAAATTTCCACTTGATGCTCTCATCTGGTCAGGTTTGAGTGTTATCCAGAAGTTTTTTGGCAAGTGACTCAAGCATGTGTGATCTTAGTTGAATTCTGGCTTTGCTTTCACCCCCGACATAATAGGACCCACATCATGCTCGGTTGCAGCACTTCCTGCTCTCCCATTAAGCTTTCTTTGCAATGTGTTAGGGTGTGTAATGATTTTTTTGATTTAGCTGGGTGAAGGGTCAGGGCTGCCTAGAATAAGAGTTTTTTTTTTTATTATTATTTTGAAGCATTTTTATCTGGTTGAATGACATTGCTAGAAATTATTTGCATGTGCAAGGATGAACTGGTGTTTACACATAAATATATCTGGCCCTTTCTGAGGAAGAAAATTCTGGATGGTCTGCTGTGTGTCCTATGTGCTCATGGGACATTCCCTGTGCACTGACGCACACACAGGAGGAATTATCAAAAAAAAACTTTTAGAGAAACTATTCATATTTAAAGAATTTCTTTTCCTAAAACTGGAAATTGTTCTAGTTTTTTTTTTTTTTTTTTTTTGAGAAGTTTTTTTTATGTAGGTACATTTTCCGCACCAAGAAACCAAAAGTATGCTTTGATTTAGACCCAAGAATACAGCATCATTTTTAGGATTCTGAATGAAACTCCAGGCGTGTAAACAGCACAAGTGTTATATAAGTAAGTAGATTAACAATGATGAGCAAGTGATGCAATAGTTATGTACAAGTTATATTAATCCTATATTTAAGGACTTGGATAAGTCTCAGGGAAATATAAGATTACCGGCATGTTCTCAACCTACTTTGTTTAGCCTCAACCACACAGTGCATCTATACATGGAGAAAGTCAAGAAGCTAAAACAAGATCATCGGCCAAAGCTCATCTGATTTGTCGGCTTGGTTACGTCGCTTCGGGGTTGCTCTCGGTGTTGCAAATGCGAACGGAACGACAAGCCCTGAAGGCATGCGCTAAAATGCAAACCTTCCCACTCTCTAGTTCCTTTTCCCACTAAAAGTAAAATTAAAATGTCAATATGACTTAAATTTACATTCAGCAAATGCTTGTATCCAAAGTGACTTACAAATGGGAGAACATTGTTGATGTCCTATATCGATGTGAGAACATACTTAAATACATGAGTAATTTACCCCCCCCCCCACACGAAAGATATATTTCTTATAACATAAATGAGCAAAAACAGGATTTTTATGTGCCTCTTAGTAAACGTATTAATCCTGTAACTAACAGCGTAGGGATCAACACAAAAGATTGTGTTATAGCACAAAATCTTAAATGCTTTTGTAAAAAAGTGAAGAGAAAAAAAAAGTGTCTTTTAACATACATATCATTTCATATTAGTAAACAAGACAAATGTACAGAAAGTGTGACTATTTTTGTTCTGTGTGAGTCGCACCACTTGGTCTAGAGTTCTGGCTACCGGTATAAGACATATTTTCTTCTAAATGTCGTCATGACGAGGTTAAAGCGTCCCTATGAATAATTAATTGTAACATATTTAATCGCAAATAATTTCAAAAACGATTAGTGTCTAACCCCCTAGTCCTCATTAAGCCTTCTCTGCATGACCATTCACACCGACGCTTTGAATCAAGAGGTCAGAATGTGCATAATTTGTGTCACTTGTCTGGACTGGTACTTTAGACATATCTAGTCCTGTCTGAGTGAGACAGTGTGGGGATTTTTTTTTTTGCACCTAAAGATCTTGTTCCAATTCTACAACCTTTTGGAGAAGCACCCTTTTTGTGAAGCTATTCTTGACATTTTCCAACAAAGTTCTCAAATTGAGGCTGAAATGAAATTAAACATGGGCGGCATGGTGACTTAGTGGTTAGTACATTCGCCTCTCGGTGCTAGGGATTCCCGGTTCGAATCCCAATGTTCTCCCCGTGTCCACGTGGGTTTCCTCCGGGTTCTCCGGTCTCCGCCCACAGTCCAAAAACATGGATCAAGTCAATTGAGTTCTCCAAATTGCCCTATATAGAGTGTGTCTGTATGAGTGAATGTGTGCCCAGTGATAGATTGGGGTCCTGTCCTGGGTGTATCTGCCCAGCGCCTGAAACGTTCTCCCCTGGATCGGCCTGGGAAACCCCTCCGCGACCCTAATAAAGGATAAAGCACAAGATAATGGATGAATGTACTCTGATGGACAGAATTTGTAGTTAGATCTTTTTAGGCCTGTTATTGTGTGAGCGCTAGGACGACCTTTAATTCATTTTAAATGCTTTTTTGAATGATTGATATTGACTGCATATGAATATCTGTGGTTATTTTATTATGACTGTCTGCGATTCTTGTTATGAGTGTGTCCCTAGATGCTCATGCTCACTGTGAAGACATGGCGCAATATTCAAATGCCCATTCACATGTACCCAGAGCGGTGGGCAGCCATGTATACGGCACCTGGGGGAGCATTAGGGTTAGGTTCCTTGCCCCAAGGGCACTTTAGCCATAGTAATTGATGAGAACGGGAATTGACCTTCAGCCCGTAAGGCTGGTTCCATTACCGCAAGCCTACAATAGTATGAATACCGTATCCTATGTCCTTCGTGAATTCTCTCTGTTTACTGTTTGGTGGATGCAAATGAAGTTAATATAAAATGATTTTTAAATATCGTATCCCTCTGTCTGTGTGTGAAGGATGTGTTCTACATTCATGGATTTAGGATGGGCCATTAAAAAGTCTGGCATCGCCATGCAGAGCTAAACCTCTGTGGAAGGTTCTCGGATATTTTCATCATGTTTCTAAGGATGGCATGAGTGAGCGCTCCTTCTGTGAACACAAGGTATGAGATGACATCACGCAGTACTGAGGGTTCATGTCACTAATGCTCACTTAGCTTCAGCTTGATTTATCCCCAAAATCCCATGTGTGCAGGTCAAGCTTAATAAGGGACAAGAACGGATAAAGCTGGCCATGTCACGGGTCCCAACCCCCCCTCCTCCGGGGGAGATGACATCCGGACCTGTGGCAGAGAGCTGGTGTTACACACAGGTGAGACCTGGGAACCGATGGTTCCGGGCTTTTTTTGTGTTTGTTTTTAGGGGATTGTATAACAAACTGTGGATCGTTATTCTGCAGGTTAAAGTCGTGAAGTTCTCCTACATGTGGACAATAAACAATTTTAGCTTCTGCCGAGAGGAAATGGGGGAGGTGCTTAAGAGTTCCACCTTCTCTTCTGGACCCAATGACAAAATGAAATGGTGAGAGTCACCAAGTTTATTTTGTAATCCTGTTCTTTAACACTATACACCATATGGATAAAATATTGGGATACGACTCCTAATTATTACGTTCAGGTGGTTTATTTACAATTCTGTTCTTACAACGTACTAAACAATTTGGGGAAGGCTCTGTTTCTGTTCTATAATTGTGCCCCTGTGCAAACTGGAAACCGACAATCCAAACCAGTTTCTCTAATCCAATATTGTCTTACCTCGCAAATGTTTTATTTCGATAAATGGATGAAAATCCCAGAGGCACACTCCGAAATTTTGTAGAAAGCCTATCCAGAAACGTATAAGCTGTTGTGTGGAAAGTAAGAGTTCATTTAAAATAGGGCTTCATAAAATCTTCTGTTGTAGTGAATGTTGGACACTCAAGAAATATCATTATTTTTTGTCATTTGTTTGGGCTTATCCCAGTATGTAGGATAAAAAGGGCAGATATGGAAACTGACACTGACACACACACACGTGTACCTATGGGACAATTTAATGTAATTGGTTTCCCTAAAACATGTTTTGTCTTTAAGAGGAAAACCGGAGAACTAGTAGCAAATGCACTGAGATGTCGAGAGAACATGCCAATTTCACATGGGTTGGGAAATCTTGTCAACTCTTTCTGGGAAATGAGTGCAGGACCTTCTTGCTGTGAGGCAAGAGGGCTTTTTCACTGTGTTTATATTAGTACATGTGCAGCTTATAAAGTGATTTTTTTTTTCCTGCAGGTGCTTAAGAGTAAATCCAAAGGGACTAGATGACGAGAGTAAAGATTATCTCTCCCTCTACTTACTGCTTGTAAATTGCCCAAAAAGTGAAGTGAGAGCAAAGTTCAAGTTCTCCCTGTTAAATGCCAAAAGAGAAGAAACTAAAGCCATGGGTGAGTCCTCTGCTTGCAAAGTCTTTAATAAAAGAAAATATTGGGTTAAATATTAACCAGTTTCATTTCCCATGCAGAGAGTCAAAGGGCCTATCGCTTCGTCCAGGGAAAGGACTGGGGCTTCAAAAAGTTCATAAGGCGGGACTTCCTGCTTGATGAAGCAAATGGACTTCTACCAGATGACAAGCTGACATTGTTCTGTGAGGTAATTATGTATTTTTCCTAAAGAACCTGGTCATAGAACTGCACACAATATACCTTTTAAAAAGTTTCTTGAATCAAGTTAGAACTTCTTAGCTGCATCTTATAGTCCTATTAAAGTTGAGTTGCTATTTTGTAGTCAGTGCCATGTTGGTCATGCCCATATTTGATAACTTTTGTCTTGGTTAGATTTTTTTTTTGTCAAAAATAAATAGGGATTTCAGAAAATCATACCCTTATGTAAATAAATCTGAAGAACTAAATTTTGTTCTGTGTGCATTCTGCAGTATATAAATTCTTTACATTTTTGTTTAATAATAATAATAATAATAATAATAATAATAATATTGCTAAATGGAATCCTTTTCTATATCTGTTTAATACTTTTTTAAAATAATTTTGTGCTCAACTGTCAAAAGGAAGACCAAACCACAAAGTAATGCATCCGCCATAGCAGCACAGTAGCATCTGCTTGCATGTTGCAATATGAAGTTCTTATGATTCAGTAAAGAACTGGAGGGAAGAACACAGTTTAGTTTTTGAAAGTATTTTTGACCACAGAACATGACAGGGGGAAAAAAACTGCTATTGACCCTGTTTCATTATTGCCATTGAAAATCTTGCTTAGAACTGGAATGCCAAATATGGGCATATTGATGACCACAGAATGACCCATGACTTCACTGGAATTGCTTTGTGTTCATCACCTGTTTTTACATTAGTTTATTCCAACCTCATAAACTGATTAAAAGGTGTTCCAGTTCCATCTACAGCGTTCTCATACGGCTTGTGCATGTGATGGAATCACAGCTGTGTTAGATGTGATTAACTCCCTGTGACATTCTATTAATTAAACAATAGCAATAAAAATGACTGGTTAATAAGCAAGCAAAATACCTTCTTATAGGGACCAGCTTCTGAAAAAACAGGAGTTCTGCAGTTTTCAATCAGGATTTTGCAAACTGGGGCTGAGTAACAGCAACCAGAGGATATAGGAAGTGTGACTTTTTAATGTGTAACAACTTTCTGTTGTACTGTGAAAAAGAAAAGGGAATATTTTTGTTGGGGGATGTTTGGAGAATTTAAGTAATTGAACTTTAGGTGGGCGGCACAGTGGCTTAGTGGTTAGCACGTTCGCCTCTCAGCGTTAGAGATTCCCGGTTCAAATACCCACCTGGGTGGAGTTTCCATGTTCTCCCCATGTCCGCGTGGGTTCCTCCAGGTTCTCCGGTTTCCTCCCACAGTCCAAAAACATGGATCAAATCAATTGAGTTCTCCTATATAGAGTGTGTAAGTGAGTGTGTGCACAGCGATAGATTGGCACCCTGTACTGGGTGTATCTGCCCAGCGCCCGAAACGCTCTCCCCTGCATGGGCATGGGGGACCCCCCCCCCGACCCTAATATAGGATAAAGCAGAAGATAATGGATGAATGATGAATGATGTTTAGGTCCCATTTCATTGCTCTGAATGAAGAATAGGACTATTGTTATTGTAATTAATATAGCCTTTGTACTTCTAGGTTAGTGTGGTGCAAGACTCCGTGAACATCTCTGGACAGTCCAATATGAACATGCTGAAAGTGCCAGAGTGTCAGCTGGCTGATGACCTGGGCAGTCTCTGGGAGGGGTCCAGGTTCACCGACTGCAGCCTGTTTGTAGGAGGACAAGAGTTTAAAGCGCACAAATCCATCCTGGCTGGTGAGGAAGACTTGTGATAATGTCCTGCATTAAGTAGCCCAGAAGCAAAGTTCAAAGTGTGTACTGATTAAACTGTCTGATTTTAATTGCTGCTGATTGTCTGGTTTGCAGCGAGGTCACCAGTATTCAATGCCATGTTTGAACACAAAATGGAAGAGAGTAAAAAGGTAGGACAGGAAACTGGTTCAGTAAAATACTCTAAATATTTAGTAAGTATATTCTTACTTTGGGCTCACTTCCAAAACTTTTCCATCCGCACTTGCAGAACCGGGTGGACATCAGCGACGTGGAACCTGACGTGTTTCGGGAGATGATGGTGTTTATCTATACAGGCAAAGCTCCAAATTTGGAAAAAATGGCCGATCACCTGTTAGCTGCAGCAGATAAGGTAAAAGAACCAAATCTAGGGTTGAAAGCTGTTTTCAGTCATGTAACAGGGAAAGACTGAAGCCAAAAGCTCTGTCTCATCTAAACCTCTTCTAAAAGAATCATGAATGTCTGTTCGAGGTCTGTTCAAGACGTTCATTAAAACACATTAGGAACATAAATCTAATTAACTGTAAGCTGCTATTTTAATGTGACATAATATTTTAATTGCTAGTTTTACTTGAGGATTGCTCTTTATTTCTATTTGCATTTTTTTTCTCGGCTTTGTGTGCAGTATGCTCTGGAGAGACTGAAGGTGATGTGTGAGGAGGCTCTGTGTAATAGTCTGTCTGTTGAAAATGTGGCAGACATCCTCATTCTTGCAGACTTGCACAGTGCAGAACAACTTAAAGCACAAGCCATAGACTTTATCAACAGGTTAGTGTTTCTACCTTCACTTCTCAGGTACGACACACCGAGACGAAAGACCACGATTAGTAGAGTTATCTAGAGTTAGAATTTGAGCCTATAGGGTGGCGTTTGCGCCGAGCCTCAAACCTCGTATTTAATTAATTTAGTTTGTCCGAGCGTTTGCCCTGCGCTGGAACAGCAACCTGTGGTTGCTTCCATGCTTTCGCCCAGTGAGTACTGGGATAGAGCCTAGCACCCTGCCCCACTGTACTTAGGATTTGCTGCAAGTAAATGAACGGGTGTCTGGTTTCAAGCAAAATGTTGTTTTGTTTCTTGAACCGGTACAAAAGCTTTGCTGCTGTTGTGCGTCAAGTGAAGGTTGTGTTAACGTTCAGCCTCTCTTTCCACCCCAGGTGCAGTGTTCTCAGACAGCTGGGCTGTAAGGATGGAAAAAACTGGAATAGCAAGTATGAAAGGCAGTAATCGTGTGCAAATATTAAATATGCCCTTAATAGCAGAGGGCTTTCATTATGACGCTGTTGATCATTTGACATCATTGATTTTATGACACGATGAGTAGTAACTATAACACCCAAGTGAATTGTGTGAAGTGAATTTGATTCATTCTTGCTTTTCTCCACACTATTATTATTGAGCTTTTACCATTTTTATTTTTTTCTCTCCAAATAAGAGGAATCATATTTTTATGTTATATAATGTTATATAGTTTACTGTCGTCACTCAATTCTTTTGTTTCACCTTCCAGTCACGCAGCAGACATCATGGAGACAGCAGGCTGGAAGGCCATGATCCAGTCACACCCTCACCTAGTGGCCGAAGCTTTCCGTGCCCTTGCCTCGGCCCAGTGCCCGCCATTCGGCTTGCCCAGGAAAAGACTGAAGCAGTCCTGACCTCGACCAAGACTTGTGCTAAACAGACATGGAACCCTTCTCTGAATCACTTATACCCCCGTCACTCCCTTCTCTTTAAATAGAGCCCAGTCGGACGGCTGCACCAGCTCACAGTGCTCCCTGCTCACCGAGGAGGATGAAGGCTCCCACACGGCCCCCTCCCAGCTGGCTTCACGTTCTGCTCAGCAAAATGTCATTTAAGAAATGGCCTTAAAGGACCCCCAACTGTTAATTTCCCCTCGCCCCACCCTACCCCAGGCCTGTCCGGATTGCACTAACTCTTTTGCAACGCTGTAGTTGTCCAGGTGATGTCTAGGACCCGCGTCTGTGAAGTGTTCTCAGGCGGGGCTCACTGCCTGGCATCATGGATGGTAAAAGCTCCGTCTGTGACACATTGACTTACATGGGTTTTGTAAGCGGGGTGGGAAAGAGACATGGAAAAAAATATGTGGGCTCACCAAAAACACATCCACGTGTCAAGTGCAAGGCATTTGCACTGACTGTTTAAAAAGAAACAAAAGGAAAAAAAAGCAAATGTTGTTTGCAGAAATGTTTACTAGTTCGTTTAACACCAGTACATTTGGGCAGAAGTATTAACTAAGAGTCTGCAGTAGAATACTTGATGAATTGTGATGCATTCTTTCGGAGTATGTAATTATGAATATTACATCAAAGCAGAACTGAGTATGTCGATATTTTGCACCTACTTAACTATTGGTTCAATATGAAGATTTGTTTATCATACTGTTTACAAAACTTTTTTTTTTTTTTTGCCCCTTTCACACAGACTTATTTTTGAATTTAGTCGTACGGAGGTTATTTTCCATTATTAGCGGCTTTGCGTACCATACGACCCAGCGGAGTTCTGTGTTTGGAAAATGTATTGTGGTTTAAAAGAACTTTGGTTTATTGCTTTGACATTAAAATTCGAAAAGCAAAACGTTTTGCTTTTTTACACGCCGAAGAGAAGAGATTCTATACCACCACCGCAACTTCGTGTCAGACACTTCAGTGCATCACCTTTGTCTGTAGGAGCTCTTCTAAATGTTTTAATCAGTGCTGCACATCTGGATTTAAATTCTTTTTCTGGCAAAAGAGCCTATTTACTTTAGCTGGAGGTTGTTGGTAAAGAACTGTTTTCGTGTAATGCTGAACTGGGGGTCAATTTGGATGTGCACAACACAAACAAATGTACCCTTTAAGCATTACCATACATCCATTATCTTCTGCTTAATTCATAGCAATGAAATTGATCATTCATTCATTATCTTCCGCTTTATCCTCTATTAGGGCCGTGGTGGGGTTCCCCATGCCCATCAAGGGGAGAACGTTTCGGGCGCTGGGCAGATACACCCAGGACAGGGTGCCAATCTATTGCTGGGCGAACACACAAACATGCTCTATATGGGGCAATTTGGAGAACTCAGTTGACTTGATCCATGTTTTTGGACTGTGGCAGGAAACCCACGTGGAAACGGGGAGAACATTGAAACTCTGGGAATCCCTAGTGCTGAGAGGAGAACATGCTAACCACTAAGCCACCATGCCGCCCCCTTTAAGCATTACATTTAAGATATTTTCTTTAATCCCATTGCCACTGGCGTTTAAAATCCAGCACTTTACCATGTATCAGACAATTCTATACGTTCAGCTTTGTGGAAACAGTTTGGGGAAGGCTTTTCTATCACAGCATGCACAAAGCAAGGCTTGTAAACACATGGCTGGGTGTTTTGAAGAACCTGACCAGTCTGCATAGAGCAGACCAAAACCCTCCTTCAACATCTGTCTCAACCTCACAAAAGCAGTTCTGCTGAAATAAGTACACTAACATCTTGTGGTGAATCTTTCTGGAAGCGTGGATCCAGGGGGTGGGGTAGATCAGATGTAGGTGTTATTTACACTTTTGTTTGTATAATGTATATTAAATGCTGTATTTGTTGTAATTCTGTGGAGGGTTCTTGAATCCATTGTGTTCTTAAAAGCTGAATCTCGACCCTTCTTTAGTTGTGCTGCAAACTGAAACAGCTTTTCATCAAAGGATTCTCCTGTACCTTTCTTGTTAGATTTTTTTAAGGGAAACTGCTGTTCTTTCTGCGCATCCATAGCTTTTCTGTCTCGGCTGCACGTTCCTCCAGCTTCTTCAGAGGAACGTTCACTCTTACGGTTGGTTCTCTGCTTATTGCCGTCTCTAATCGGGCTCTGACTTTTGACGGTCAGTCTTGTCTCTGCAGTCGTGCTTGTGCTTTGTAATTTGCATTTTTTAATAATGGAGTTCATAATGCACCATGAAATGTTCAAAGTGAGGGATATCTGCTTGTTCAGTTGGACCGAAGACCAGACTCGCTGTCAAATGAGAGACTTTAAAAACAATCCTCATGGGATTTGAAGTGTGCTATGCTTAGAACAAACTGTACCAGCCAAAGATGAAACTGACAGCTGGCTCGTGTTAATTACACTTAGAGAGAATGTGAAAATTAAATTTGCGACTCTATGACCCATTCGACTTTTGGAATTTGGAGACTTTCTTTAGCGACCTGGGTCGATACCGTGTAAAACAAGAGCCTGAGACTTAAGAGCCAAACGAGTATGCAAAACTGAACAAAGGCTTTCCACAGTTTTGTAGTGTCAAAGTTTTACATTACCTGCTGTTTTACATTTTTCCAACAATTCTGTGACAGATTCATGACCTCATTGTCTTCTTAAAAGTTAATCTTGACCCTCCTTCAGTTCTTCTGCAAACTAAAACAGCTTTTCTTTAACAGCTTTAAGAATATACCATTCTTTTTAAAAATGTATTTTTAAGGGAAAAAGCTGTTCTTTCTGTGCTTTCATAGAATAGTTAGAACTTTCATAGAATAGTTAGAACTTTCATAGAATAGTTGAATGGCGCACAGCTTTCTATCTTAACTGCACGTTCCTCCTGCTTCTTCAGAGAAGAGATGGCAATAAGCAAAGAACCAACCAGAAGACTAAACGTTTATCAGGCTCTGGCATTTTATGTATGCTTACTTGGTCTTCTACACTGTTGATGCTGCCCGGCTACTCGAGGAGGATAAGTCCCCCACTGAGTCTTGGTCCTCACAAGGTTTCTTCCTTAAAATAACAACATAACAGGGAGTTTTTTTCTTGCCACTGTCACGTCGGCTTGCTCTTTGGGGGTTCAAAGACTTTTAACGTGACAATGTACTGTTGTTAAAAGCGCTATATAAATAAATTACTTGAACTTGGTCAAAAAAGCCCTTGTGAGGTTGGACACTGATGTTCAGTTGCAGTTCATTAGAATGCACAATCATGCGCTTTTCAGACATTTTCTAAGTTGAATCTGATTTGTGCTACAGCATTTCAAACACATGACTGATTCAGTCTGAAACCCTAAAGAAATGGTCACGTTCATTGTTCGAGCACAACAGGTCGATTTTCCTTCCCTTTACGTCGTCGGAGACGTAACCATTAGTTTAAAGTGACACTTAAAGCTTTGGTTAATCACCTTGTTTTTAATAAGGAAGGGAATGATACAGGATGAACTGAATGGCACAGAAAGGAACCGATGATCGGGAACCAATGATCTGAGAGATGATTCAAGTAAACAGGAAGCCATCACAACAGGACCAGGGCTCTTATTTTACATCCGACAGAAAACAATTATTGTAGTATTTCAGATTTACAGATACAAAGTGACAGCACGAAGGTAAGGGGGAGTTCCAAGTGGAGTCCAGTCCACAGGTTCTATTTACAAGTTGTGTTACTTTCATCAGAACATGCAAAACAAAGTGAGCTAATGAGTGGGTGAGAGCACGGCTGAGTTGAGTAGGTTTGGGAGATTTTTTTTTGTTAACATTGAGTGCCTGCAAATCAGAGTAACGCCTTTAGAACAAGTTTTTTGACTTTGTTTACGTTCTTGTGTTTGCAGTAAAACGGAACCAAGTGGGTTGTCTGTATCTTCTATCAAGAAACTCCACAGATGTTTGAGCTGAAGTGTTTTGGGATCTCTACCCCATTGAAGCGTAGGGTTTCTCACTGTGGTAGTTGTAATCCGGACAAACTTTCTGCACCAGTTTGTAGTCAGTGCTGCAGAAGTCGATGTAGATGCATATGACTTTAAAAGGTTTGGAACACAGCCATGAGACGTGACTCTGCGTATGCTCCTGAAAGCACATGCGCTCGTTGCTATTGCTACATAAGGACGACTTCTTGCTCCTGTCCGTCTTCTCGTACTCCACCCAGCAATTGAACGACTTTGTGTCCTTCGGCGAGTCTAGTGTTTCCTGTTGGCCGAGCTCAAAGTCGACGACTTTAGAAGGTGGCACCAGGCTGACCGAGACGTTGCCCAGTCCTGTGGAATTGTGGCGGAAATAAACACTGAACGTGCCGTTGCCGTGGTCCACGATCTTCCCCGTGATCGCAAGGTTGAGCTTGACTGTCTTGATGTGGGAGTTGAAGTCTCCCCAGCCGAACATCTTTTTGAATTTGCCCGTCTTGACGATGGGTCTTCTCTTGACCCTCGACAGGATTTGCTCTTGGTCTTCAGTGCGATTGAACAGCCAGGCCCACAAGTCCTGCATCTCTGACTGCAGGGGGGCTTCATTCAGCTGGGACTGGGCGGAGAATAGACGTAAGGGTTTCAGAAGACCTGAGTGGGAGCTGTGCTGAGAAACGTCCCGGTTACTCCATCCTGATGAGGCGGCTGAGGAACTGGACTCTGCATCCAATGTGACCTAAAAAGAAAGAGATGCAACTGATTTTAGCTTTAAGTTAAGAACTGTGTACATGTTTATATAAAAGTTACAGATACTAATGTCTCCTGCATCATAATCTGATATGAACACTGGCTTCTTTGGAAAGGACTTCCTCAGGTTATAGGATACCGATGAATATAGGTTAATGGTCAGAATGCCAACTTTGAGAATTGTTAAAGTGTTTTCCTAAACACTGAATCTGTCAGAATCACTGAGGTCAATCAGGGAGTACAGTGTCTTTGACCTTTGAACTTATCTGTTTACCCACAATTCCAAAATAATTTCTTCATGGCATACCTGATATATAGTGAATGGGCAAGCTGTGAGGTCAGGGTTACCCTAATTTCTAGACTACAAATTATTTATTCATTCATTTATTATCTTCCGCTTTATCCTCTATTAGGGTCGTGGGGGTGGTTTCCCCATGCCCATCCAGGGGAGGGCGCTAATCTATCACTGGACACACACTCACTCACACAGACACACTCTATATGGGGCAATTTGGAGAACTCAATTGACTTGATCCATGTTTTTGGACTGTGAGAGGAAACTGGAGAACCCGGAAGAAACTCATGCGGACACGGGGAGAACATGGAAACTCCACCCAGATTGGTATTCGAACCAGGAATCCCTAGTGCTGAGAGGAGAACGTGCTAACCACTAAACCACCGTGCTGCCCATGACTGTGAATTAAAATTTGTTAATTCAATGTGCCAATGAATGCTTGTGCTGAATTTGCTACATTTCTAAAAACTCACGATCATATTTACATTCACATTCCGTCATGCAGCAGTGTTTTTATCTAACGCGACTTTTAATTAATCACGATTAAAAATGTTACAATCAATTATTTGTAGGAGCACCTTGACATCGTCTTGACGGAGTTCATCATTTATTCAACGGAAATATGTGGTGCAACTCACAGGGAACCAAAATGAAGTTCCACTTGAAGCACCCTTTCTGTTTACTCTGTCCGTAAGGCAGAGTCACAACGCAGTTTTAAGAAACCACTGAAGACGCATCTTTTTAACAAATACCTGTTGTAGAAAAAACAGCATCATATAGTGATCAGGTTTGATAATTCTACGGTGTAGTTAGTTTTCTTCATAACTACTGACTTGTTCTCATTTGTAAGTTGCTTTGGATAAAAGCATCTGCTAAATGACTAAATGTAAGTGACACAAACTTTAGGCTACACATTTTTTGTACTTTGACTTTCACAAAAGAGTTGATTATTTGATGTTAATATTTAGTAAAAGCCCTGCGTTTTTCTTCCTGTGAGTTCTGGCACTTTTTTGGTAAAGGTAATTATTGCATAATAATCATATAATCGTGATCATTTCTTAGACAATAATCGTACTGGTAACATCTGTAATCCTCTCATCTCCACTTACACATGAGAGAACAGCCCAGTATGTTAAGGAGAAACCAGCAGGATTCTTAAGCATGATCATTTTCTGATATGGTTTGAATGTCTGGATTTTTTTGAGTGCACATGGGTGACAGTCTTCATTCTAATTCATCCTAACAGTGTTTGATGAGGTTAAAGATCTTGCCTTGCTTTGTGCACTGGTGTACCGGCATGCTGGAACACAGCGTTTCCACATAGTTGGAAGTATACAATTGTCCAATTGCGTTTGGGTTATACACCTGCAGCAATAAGACTGATATAAACATCTGAATTTATAGATTAGGCAGCACGGTGGCGCCTCTCAGCGCTAGGGATTCCCGGTTTGAATCCCCATCTGGGTGGAGTTTTCATGTTCTCCCCGTGTCCGTGTGGGTTTCCTCCCAAAAACATGGATCAAGTCAATTGAGTTCTCCAAATTGCCCCATATAAAGTGCGTAGTATGAGTGAGTGTGTGCCCAGAGATAGATTGGCGCCCTGTCCTGGGTGTATCTGCCCAGCGCTCGAAACGTTCTCCCCTGGATGGGCACGGGGAACCCCCCCGCAACCCTAATATAGGATAAAGCGGAAGATAATGAATGAATGAATAAATGAATGAATTTATAGATTATTATGTACATCTGGATAGTATTCTTTATGTGTTTTCCCAATGTGAGTTGAGTGCATAAGGATGTCTTCTGATTCTACAACAGCAGAGTCACTAACATCAGCAGTGTGTGCGGTTTATTCAAGCAACAGTAAAAACGCCCTCTCTGCCAAACCCTGAGATTAGCGCTATAAACCAGAAGTATAAACTCCACAGTGTTTCTCGAGGCACTAAAGCCAGACCATTTACTCATCCACAATACCTGCAAAGTGTCCAGCACAGACTGCTGGGAGTCAGATGCTGAGAGGACCATAACAAAGATGGTATATAACCTCTGCTGCAGCCTTTAAACCCTTCTTAAACTACTTTATTTCTGGTTCTACCCACTGCAGATTAACTTGGATTTTAGCATATGATGTACAATATATATTTTGTGTTATAAATAGGGATAAATGTGTGTGTGTGTGTGTGTGTGTGTGTGTGTGTGTGTGTGTTCTTTATACAAATCTACTCTGTTGCTTTGATTAAAACATTTGATATAATGATTCTTTAGGACCCTGGAGGTTTATATCCTCTTTACAAACACAAAGAAGAGCCTCAAGTCATAGCACCTTCGTGTGGTTTAAGTAGCAACATCAGTGATTAGTAGTGAAAGTGTTTAATGCTGGTGTGCGCAGAGGAAACTTGGATTTGATGATAAAGATGATGTTGAAGTTGCTTTTTTTGGTATTTTCTTTAAAAATCTCACAGTTAACTAAAGTTTCCAAAATAACCCATCATGAAGCAACCAATTTCATATAAATGAACGTTAGCACCATTTGCATGTCATCAAACGCCGGGAGATGGTGCGGGAAATGTATTAACGTTAAAGTTTTTGCAGTGCAATCCTAATTGCAAAATGGAATCAATTTTGATTAAATGCATTATCTTGTAGAATTAATTGAAATAAGTTAAAGGTGTCTATGGTCATACAAAAATAAAGCACATTCACTACTTCAAATAAGTCAGTATCAGATGTCTGAAGGAAATGGCAGTGTTTTGACACTTCTCTGATATGCATCAGCATTTCCATCAACATTTAGTTTTAGCTTTAACTAACTAGCTGATGGGGCGGCACGGTGTCTTAGCGGTTAGCACGTTCGCCTCTCAGCACTAGGAATTCCCGGTTCGAATACCCATATGGGTGGAGTTTCCATGTTCTCCCCGTGTCTGCGTGGGTTTCCTCCGGGTTCTCCGGTTTCCTCCCACAGTCCAAAAACATGGATCAAGTCGATTGAGTTCCCCAAATTGCCCCATATAGAGTGTGTCTGTGTGAGTGAGTGTGTGCCCAGCGATGGATTGGCGCCCTGTCCTGGGTCTATCTGCCCAGCCCCCGAGACGTTCTCCCCTGGATGGGCATGGGGGACCCCCCGCAACCCTAATAGAGGATAAAGCGGAAGATAATGAATGAATGAATGAATAACTAGCTGATATTGTACATCGGACACATTGTCACCATTGTGTAAACTGTAACGAAATTACATGCTGTACATCATCTTTTCAGCACTTTGAAGGGTTAGTCAGATGAAGGTGTAAGTTGGACTTGCAGTTACATAACATTCTGAACAGAAGTCTGCTAAAGTTAACATTTTCTATATGAGTTAGTTCATTAAATATTGTAAACTGAAGTAATAAAGTGATCTATTTTGCATACTTTGTTTCCACAGAGTCCTCCACATTTAACCCATTAGTGCAGTGTAACACGTAACACACACACTTCACACTCCGCACAATCCTCCAGAAACCATGTTTTTTAAAAGACTTTTGCTTTTCTTGGCACAGTGTCCTGCTAGAACAAATAATGACTTAGTAAAGGCTTCTATATTAAGTTAGTCAAGCTTTAAATAAATATCTGCACACACATAATATAAGATGATGTAAAGTACCAAAATTATCAAAATACTTTACTCTCAGATTCTCCACCATTTAAATGATCAGGTACAGTGTATCACCACCAGCCTCTGTACTCTCCATATATTCGTTCAGAAACAGCCCTCATGTGAGCACACTGCAGTCTACCATAGTCAGCCTCTCAGATGGGTTGTAAACGAACTGCTCAGACACTTTCGACGTACATTATTAAGAATGCACAATGCATCCCTCCCAAACATCAATCACTGAAGCACTACAATTCTCTAAGCAACTGCAAACCTACTGATATGCCAAACGCTCCAGATCATTAAGAATGAACTGCATCACGCCAAACACTTCTGAGGTGACAACCAGTTTAGTGTTAAGTTTTAATGTTACTGAGGAATTGTGGGTAAAACTGAGCTGTACTGAAACAATGTCATGTTTAAAGCATATGATCCTGTTTGCCCATAGGAACAAATAAAATGCATCATGATGCAACATAAAGGTTAAACCGAAGCATAAAACCAGAACAAATATTACGTACCTCACACTACACCAGACACATTAACAAGCCAACTTTCAAAGATTGTTCACCTTTCTGTTTACATTTACATTTTGTAGCTTTTGTAAAAATAGGAGACACATTCTACTTTATCCAAATTATGATAATTAAATTGATTAAATTCACTAATAAGGCACTGATATTTTAGGCAACAAAATATGTGCAGTTTTATGGCACAATTTATATATTTTAAAAAAATCAGAGTAGTTATAAAAATCTGCAGCAACTTAAACAAAGCACCAAATGAAGGCTCCTTAAATTGGAATTGGTTTCACAAAACACCCTGAAGTCTTGAATACACAAGTGAGCATTTTAATTAAAGCCTTAGGACAAGACTTAAGTGTGTTTTTTACAACCAGCTCCAGACTTAAAGTAGAATAGAGATTGGATCCATTTAAAACAACGTAATGAATTTCTGTTTCTGTTGTAGAAGCCAAGTCCATATAATTCACAAAGTTCAGAATCTACACAGTCAGGTCAATAAAGATTTAGTTCTAGGTCACGAGAGTTCAAAGTCTAAATATTAATATTATTAATATTATTGACCCCATTAAATCCATAATACAAAGTTCATGATCTACAAGCTGTAATCAGGTCAGAATCTGCACTCTATAACATCCATACAATACAGAATTTATACAGTCCATGATCTATACAGTCTTTTATATGGATCAGGGTTTCTACAATCCATGTTATTAATAAAATATCTGTATCTAAAATTCATTGTAATGAAAGTCCAGTGTCTATAAAATCCAACGTGTTTACATGCAGGAATTTCTACTCTATGATTTAAAAATCTACTCGATGTTTTAAAAATAATAAACATCGAGTTGTTGGTGACATTTTTTGTTTACTTAGATTTATTTTACCTCCATATGCATCAAAAACATTTCTGTTCAGAGCTGTATTCATTTAAAGATGATATTCAGGGCAGGGGAGCCCAAAGATCAGTGAGCAATACATGTGGGACAGTTATAGAATTGTGGAAACAGCCTTGCAACCTGAATGCTACAGGTTCGATTCCCGGTCCCACTAAGTACTATGGCTGAAGTGCTTTCTTCACTCAGTGTGTGTATGTGTTTGTTTCATGGGTTAAATGTGAGGACAAATTTCTCTGCGTGTGAGGATTGTAGACAAAATAGATCACTTGAATTAACTTTCATTTAATGTGATGTAAGCATGGCATTCTTCCTCAAGGCTTCATTTCTTTAAATATTTAGCTGACTGTATTATTTCCTCTTTAGTTCACTGAAATTTGACACTGCCAACCTGAAATTGCACCACCCAGTCCATATATAATCCTGGATCCTGGATTCTATACAAACATTCAGCACAGGGGTCATAAATTAAAGATTAATTTAATGACAGACGACACAATTTTAACTCTAATTTAAAATAAACAGGAAACAAGGAGAATTTTAAACCTTGGAAAAAAAAAACCCAAACGATCCATCAGGAGATTACAGACCTTCCCCAAAATCAATGTAAGTCCTTTTCTACATTTTGAAGAAAAAGGACGAGGAGTGAAAGAGGATTACGATGGGGCAGACAAGTCCAATTCTAGACTGTGCAATTCTCATTTGACTGGTTTAAAAGCTAAAGACTCAAGCCGCCTTGTGAGAGGCCTTCATAAGTCAACTTGTATCATTTGAGATGATATTTAAAACATAAATACATGCATTTGCTTTTCTTAAGAGAAATAAATTGGTGAGTGAAATTGGGGATTAAGAATTTCTCCGGGAGACGGATTAGAGCAATGTGACATGCTGCCGCTCTGAATATTCCCTCCAACTGCTATCTGTTCTGTGTAATCTGCACTAAACACTGATTTACATACATGCTGGACTTAATTACACAGCTGCAAAAGGAGGAAAATGCCTTTTGACTTGGGAAGCTAAAGTCAGTGCTGTGTGCTTTGAAGATTTTGAAACGCCCCGCTCTCCTGCAAGGCAAAAAAATGCTGATTTAGCTGCACTGCAACTTAGGATAAAACCAGTGTTAAACCAGCTGTTGAAGCTTGATGGAGACGGTGCTGCTTTATTTACCAGAAGGTAAAGGGTTCAGACTTTAGATCTGACAAAGCTGAAAAACAGATGGGCCTTAAATCATAAGTTGCTCATATTGTGTTATGTGATTCAGCTGTGTCTCAATATGTATAAGATAATCTGTTCGAAAATATATAACACAGTGATGTATAAGACCATATTAAGTTACATTATGAGATAATATCTGCATCATAGTCAAACTATTCTATTTAAAATTAAACTGTCATTGTTTTGCATGAGGATTATAAAATCATGTTAAATCATGTATCGTATCTTGAAGGTTAGGATGAGGGCTGAACCTTAGGTCCTGGTTACACAAGTTGCTCAAAGTTGCCCCTTTAATGTAAACGTGACAGGGAGCTTAAAACTCCCTGGTCATGAATATCATTAGCGCCCGTCAAACCATTTCATTAAAAAAATCTTCATTGCTTTCTGAAAGAGAGGATCCTATATGACTGCCTCACACTGCACTACCTCACCGTGCTTTTATTAAATACAGTTTATTGTTTTAACTGGGTGAAATTCACACAGATATTATGGCCATATTGAATTGAAAGTATTTCTTTCAGCCAATGTACGGCTTTATTCTTTAGGGTTGCTATTAGACGTTCTGAGAACCAAAAAGTTACATTTATATCCCAAACTGAATATCAAAATACCTTAGAGGGTACCGCCCCGGTGACAGACATTGTACCAATTGCTACAATGATGTACTTAAGTGACAGTGAAAACATTGTGTGTGTGTGTGTGTGTGTGTGTCATTATTCCTTGTTATTTTAATTAGATTTTTTAGGTTTCTAGTTTAGTATATTTTGCACTGATCTGTCTTTTTTTGTAAAGCCAACATATATTTAGGACCTGCTTTGCATTTTAGTTTGTTACATCTTTGTACCTCATACATGCATTACATACTACACAGTGGTACCCTTTAAGGTACTGTTACTGACCGTATGGTATCTATTGGCTTCCAAAATGTACACATTGCACCAGGTTATCCAATTATTTGTCCTAATATATATATATATATATATATATATATATATATATAGGCGGCACGGTGGCTTAGTGGTTAGCACGTTCGCCTCTCAGCGCTAGGGATTCCCGGTTCGAATCCCCATCTGGGTGGAGTTTCCATGTTCTCCCTGTGTCTGCGTGGGTTTCCTCCGGGTTCTCCGGTTTCCTCCCACAGTCCAAAAACATGGATCAAGTTAATTGAATTCTCCATTTCTCTGTTTAGAGTGTGTCTGTGTGAGTGAGTGTGTGCCCAGCGATGGATTGGCAGCCCAGCGCCCGAGATGTTCCCCCCTGGATGGGCATGGGGAACCCCACCGCGACCCTAATAGAGGATAAGCGGAAGATAATGAATGAATGAATATATATATATATATATATAGTTTTTTTAATCACTTTTTATATACACTCAGGATTATCAGTGTAAGTTTATAGAACACAGAACCTTACCATGTGCAAACATACCACCAGCAGAGCCGAGCAGAGCTTCATCTTTAGGTTTGTAACTTGAACAGCTTTATTCCAGAAATCAGATCCACCAGATCAATCTGTGGAAAAAAAGAATTAGTGAAGGGTGAAGAATTGATTTCATTAAGCCACAAACCAATTTTATGCTAGAAAACCTTTTAAGTATTACGTCTTAAGTACATGGTGTTGCAGAAAAACACACTGCAAAAGATGAGTTTGTTTTTAAGAGGCCTGATATTAATCTGTCGTTAGAAAGTTTGTGATTGCAGTTTGAACTCACAGTTTCTTAGACATGATGCCACGCAGCCTCTGCGTAAAAAGCTCAGCTGGATGAAGCGCTCACGTTCCCATCTGAAGACACGTCCTCATTTTAAGTCAGAAAAACTTTGAGTTGAAGTGAAATCTTGGGGGAAAGTGCGCAGTATCCTCTCAGCTCCTCTCTCAGCTCCCACCCCCCGAACCCTGCGCGGCAGCTCCCCGGAATGGAGCGTTCGTACTGAAGGAGCCGGAGCCCGAGCGGGTGATGCTGCGGCTCCCGACGCGCGCGTTCTGATTGGACCAAGTTGAACAATTTTGGTCCAATCGGAGGCAGAGACCTGCACGAGGTTGAAGTTCTTATTTTACGGTGAGGACATCATTTTGAGAGTAAATGAAAAGAGCGCTTCTCTAAAGAACCGCCTTTTAAAACATCCATCCATCATCCACATTTACATTTGGTCATTTATTGGACGCTTTTATCCAAAGCGACTTACAAGGTGAGCACAGGGTTAATCACAACATCCCTGGAGCAATGAGGGTTAAGGGTCTTGCTCAAGGACCCACACTAGTAACTTTAGAGGACCTGGGATTTGAACCCCCAAACCTTCAGATTGATAGCCCAAATGCCCTAACCACTGAGCTACCGCGCCCTTATTATTATCTCCAGCTTTATCCTCTAACAGGGTCGCGGGGGGTTCCCCATGCCCATCCAGGGCAGAACGTCTCGGGCGCTGGGCAGATTGAATTTGAATTGAATTTGGTCATTTATTGGACGCTTTTATCCAAAGCGACTTACAAGGTGAGCACAGGGTTAATCACAACATCCCTGGAGCAATGAGGGTTAAGGGTCTTGCTCAAGGACCCACACTGGTAACTTCAGTAGACCTGGGATTTGAACCACCAACCTTCAGATTGATAGTCCAATGCCCTACCCACTGAGCTACCACGCCTCCCTGGTATACCCAGATACACCCAGAACAGGGTGCCAATCTATCGCTGGGCACACACTCACTCACACAAACACACTCTATATGGGGCAATTTTGAGAATTCAATTGACTTGATTGATGTTTTTGGACTGTGGGAGGAAACCAGAGAACCCGGAGGAAACACATGCGGGCATGGGGAGAACATGGAAACTCTACCCTGATTGGGATTCGAACAAGGAATCCCTATCGCTGAGAGGAGAACATGCTAAACACTAAGCCGCCATGTCGCACCCTTTTAAAACATAAATCAATAAAAAAAGGAAGTCAGAAAACATTTATATTACATTTAGTCATTTAGAAGATGCTTTTATCCAAAGCGACTTACAAATGAAAACACCACAAGTCAGTAGTTATGTAGAAAACCACATCAAACGGCACATAAAAACTGAACTTTACACTAAACCAAAAACAAAATGTTCTTTTTTACTTTCTATGTTGTTTATTTATTAAAGTTTAACCTTCTAAACTCAGCATTTTAAACGCTATAATTAACCACGATTACCGTTTCTGCACAAAGTACCAGTCAAAAGTTTGGACGTGCGACCTTTCTGCTCCACTTATTGTCCATTTGTTTAGAAAAGATGGACTTTGTAGTTCTACAATTCCAAACTGTAGTTCATCTGTTTGTGTTCTACAGTACATACTGTGTACGTCCCCTTTACTCTGTTCTAATGGTCAGGACCATAATAGTACCACCACAGAGCAGGGGTTATTTGGTTGGTGTATTATTCCTATCCCAGCAGTGTCACTGAGGTGGAGAAATAAAACTTCAGCAGCACTGCTGCACTAAAACCCCCCTCACCACATCAGTGTCACTGCAAAACTGACAATAAACAATCCACCACCCAAATGATACCTGTTTTGTGATGCTCCTGACCAATAGAGAACAGAAAACCATCAGGGGACTAACAAACAACAAAGAAAACAGTTGGACTACAGTCTGGAATTGTAAAACTACAAAGCCCATAGACAAAGAAGCAAGATGGAGGTGTTTCCCAACTTTAGAATGCTGCGAGATGTCCACTTTGATGCTAGATAATCAAAACGTCGGTTAATTTTTAAGACACTACAATATAAATAAAAATAACACACAACAGTGTGCATTGCAAGAAAATGTAAACATACTTATCTTTTTTTTCTCTAGGTTCTTTAAATTGGGCCAAGTAATAATTTCCAGTATTCATAAAATTGTCCAATTTAATAATCTATTACCGTGTCTGTGTGGGTTTCCTCCGGGTTTTCCGGTTTCCTGCCACAGTCCAAAAACATGGACCAAGTTAATTGAATTCTCAAAATTGCCCCAATATAGAGTATGTATGTGTCTGTGTGAGTGAGTGCCCAGCGATGGATTGGCGCCCTGTCCTGGGTGTATCTGCCCAGCGCCCGAGATGTTGTCCCCTGGATGGGCATGGGGAACCCCACCGCGACCCTAATAGAAGATAAAGCGCGAGACAATGAATAATAATCTATTAAATTTAAAACCAAAATGTATAAATACTTGTAACAGAAAATCATTAGAATAAATACTAAAAACAATTGTGTGGAAATAAGTGGAAAATAAGATATCATTATATCGGAAAGGAAATTTTATTTAACCACATCACAGTCTCCAAATTCATAAATGACTGATTATGATGAGATTTTAGGCCACTAAGACCTAAAGGAGGCGCTACTACCCCATAACAAACATAATTAGAGGTTAAAGCTCCAGAAGTTTGTGAGCTCTGTGAAGTTCTTCGTTACACTGTTCATCAGACTTTGCTTTTTGAACACTGTTGGTGTATTTTTTGTAGTCTGTTGATAAGTCTTTTTAAAAGTCGTTCATTTGTAATTTGTGATAAAGAGTCATATCACTCCAGGTAAAAAATCAAATAAATATTAGATATACTTGGTCTTCTAGACGAGCTGACAACCTACCGTCACCCTCTTGATTGTGTACAAATTAAATTTAAAATGAAACAAAACTTACACAAATACTCTTATAAGTAATGTTTTTAAATGGGCCATCGTTTTGAAAAACGGTTAAATACTTCCATCTACTGGCGAAACGTTGATAGTGCAATGTACATAAGGTGAAGATAGAGGGAAAATGTTCAAAAAAAACAAAACTTCAAATTAAAAAATGCAGAGGGCGGCACGGTGGCTTAGTGGTTAGCATGTTCTCCTCTCAGCACTAGGGATTCCCGGTTCGAATCCCCATCTGGTTGGAGTTTCCATGTTCTCCCCATGTCCGCGTGGGTTTCCTGCGGGTTCTCCGGTTTCCTCCCACAGTCCAAAAACATGGATCAAGACAATTGAGTTCTCTAAATTGCCCCATTTAGAGTGTGTCTGTGTGCGTGTCTGTGTGCCCAGCGACTGTCCTGGGTGTATCTGCCCAGCACCCTAAACCTTCTCCCCTGGATGGGCATGGGGAACCCCACCACGACCCTAATAGAGGATAAAGCGGAAGATGATGAATGAATGAATAAAAATGCAGCAAGAATTTTTATGTTATTCTACAATTCTTTTTAATACTGTAACTAGAAACATAAATAAACAACTACAATCAAATGAAACTATTAGTCCTAGATACATCGAGCAGCACTAAAACACTCACCACTGCAGGTGAGAAAACAAAGACTAACATTTACACAAAAACTTTACTTTATAGTTACAGCTGTGGGGCTTTAGAAAGTGTAAAGGCATTTCTGAAAACATGTGGTTTTGTCAAGGTTTGGAACGTGTGTGGCTTCTGTGATAAACCACTGAAGAAGTCTAAAGTAGGAACCACAAAACTTGTTTTAGTCTCCATTTACACCTGGTATCAACATGAGGTTTAAGAGATAACATAATAAATAATCCCAAGCTTACAAACATTTATTTTACAACAACACTAAATCAAACGTGATTCAGAACTAAATCTTAATATCCAAAAAAAAACGTTCCTGTGGGCAAAAAAACAACATAGTTTTGCTTTATCTTGTATAATCAAATTATAAATTATCTTGAATTATTCAACAGAATATGCTTTCATATATAGTATGTGACCTGCACACTGAGAATAAGCGAAACAATAAGCCATAAGTAATAAAAGAAAAGAAGCAGCATTTCAAAAATGGATTACTGTCAGTTATTACAAGTGTTTCTAAGACAAAAATATGTTTGTACATGTCACGTAAACAAACGGACTTGCTGTGAATGTTAAGTGTTCATAAACTTGACAATGTGTTACTAAACATAAATGTGTTACTAAACATAACCACTAGAGGGCTGCCCCTGCAATTCATGCGCTTTCTGCATCTTGTGAACAGTATATATATAAATATCAGACTAGATTGATAACACCATAAACTTTTTGTCAGATGGAACCATATTTTTAAATTAGTTGCAGCTCTGACCTATAATGAAGTGTAGGAGTGATAGCAGGTATGAATCCAAAAGGGAGTTGATTCAGTAATTTGACTCCTTAATGATTTGACTCCGACTCTTCTCTAGCACAGCGAGCATGGACCTGAACTTGTTTTTCTGCTTACTTTTCTGCTTAGTGCTCAAACCCGACAGCCGGCTCCTCTGGCTGACCTCTGACTCGACGTTGGACAGATCTATAGGTGTTGTAAACCAGTCCGAGTCATCAACCCGCCCCGCACAGCTCCTAATGCTGACATCTGCAAGTTTTTTGGCTGCTGAACTGTTCACATTATGGTTTTGGACTTGTTTCTGTTGTCCTTTTGACACAATATTAGGGAACTCATCGAATTTCAGGACTCTTCGCGTTTTCCTCAGACAGATGGACACATCCTTATCGTCTTCTGCAAGAACTTTCTCCTGCTGTTGTAAATACACATTACTTGTTACCGGAACAGTCTTACTCCTCATGTCCATAGGGTAATCCAGATCAAAGTTCTGTGGCAATATGCTGTCACTTTTTAAAGTTTTTTTTTTGCTTTGCCGTCGATGTTGCACCGTCAGTGGAGGTGAGGCAGGCTTGGCTCGAGACTGTCGCTCATTAGACATTTCTTTGTTTTCGAATTGACTTAAGGAGGAAGTCTCCATGCATTGCCGAACATTCCTGTAATTAACGGTTAGAAATTCATTAAAGTTGTGCTGTTGAGGGGTAAAGTGATGGGACAGATACTGTGAACACGTTTCACACTGTGGTTACTAAATAGGTAAAAAAAAAAGGTAGTTTCAGTTTAGCAAATCACCAATTGATAAAACCTAAGAATTTACACAGACCTTTGCAGAAATATATGAGCTCTGCAGCAAGTAACACACGATGATTTTCCTTTATTAGAGTCAGAAAGCGCTGCACCTTGAGCTCGGATCCTTTTCAAATGCACCCACAGCCTCCTGGAATAATAACACTAGCATTTTTAACATTCAAAGTAAACATGTACTGAATTTTACAAAATACTGCATTTTGTTTTTACTAATTTGCCAAAACCATTGTTTAGGGTATTACCCTCTCACTTGTTGCCATTTCTGAGGTCGCCTTTTCTTCTTGAGCAACCACTCATCACATGAAGGAGAGGCTGGATCTATGAAAGAAACAGCAGATAAATTCTAACATACATCTCTAAATTCTAACATACATGAGTTTTGGCTGCGAATCCCAATCTGGTTAAAGTTGCCATGTTTTCCTCGTGTATGTATGGGTTTCCCCGGGTTCCTCCCACAATCTAAAAACATGGTTTTAAGGTGAATTCTAAATTGCTCTAAATTGCCCCATATAGTGTGTGTGTGCATCTGTGTGACTGAGTGTATCTGCCCAGCGCATGAAACGTCTTCACATGGATGGATTTGAACACAGATTGCAGTGTTGGTTCTATAAATGAGTCAAAAGACTTGCTTAAAATGCATATAAAGATATGAAATCTGACAATATGCTATAATACTATTTTTTTACTGTCAGTTAAACTGACCTTCAACTTCAAAGAACTAATGGGTTGGTTACATTTTATTACCATGCATTAGCAAAAAAAAAAAATATTTGTAATAATGTAATTTGCAATTGATTTATCAAAAAGACTCAGAAACTCACCAGTAGACCTTTTTTGTTTTTTCAATGATTTTTGCTTCTTCATTTCACAGAAAAGCCTTTGGCAGCCGTTGCAGTGGTGGAAATTAGGGGCACTTGGAGGAGAGCTGGGACCAGACACTATAGATATATCTGAATCCAGGTCATCAGGGTGATTTTTCAAATGTTCATTAGTCTTTTTGTGAGCCTCCTTGTCTCCTCGCATTTTCAAAGTGTGTACAGCCTTTATAGCCTGAGCCAAAACCATTCTCGGAGCCTGTGCAGAAACTGGAGGGTTCAACACCTGGACCTCGTCATCTTCACTGTCAGACAACACAACACAGTCCTGAACTGGGTTTGGATTTTTGTTTGTTTTGGAGTCAGTGAGATTACAGATGTCAGAAATGGTTACAGAGCTGCTACTGTCTGAACAAAATGTGTCTGGATCCCAGCTGAAACTGTTTGGCTTTTGCCCAGTGTTCCTCTGCTTCTTTTGACCATTTCTTCTGACCATCCCTACCTTCTGAGATCTGTACCGCCTTCTTTCCATGGTAAACACCTCAATACTGGATTTTAACTTGAGAGTTACATTTTTGGCCTAAGGTTAAAAGCAAAAATGAACAGATAAGAATGAATCAGTAAAAAACACTAATCAGCTGAAGTGTGGAGATTTAACGCTAAAGTGTAACATCTGGACAAATTATAGTACATTATATTGACAGGAACAAATTAAAATATAGGTGCAATTCAATATCACCAATTTACCAACCAGCATTCGATAAAACTGCACAACCTAACCTGGCAGACTGAGACAAAAAGTTTTACTCTGCAGCTTTAAATTCTTTTAAACATTTTATGCAAGCAAGTAAAAGCACATTACAGAGATGACTTTTGTTTTCATCTAACACACCAGGGTTATTTTGGGGATTTACCTTAAATGTATATTTCGACTCCTGTCTTTCAGTGTATCTAAGGTAGTTAAGCCTGAACACACATGCACACGTGCACACAAATAAACAAAACATGCATTTTACACGTATATAACACACTACCACATGTCTGTTAATGCACAGAAAGATGCACAGGGTGAGTATAATGTTAAAATTTCAGTTTAAAATATCATATATCCCACTGGAATACGTATTGTCCATGCCTTATAATACAAAAAAATACGAAATATTTTTCACAATAATTACAAGTAGTATTTACATCTAGGGTTCATCAAGCACACATCTTTAGATCTTTATACAATAACATTTATCAGAGAGGAAATTATAAGAGAGAAGCTAAAGGCAGTGGTGGCATAGTGGTTAAATCTAGTGTCTGCGATTTAAAGTTTGGACACACCCCTTCTTGCTCTATTATCTATTTCCTCCACTTATCACATAGGTGGACTTTGTAGTTTTACAATTACACATTGTAGTCCATCTGTTTTCTGTATTTTCTTATGGTTCTCTGTTCTCTATTGGTCAGAACCATCACAGAACAACTATCATTTGGGTGGTGGATTGTTTATTATCAGTTCTGCAGTGACACTGATGTGGTGAGGGGGTTTTAGTGCAGCAGTGCTGTAGTAGTTTTATTTAAACACCTCAGTGACACTGCTGGGACAGGAATAATGCAACAACCAAATAATCCCTGCTCTGTGGTGCTAGTATTAGGGTCCTGACCATTAGAACAGAGTAAAGGGGACGTACACAGTATGTACTGTAGAACACAAACAGAATTGTTGAACTACAATAGTCATCTTTTGGTGTAGCTGATCAAATGGACAATAAGTGGAACAAACAGGAGGTGTGTCCAAACTTTTGACTGATATCGATAGGACATACACAAACGTGCATCGGTTAACAACCTATTTATTTGTAATAATAGACTGCATTTTGCATATAATGGGTCGGTTTGGCGTTAATATCTTTTAGATTTTGTCTAGATATGGTCGTAAACATAACAATAACCCATTTTTAAAATAAGTTGTTAAATTTCAACAAAATTAATAAAAGACTTGAACCGAGAAATAAAACCTCGTGCTTTTACTATTAAATATCAAACAGTGAAATACTGGGCGGCACGGTGGCTTAGTGGTTAGCGCTAGGGATTCCCAGTTCGAATCCCCATCTGGGTGGAGTTTCCATGTTCTCCCCGTGCCTGCATGGGTTTCCTCCGGGTTCTCCGGTTTCCTCCCTCAGTCCAAAAACATGGATCAAGTTAATTGAATTCTCAAAATTGCCCCCTATAGAGTGTGTCTGTGTGAGTGAGTGTATGCCCAGCGATGGATTGGCGCCCTGTCCTGGGTCTATCTGCCCAGCGCCCGAGACGTTCTCCCCTGGATGGGCATGGGGAACCCCACCGCGACCCTAATAGAGGATAAGCGGGAGATAATGAATGAATGAATGAAATACTGGTGTTCATATAAAATGGGTTTAGATTATACCGTGTGTTAATTAATTCATCCGTTCATTATCTCCCGCTTTATCCTCTATTAGGGTCGCGGTGGGGTTCCCCATGCCCATCCAGGTGAGAACGTTTCGGACGCTGGGCAGATAGACCCAGGACAGGGCGCCAATCTATCACTGGGCACACACTCACTCACACAGACACACTCTATATGGGTGAATTGAATCAATTCAATTGATTTGATCCATGTTTTTGGACTGTGAAAGGAAACCGCAGAACCCAGAGGAAACCCACGAAGACACGGGGAAAACATGGAAACTCCACCCAGATGGGGATTCGAACCGGGAATCCCTAGCGCTGAGAGGAGAACGTGCTAACCACTAAGCCACCATGCCACCCACCGTGTGTTAAAAGAAAGAGAATTCTGTGAGTTTAGCTTAAACTTTGTTTACATCCTGTAAACTGAACGGAACACCGTTAGGTTTGGATAAACAAGAAATGACTTAAAATGACTGCTCTTCGTTACGGAATCCATGAAAAGTAGTGAAAAATAAAGTCTAACCTCATCTCCAAGCGTTCGTTGGGGTTTGTTTCACATCGTTTGTTGCTGAAATTTCTGTTTCAGGAGATTAGAGTTAAACTCCGACATTTTCCGCTTCATATAGAAAAAAAACCCGCGGTGCTCAAAACTGCACAGAGACACTCTGAACTCCGAGATGCTACACTGACGAATGAAACAGCCAGATTGTGTGTCCTTTAAAGTGTAAAATAGCAAATAAACTCAATAAAATACGTTTTATTTAATATTTTTATTAAATAAAACCAAGTTTAGCCACATATAATCAGATTTTATTGCGTGCCAACTTGACTACATTTGCGCTATTGGATCTCGGTACGTTCAAAAATATCTCTGGTAAATCGGTTGCCAAGTCTGTGCTCAAAAACTCTTTAAGACGAGAGCATGGTCAAGCTTTAAACATCTGATGTTACGCTTCAATAAATGTGTATACTATAATAATAATAATAATAATAATAATAATAATAATAATAATAATAATAATAATACACGTAAAAACGATTGTCATGAAGTCGGAGTGTCATTTGTTTACTCTAACCTCGTGAAAACGCTTCGTGTTCTGTAATGTGATCGAGAAATTGAATTTAGATTTCTAGATATATTTATAAATAATTTTCAGCATACCAAACAACAAAACGCAACCAACAACCAACACTATCCAATAAAATAAAGAAATAAATGTGTATATTAAGATACTATATATAAATTAAGCACACATAAATTCTAACCTGATGGTTAAGATCAGAGCACATAATAAATACAATACATGTATTAAAACATAAGTTGTTTTTTATTTTACCAATTTTATAGTAATAAAATAAATTATAAATTATAGTAACAAAACTATAAAATAAATGTTTAGTTTTATAGTAATTTTTATTCCATTACTAGTGGAAAACAGAAAGACCTGGCAACAGCGCAATATCTGTTTCGAGCCAGTTTACTTCTTTGTCAACAAAATAGTGTATAAATTCTCGTTCATAATCTGAACATCGCCCCCTGTTGCCTAAAAAGTCCATTCACGGTGTTAGTATTTATGGTTAAGCTTTGGCAAAGTCTATACAAAATGAATGGCAGTCTATGTGAAATGCACGAGGCAAGTTTCTGTATTATTCATAAACCATTTCTTTACCCAAATTGAATATTAGATCTTAACTAATTTCTATCCCTTACTTTTAATGTCTTTCTTTGGGATACTACTGAGAGTTTTCACACTTTATTCACTTTTGTGCCTTGTTCAAATTTTGAAAAATATGATGTGCATAAAAGTAAGAAATAATCTACGATCACAATTGAAAATGTAACTTTATTGGACATGGTTTATTCATTGCAGCTTTTCAACAAATTTAATTCTTGTTTCTGTAAATAGTACATAAAACCTAGTCTAGTATTCTTAACAAAATAAAATAAGAAATGGTTGAAAAAGAAAATAATCATTTACATTTCGTTTATACTTTCTATAGTGTACATTAAATGCATGTGGTTACATGTTATAGCATGTTATAGAAGACAAAGACTATTGAACATATTTGCATTAATCCACATCATTATTGGTAATAAATCACAGTCAGGTCCCATCTGTCCTTCATGAACAAATTCATCCACGTCATACGCAGAACCTTTTCAAACAAATGGTGCTTTGATTATTGTATAAAGCTCATTTGACATCTGTGACATTTTTCAGTGCCACACAAATTTTCGAAAAAGCGAACAGAAAATGGCATTACAGCATTGAACTGCACAAGAAAATATTTATCTCTAAACTACAGCATTTTCTAGTAATAATCTACACATTAAATAAACACTGTTATATTTAGAACATATTCAACATACAGTAGATAATAGCATGATGGTCAATACTCTCTATTTAATACATGATATAATGCCCCTCTTATGAAAAGGATTATTGCATGTCATTTCTCTCTTCAGTTGCACTCTGGTGTGTCAGTTTGTTCGGGACATGAATTTTTAGCAAACACACAGGTGTACTACGAGACTTTGTGGTTAGCAGTGTTTGAACAAAATATACATTTACTTAACTGACATGTTGATGAAGTCCTGTTCAAAATGCATGTTTAACATTTAGGATCTTGAATTTGAGAAAGCTCACAAAAAAAACAAAATAAAACACAATATACAAGAGTCCATAAAAATACGTTTAAAAATATTGGTCACTTATGATTTTTTTTTTACAAAGTGTTTGTGTTGTGAATGAATTATTAGGTTCACACTGACATTTATATACAGTTATTAACATGAGCATGACAGTGATAAAATAACAAATGTATTTAAAAGTTGTCTTTGAGTACTTTATTAATGTACAGATGTAATCTTGCAAATCGCTCAGAAAAGTTAAAAGTTCATTTGTAAGACATGTGAGATTATTGGATCACTTACAAAAAGAATGACACACAAACAGTCAGTAAAGTGTTTTATGAGCAGTTGTGGAACACACACACACACACACACACACACACACACACCAGTGCTTGAGGGTGGCACAATACTCAAATTTTAGTTTTCAAACTCTGATACTGAAAGAACCTCACAAACTTGTCTCTCGATCAAAATCCCTGTTCTTCATATCTACAGCTCTCAGCCTCTTCATTTCTTTCACTGGAGATCTACAGTTCATCCTATAAAGTTGTTCAGGGGGAAAACAGTATAATTAAATATATAATAATATATTTTATTGTACTGTAGAAGAGCCATTCACTATAATGTGTTTACTTGCATCCTAAAGTCCATTTAAAACACAGTCAAGAGAGAACAGTGATGATGTTAACAGATTCCACATGTGATGCTGTTCGATCTGCCTGGCCAAAAATAGCCTCAGTTATTGTTTTCATAAATGGCAATGCAGATAATCTGAGCACTGGATCAGCTATGATATAAAATGACTGCACAATGAGGGTCAGGTCAGGACCTTTCCAAGGTCAGGTGGTGCTGATGAATGAATGAATGAAAAGTTTCACTGCACGGATGGGTTAAATGCGGAGGACAAATTCCTCTGTGTGTAAGCACAGTAGGCAAAATAAATAGATCACTTTCACTTATTTTTTGGCCAGGCAGGTTATACCAAGAAGAATGATGTTGTCAGTTAAAAAAAAACAAGTTCAACCAAAAGAAGAAAAAAAAAAAAAATATATATATATATATATATATATATATATATATATATATATATATATATATATATATATATATATATATATATATATATACACACAACTCACATTTTTGACCACATGCATCGTTCTCTTCATGCATCATGTTCAACAATTAAAACATTCATGCAGACGTTCCTTACATTTGTTTTATGTGCATACAGAATGTGATGAATATTCATGAACATCCCATTTGGTTTGAAGTATCAATTCAAATTAGCCATGTACAATCAGTCAGGACAAAGTGACCAGAGTTAGAAAAACGGTTTGGGGCACGTCTTACCTTTGGGACATCGGCTGTTGGGAGGTTAGGAAAGTGAGCTAATGGGTGACATAGGATGAGAAATTCAGTCAAGATTTGGGAACTAAAATTAAACTCTCTAAAGTGAAGCGCAGATGTATCATTTTAAGTGTGGTATAAAGCTTTGTTAAAAATACTGTTCTATATAATAAGATATTTTTATTCTTATTATGAATGTGCAAGTTAAATAGCAGTCCATTAAATCATCAAATCTTAAAAAAGTCAAATCTTACAATCCTCAAGTGTATAAGTAAATGTTATTATGTTATTTGGTTTGTTATTATTTTTGCTTAACCTGTTGCTTTTAATGTTTAATATGATGCTCTGTCAAGATGAAAGTATTTTTCTTTTTAACAAATTTGGTTTCTGTCTGCTATTAAATACAGAATAATATGACTGTTTAATTAGCACAGTGGTTAAAACATAAAGCATATAATTTTAAAAGATCTGATTATAAGTCTCAAACTGTATTTTAGCCAGTCGCACCAGAGACACAATTTATTGGGGGTAGGAGGAAGGTCGAGTTAGGGATTTCTCACTGTTGGTATAAGAGCAGCATCTACTAGCTGGCACCCCTGGTTCAAGGAAGAGCAGAAGTTGAATTACATCTTATCTGAGAATTACAGTGACTTCAGAAAACCCTTGTTAAACCCAGTTTGGCGGCAAGGACAGTAAAGCTTTTTGCCAAAAACACTGGTCAACCGATATTTTCTTAAAAGCTTTTTGGTGAATCTTGCAAACAAATATTATCTTAAAAAATCATTACACGTTGTTTTTCTAATCATTCATATATGAATCACAATCTAGAGTCACAGTACACCAAAAACATGTGGAACATGTCATTGAAAAAAAGATTTCCTGCATTTATATTTGAATTTCGTATCTGATGATAAGGAGGTGGCAAGTAAAGAACATGACGAGCACTTTCACCAAAACATTAATGAAAAAGCGTTACCAAGGTGACTGGAATCAGTCAATGCTGGCTGATTATTGCTGGATATTAATATGAGATGATGCAGCAGATGTTCAGTACAAACTTATATTAACAGCAGAACACTGTTAGCTGAGCTGAACTAATGACTAATGTGAGATTTGAATGGGTTATAATCAGTAACCCTTCATCTCATTATTATTTACATTTCTATCAGATACAATCAGTTTTAAAATCAAACTTTAAAATTAATATCCAGTGAAATTAGCTAATTTCAATCAATAAAATCACTTTTACATTAACAACACTATGCAGCAGCTTGAATATATCAGTACGACAGAACTAAAGTTTTAGTTGCTTAAAATCCTCAAACCTTTTTGTGCTTTGATCTTTTTTGCCATTGTCAGTGTTTAGGCCTTTCCAGATATGTCCAAACGAAGTCTTCGTCATTTCATCTGAAATGTTGACTGATGATGGGTCATCCCTTATTATAACATAGAAAAACAAATAGGAGATTTTTGTTTTAGCATAAGGAAATCTGAATTGTAAGAACATGCCTTTTTTGTTTGAAGATTCCGCATACACCTGGTGTTTACATGCATTTTGAGTTTTCAGCTGTGAGTACAGGTTTAAACAGGGTCTCAAATAGATATATTTACTAAAAACGCTTCTATATGAAATATTTATGGGATGTGTCCATTGTGTCACATCCGAGATTTTCTATGTTGTTGCAACAGTGACCTCTACTGGGCCTTTAAGGAACTAGCAATAGGGAGTTAAGAGGTATACAACATTGGAGGGCATCTCCGGCTTCAACAGCTTTCTGCAGTAGCCTGTCTTTTGGTCAGTGTATAAACAACAGCTGGTCTATAATGATATGTGTAATTAAATAATTTGCTAGCTTTAGGAATTAAATTCTTGATTACAGAAATGTCAGGCTAATAAAAACAAATATATTTTATAATTAAACTGGGGGGGGGGGGCATGGTGGCTTAATGGTTAGCACATTAGCCTCTTAGCACTAGGGATTCCCGGTTCGAATCCCCTTCTGGGTGGAGTTTCCATGTTATCGCCGTGTCTGCGTGGGTTTCCTCCGGGTTCTCCAGTTTCCTCCCACAGTCCAAAAACATGGATCAAGTCAATGGAGTTCTCCAAATTGCCCCATATAGAGTGTGTATGCGTGCGTGTCTGTGTGAGTGAGTGTGTGCCCAGCGATAGATTGGAGCCCTGTCCTGGGTGTATCTGCCCAGCGCCTGAAACGTTCTCCCCTGGATGGGCATGGGGTACCCCCCCGCAACCCTAATATAGGATAAAGCGGAAGATAATGAATGAATAAATGAATTCAACAGGGATCTTAATATTAAGACAGCAGCTTTCATTAAACATCTTTTTTAATTAACTTTGAAGGTTTAATATTGTGTTCACAATTAAAATGCATCATGTGATATTAAAGCTATATCAACAATATTAACACTTTTAGCAAAAACACATCAATAAGCAGTTATGCTTACTTCAAAGTTTCCTCAAGTGGCACCTGCACAATCCCCTCATCCTCAATCACTGCACTGTGTTCCTCCTTAAAAAACACAAAAAACAAACCTGACTTGGTCTATGTTTTCTACTTATAGTTTAAAACTAATACATTCACCATTGTTATATATTATATAGAGTTCATTAATGTGGTATTTAAACCTTTAATTACTTAAGATATTTAAGCCTCAAGCTCTCATGGGTACTTGAACAAGACCAATAAACATTAATTGCATATTGTGTCTTTACTTCAGTAAGTCAATGTGATAAAAGATATATATCCTAACCTAGTATATAAAAGAAGCATCATGATACCTCATTCTGTGCATCCTCCAGTTTCTTCTTCTTGCTCTCTGGCATGAGGTCATCAAGCCAGCTGAGCTCTCTCTTTGTAAAAATAAAATCTAGCAGCTTACGAATGAAAACTAATGCCAAGACCTACACACACACACACACACACACACACACACACACAAACATTTTAGTACAATAGAGCAGCTCAGGTCTCCGTCTTGTCCTACTTGATTCCACAAACCACTGTAATAGCTTTACCATCATAGGGAACACGATGGCTGCTCTGGAGGTCTTGATGACCCACAGGAGGACTAGACAACTGAGCTGAATGACTGTGAAGAGATGGACTTTCCTCAGAGGAACATGTCTTAAATAAATAAAGTCTGGCTGGTGCTTTGCTGGCATCCCAAAAAGCTTTAAACGGTCAAAGAACTAGAAACAGAGAACACAAGTGTTCACAAAACAGAATGACAACTGAAAAAATTCTGTTATCAGGATGAAGTTAATCAGTGATTTTATAAATATCTAAAACACAGGTTTAAACATGGCTCCTTATAACAATTTATTAATGACGTTTTAATGTTTGTTTTTCATATCTAGAAGCTTTGTAATTTGAGACTATAAACAGACTGACATAAAATCTGAGTAAAATTTTAATTAAAAAAAATGACAGTTAAGAGTTTTAATGATTTAAGGCCAACAAGCATTTTGTTAACGGGGGAACCTCCATCTCCACGGAAATCAGGATTTGAATTTTTGTTGCACAGTAAGAGTGATATATTTACCCTTACCTGTATCCCTCTGAGAGATGATGCCCCCATATACAAGAAAACTCCATACAACACCGGCATTGGAATGAACTGAACAGAAATATAAACCTTGTGTATGGACAGCAGTATCATCATTTATATGTCTTGTAATATACAAATCATGTAAGACGGACCTTTAGGACAGAAGTCATGAAGACAGAGCAGCCCATAAGAAGGAAGATCATGAGGCCAGTGAAACGTTGCTCCCTGATGCCCAGGAACTTGGGCTGTTCTCCTGGTGCTGAACACTCAGACTCCAGCTTTAGGCTGTTGACGTGTGTAATAGAAAGGACAGTAGCCGCCACAAACCAAGGCAGACCCATCACAGAACAAACACCAAGCATGACTCCCACTACAAACAGGTCCAGGTGATAGCCACAGCCTTTCTGCAAATAAATACATTACAAAACACTCAAAAAATTGGTTTGGAAGTGAAATCTCTGTATCTGCTCTTTATAATGATAAAGGTAACTTGTTTTTTAAACTTTTTTTCCCTTTGATTCGTACTGAGGCTGTTCTACCTTAAGCTTGTGTTCTTTTCTGTTTATAATGACAGCCGTAATTTGCTGGTCCATGAAGATGAGAATGGTGCAGAGGAGTGCTGGAACACTGGCGATTGGAATGGTCCACCATGGGTTTGGTCCCAAAGGGGCTATGAGCCAACCACGGTCATCTCTGGTAGGCTACAAAGAGCAAGTTGATTAGTTGCAAAAATATCTTTATTAAATTATATTTTTTAATTAAAATGAACTAAACATATGCAGCATAAATTAAAGATCAATTCATTATTAGGGGACTAGCCACGTCAAAACAAATATACTGATTTTCAAACTGAAAAAAATAATTCTCAGTACTATCCTTAGCCTTTATATATTTTTTGATATGGAAGGGTGCTGCGTGAAGTTTTTAGCAATTACAAAGTGACAATGTGTTTACGTTTTCAAGCACAAAAATGTACAGCAAATTAAACAGTAACTCACTTTAAACACACTGGGGACCTGCAGTTTTGGAGAAGGTACCCCTAGGGCAAAATCAATTCCCACCATTGTGGTGATGGTAATAAAAACTGCAAAGTCACTGATGATTGCCCTCACCTATAGCACAAGAACAAACATTACACAAGATTAAAAAGTGACACCATATTATGGTTAGGAAATTGAAATCATAGATATTTACTTAAAAGTTTTTACATTTATCCCTTCTCACGTATTCACGCTAGGTTAGTTATACGTTTCTTAGACCAAATGCTTTACATCCAGAAGATCACAACTAAAAAAATTTAACTGGCAAAGGTCAGAACCTCCATAAATATAGTTCATAGAAATTATGCCTAGTATAGATTATCAATACACATGATTTCATTCGGCTTCAAACATCAAATTGTTGGAAATATTTGCTTGTTGGTTAGGATTTGTTATTTAGTAAGGTGCGCTCCTGCAAACTTTGATCATTGGATTAAAGTCAGCAATTTTAAAACTAAAGCAAATTTCACTCATATATCTATTCACCGGCACGGTGGCTCAGTAGTTAGCATGTTCACCTCTCAGCACTAGGGATTCCCAGTTCGAATCCCCATCTGGATGGAGTTTCCATGTTCTCCCCCTGTCTGCGTGGGTTTCCTCCGGGTTCTCCGGTTTCCTCCCACAGTCCAAAAACATGGAACAAGTCAACTGAGTTCTCCAAATTGCCCCATATAGAGTGTGTATGCGTGTGTGTCTGTGTGAGTGAGTGTGTGCTCAGCGATAGATTGGCGCCCTGTCCTGGGTGTATCTGCCCAGCGCCTGAAACATTCTACCCTGGATGGGCATAGGGAACCCCACCGTGACCCAAATATAGGATAAAGAGGAAGATAATAAATGAATGAATGAATGAATGAATATCTATTCACTTATGTTAACTATCAAACGTATGTTGATCAGAGAATAGAATAGAAAGAAAATCCCTTACCTTAGTAGGGAAATAACGACTGGTCTTGAACTCTTTTAAGAAGGATGACATGGCAACAGTGGAGAAAAAAAGGACGACAGACCAGAAAAGCACATCGGGAATATAGGGGCCGTGATGACCACATGCACTGCCCGTAAACTCACCCTTGAACTCCACACAACTCTATAATAACACAAAACTTACGGTAATTAATCAACGTTGATTAATAAATACGTTAGTTTATGGTTCATATGTTTTACAATCAAATTATTTCACAAATTAACAAATAGAATTACTGCGTAAGAATAATTAACATTTAATCACAATCATGATCAATATTACTGTACATGCATATTTCTGTTCGGGCATTTTGCAGACTCTCACTTCATTTCTACTGATCAATCTGTTATCCCTGTTATCCTATTCTTAAATCCTTATTATTATTAAAACTTTTATAGAATACAAACCAAACAATTTCATTTTTGAAAAATATCTTTCAAAACAATTTTTTTAATGAATGGTGGTTACCATGGCAATGAATGTGCTGCGCGCATATGACGTGTGCCTATCTCGGTCTGTTTTTTTTCAAGATTAAAGACAAATACAAAACCAGATGAGCATTAATAATGTTTTTTTTCTCTTTTAATGTATTTTTTTTTTTAACAAGCCGTGTATGAAGGGCTCAGGACTTTTATGCCAATTGAGAATCGCAGTGCTATCAATGAATCTAAAACCACCCCCACATGTCAATTTATTCATCCATACATCAAATCATACCCACTTATCCATTTACTCATCTATACATTTATTCATTCATCCATGCAGCCATCCACCTATCTATCCCTCAATTGTTAAAAGTTCATTGAAAATCAGGGTTTTCATTTTTATAACACGTCTTTGCCTAACAAAAGTGTTCTGCATTACAGACACAGCAGATCTGCCGGATTATCTACTTTATGTGCAAATCTGTTAAAATATAAAGCCCCTAAAAAGAGAGATTGTAAAATCAGTGGAGGATATTGTAAAGGATATGCAGAGAGCATGATGGTTCAGACATTTTGCCACTCTTTCCGTACCTTGACATCCAAGTCTGACCAGTCAATCTCAGAGCTGCTGATGTTCCTCTCCTGCCAGTATTTCAGGGTTGCGTTGCTTGGATCTTCTGGCAAAGTGCACACACAGCTAAAAAAAAATTGGTACTCAGTAAAAAAAAAAAGTCAAGTATACTTAAAAATATAATGCGTTTTAGGGTGATGTTAATTGAGAAAATGGCTATAACTATGACTGTAACCACCAAAATTACAATTACAGTAACTTGACTATAAAGCATTACTCTCAACACTAGAGCAAAAAATGAGGCAACTTATTTATAAAGCTCTTGCTTTCATGTTTGCACTTACGAATACTGTGTGAGCTTATTGAGGTCGTTGTGCATGTTAAATTGGTATGTCTCTCCCAGGTGCACAAGCTTCTCAAGAGCCTCATAGATGAATATGATGCAGATCAGTGAGGCGAAGGCTTCTTCTGTGAAGCGTGTGATGTAGCACACCAGTGAACTAGCATCGGTGGCGACTAAAAGCAGACAGAAGAAAGCCGTCCACAGCCCAATACATACACGCAAGGAAAGGTAGGACAGACTATATTCCCTAAAGAAACAAACATATAAAAGTGCAGGACAATCAAATCAGATATCTGTAGTAAGAATGTACCATAGCCCTTTATATGTATATACACACACACACACACACTATGTACTAAATATTACATCTTAAAAAGGAAGAAACATTCTTGAAGTAGGTCATAATTTATTATATTCCCTGTAGATCAGGGGTTAAGTAATCCGCATATGCAAGTTTGGATAAATCTGCCTAAATAATGTTTCCCATAAGTGCAAATTCATACAGAACCAGGACGAGAACATTAAGAGAAAGTAAAAATCAGATATTAGGTAGTTTTAAACTCACTTGCAAAATTTAAAAAGGATCTTTTCGAACACCAGGACAGGTCCAGTACTTCCCAGTATAGTGAGAGGCTGTCCAGAAAACAGAGAATACGCTATCCCCGTCATAGAGGCACCAAACAGGGACTCTATAGCACTCTAAAAGAATCACACACACACACACACACACATTACTCTTGTATTTCTGAGGTAGTAGCAGGAGATTATTATTGGTGTATCCATGTTTTTCTTACTATGCGACCCTCTGTGGCCTCTCCTAAAAGACCCCCAAAAGTGATGACAGGAGACATGCAGGCACAGTAAAGGAAGAGGAAGGAAGCCAGACACTGCAGACTGATGGCATCGGTGTAGTCCGAAAGGTAATGTGGAAGCTTGCGCTTAATATCCATCCATAAACCCCCACAAAACCTGAAAAGGGTTTAATAAAAAAAAACAGCATGGTCAGTTTTCCTGATTTTTATTAAATATTAATTTTTAATTCTATGAAAGTCAAACAATGACAAAAACACTAACTAGTACAATTAAAGATAAATTGCAGGATAAAACAAGAGGAAACATTTTGTCCTGGGTGAAGAAGACCAGACTTTAAAACCCATTACTGTGAACTTTTAAACAGACACACACACACTCACTTTCCTGTTCGCTGTAACTCTGGTCCTCCATGACCTCCATGCTCCTCTTCCTCTCCAATATCAGTCACTCCATTAGGTAAGGAAGGAATTTTTCTCTTTTCCTGTTTAATTAAAATACACAATTAGTTTATACTTCACTCCAGTACAAACACTGGACCATACAATAAAGCCACACACACACTATATATATATATATATATATATATATATATATATATATATATATATATATATATATATATATATATATATATATATATATATATATATATATATATATATAAATAAATATATATATATAGGCGGCACGGTGGATTAGTGGTTAGCACGTTCGCCTCTCAGCGCTAGGGATTCCCGGTTCGAATCCCCATCTGGGTGGAGTTTCCATGTTCTCCCCGTGTCTGCGTGGGTTTCCTCCGGGTTCTCCGGTTTCCTCCCACAGTCCAAAAACATGGATCAAGTTAATTGAATTCTCAAAACTGCCCCCCATAGAGTGTGTCTGTGTGAGTGAGTGTGTGCCCAGCGATGGATTGGCGGGGGGGGGGGGGGGGGGGGGGGGGGGGGGGGGGGGGGGGGGGGGGGGGGGGGGGGGGGGGGGGGGGGGGGGGGGGGGGGGGGGGGGGGGGGGGGGGGGGGGAACCCCACCGCAACCCTAATAGAGGATAAGCGGGAGATAATGAATGAATGAATGAAAAAAAAAAAAGGAAAAAAAAAATATATATATATATATATATTAATTAATTCATTCATTCATTCATTCATTATCTCCCGCTTATCCTCTATTAGGGTCGCGGTGGGGTTCCCCATGCCCATCCAGGGGAGAACGTCTCGGGCGCTGGGCAGATACACCCAGGACAGGGCACCAACCTATCGCTAGGCACACACTCACTCACACGAACACACTCTATAGGGGGCAATTTGGAGAACTCAATTGACTTAATTTATGTTTTTGGACTGTGGGAGGAAACCGGAGAACCCGGAGGAAACCCACACAGATATATATATATATATATATATATATATATATATATATATATATAAATATACTATATATATATATAATATATATATATATATATATATATATATATATATATATATATATATATATATATATAAATAAATAAATTTCAGTCAGCAGTTTTTATAATATCTTTACACCCCCTTTACCTGAGAGGGCACATTCTTAGGAGGTTCTATTCGGATGGTGGGGTCCCACTCCCCTGGTGGTAGAACTGTCACCTGGTCCAGAAACTCATCAATACCAGCAACCAGATCATTACGGTCTTTTGCTTTATATGCCACATCATGGAAAACCTGTGAGAGTTGAGAAGTCAGTTATAAAAAGTACAGTAATAAAACACAGAAGAAATTATTTACAATGGTAACAACCTCATCAGTCATGAGCGTGGCAATAGAGCGTCCGATTTCATGGTATTGTGGCCCTTTTCCCATTGGTCCCATCAGTATGAACAGAAACCTAGGAAATAAAGATTAACTTTTGAGAATATCCATCAAAATGTCTATTCTTAATTTATATTTAATAGAAATGAACCAATTAATTCTTCACGATCTTACCTGGTAGTGATTGGCACTTCAGCCAGGCCATTAAGCAGCACAGCTGGAGAAAGACGCACGAATGCCACCACTGGCTTTTCCAAAAACTCTAGTTCACCAACCAGAATGTTTGAGGCTTCAGCTCCTGGTGGAATCTTCTTCATGAAGTGAAGATCTATCTGCAAGTTTCACACAAAGTCCAGGTATTATTGCGTACAATTTTAAACGTTCTTTACAATTCATTGGTGGGTGCAGTAGGTATGCGGATAAGTTCATGTAGAAAAATGCAGAAAAGAAATGGATTGATGGATGGGTGACTAGATAAAGAGATATGTGTGTTATTCTATTTCTGATGGTTTTGAATGTATGCTGATATTAATTTTACCTTACTGAAGTCCACAGCACTGTTCTCTCGGCTGCCATCACCTCTACCCTCTGGACAACATGGCTGTGGCTGAGGAGATGCCATCTGACCTAAAACAGCAAAAAATATACAATTGATTCAGCAACACTGGATCACAAATATACACTGTAAAGCGATGTCAACAACTTAGGACCAAAGACAGGATTTTACAAGCTTAGGACTGGCTTTATTCACACATTACTTTAAACATCATATAAAGTCACATAAAATACCTATGAACAAACTAGAACAAGAAAATATTAAATATTATATTGATACCATTTTTATCCATAGAGTGTGGCTCAGACTGCTTCTTCCCAATGTCAGCAAAGGAACGGACAATAGGGATGCGGTTGGCGAATTTCTTCTGGTTTTGGTGGTGATGCTGTTTAAGAAGAGCATTGCGGATCTTCTTGCGCACTTCCTCTCCAAGTTCAACGGCCGTTTCATGCTGGTCCAGAACCATATCTGCTCATTAAGTATGAAAAAATAAAGCAAACATTAATGACTGGTGATGATGAGCCACATGTTCAAAACATCCATCCATCCATAATCTTCCGCTTTATCCTCTATTAAGTTCACGGAGGGGGGTTCCCCATGGCCATCCAGGGAAGAACGTCTCAGGTGCTGGGCAAACACACCCAGGACTGTATGCCAATCTATCGCTGGGCACACACTCACTCACACAGACACACACACAAACATAATCTATATGGGGCAATTTGGAGAATTCAATTGACCTTAATCCATGTTTTTGAACTGTGAGAGGAATCCGGAGAACCCGGAGGAAACCCACGTGGACACGTGGAGAACATGAAAACACCCAGATTGGGATTCAAACCGGGAATCCCTAGCGCTGAGAGGCTAACATGCTAACCACTAAGCCACCGTGCCGCCCATGTTAAAAACAACCTACAATAATGTAATTCCATTATAGTAGGGTCTAAAGTCAGATAATGCACCACACACTTAATACAGTGTTTCGGATTTTCAAGCAGGATTATGCAATACGGTGCATTTAATACTTTAGGCTTTATTCTTTACATTTATTTCTGTGGCATTAAAATTGCATTCATAAGCTGATTTGTAGCTATAAACAGGTAGTTTTATCCATACACAGATGCACTGAAATAAACTCCAGACATTCATTGATCCGATTTAGAGACTTCTACTTACTCATCACATTTGCACATATCTTTGAATACAACCCACACATCCCTCCAGTTAGGAATATTACAGGCCTCAAAATTATATCATTTTTCACCTGCAATCTCCTCCAGTGAGCTTGCTCTCATGTCCAGCATGACAATGCCATTAAGAATGCAGCTGCGCAACTCAAACAGGCTGTGAAGTGAGAGTGTGGCTACGTAAGGTTTACTCCATCTCTCCCCTCCATCCTCAACATCCTCCTCAAACTTCAACCATCTACTCATAAAGCACAGAAGAAAAAAAGGACCGGCAAATAAGTGTGTTGAAAAAACTGATAAACTAAGAAAATCATCTTAAGAATTTTCAATCTAAAGTTGATATAGATTTCCTGTACTGTTTCATGATCCTTAAAGTGTAAAAAAAAGGAGCATAAACATCCTGTAAATTGCTTATTTAATATAATTTTGACTTACAGTATCCATCACACAAACACAGAGATTTTCAGATGATATATTATATCAATTAATTTAATATATAAAGAAATTTTTTTTTAAAGAACCTATTATACAAACTACAGCAGAATCTACACCTGAAACTTCATTTCATTCAAATATTTATGTGCATTTTTTTGTATAAATCTATAAGTTATTTTTAAATAAATTGTAAAGATGCTAGTGGTTTGTAGTGCATGGTTCTCTGCTCTGAATAAGCAGAATGCACTCACTCGACCAGGACAAACAGGAACTAGAACAACACACAAATCAATTGTTCAGAGCAAATCAATATCCACAATGTTTCCATAAAGAGGGAGGAGAAGGAAGCAATGTATTCTGTCTAGTTAAAGGTGCTATAACATAATGCAAGTTATATTTTTAGAGATTTTTAATTTTCTGTCTTCATGCATGAGGATTGTTCATTAATTGCTGTTAAAAGAAAATTAAAAAGCCAATAATCATTATTACTTTGCTGTATATTAAAAGCAACCTATTTTAAAATGATAATAGGATTTTTAAATATTAATATACTATTATATATACTTTTTTAATATATAATTTTATTTGACCTATTTTAATTTCCAAAACTGCACAGTTGGTGCACATGTCTGTGTGTGTGTGTGTGTGTGTGATATATAGGGTTATCTCCATATCTCATACATTGTGATCACTATAATATTTGTACACACTGTAAATAACAATTTACTTTACAAATTTACAATTTACTTTATTTTAGAATGGTGTATGGTTAAGAATTAGATTACAGTTCAGGTATTATTATTATTATTATTATTATTATTATTATTATGGTTCTTTATTGAACAAATGAATGTTCATGTGAAAACGCGTGTGTTGCTGGACCTTGCAGTTTCTTTCCACTCAGCATCCTCTCCCTCTCTCAAACAAATTTCATCCAGCTCTGTAAAAAGTGCATGAGGAATGTGCTCCTCATCCTCATCTTCCATCCCTAACAGAAACTGAACCCGCTGAGATGGCGTGTCCGCTGCAGGAGAAAAATACTATAAGCTTTGAGAAAGCACTTGAACACTTAAAGCACTTAAACATACTTACACACACACAAACAAACACACAATTACTGTATGATGGAGATTCCCTTCCATCCTCAGTCCCTGAGTCTCTTTCTCTGGACCGCTTCCGGTGACGGTGACCATGATGACGATGTCGTCTATGTGACCGCCGACCCAAAGGAACATGAACCCCGATATACAGAGTACGGTGCCCTACAACAATAGACAAAGACTTAAAATGTTTAGATATGTTCATAACAGACAATGCTTGGTGAAATTCTGCATTCTGAAATTCTGCAATTTCTGAAAATTTGGCATTATATCACCACTACAGCAATGACTTGATCACAGATATACCACCTGAGCATCAGCTATAATTTATCTTATACCAATTAATTAACTTTTTGGTAAAAGGTTATTTAATAACTTTTGTTACAAACTAATCAAACCAACGTTTCTTTATAAAAAGGTCTTATTATAAAATCACACATTGTAAAACCAAGTATGTTTTAATGCATACCATGTCCAGTATGGTACTTTCAAAGTAGTCCCTACTATTATTAAGTCACATCCTCTATAAAAAGTAAAAGCTACACCTATTTAAATAAATAGTACCCTGCCTACAATAAATATCGGACTCACATTTTAGTACACAATATCAGGTTAGAATTTTTGATGTTGCTGCATAATAAAATCGATTTTTGTTGCCTACTTGTGTCTAAAAATCGAATTAAGTTTATTTCTTAGTTAATATTTCTTTTAATTCTTACCATATTTGCCATATTTTTTACATCTTCTTTGTACTTACCCATATTCGATGTTACCAAATATGGATCTGACAACGAAATTATGTAAAAGCGCCTCCAGCTGTGTGTGAATCATGAAAAGAATGTTCTCAAAATAGAATATCCTTAAGACTGAAGCAAGCTGACGTCTGGTGTGTTTCTTATTATTAGCACGCATTGTAAATGCATTTAGATTTACAATGGGCTTAAAGGATAATAAATCTAAATGCGAACTCTACAACCTACAACATTAAACTAAACTCATAAAACCAGATTTTCCCACATGTGCACGCATGCACACACACACACACATATATATATATATATATATATACACTTTACACAGATTTATTTTGAATATGCACTTTTTGCATGATATAAAACAACCTTCCAAATAACGCAAAAAGAGTTTAAAAACCACTAAAGCTAAAATGACAAAAGATGGAAAAAGTGCTTTCAAATAAATGATGACCATCCACTTGTACTTGATGAAGAGGTAGGAAGTGTTAAAGAATGCTGTGTCATGCATGCTGCTGAGTGAATCAACACACATACTGAATCAACAGCTAGTCATCACATGTGCCACATAATTAATCTGTGCTATTTCCTTGCGACACAGCCATTTAACTTTGCAAATTGTTGTAAAGAGGATTGTGATAAAAACAAGGACTGTTTTGAATGTTCCCAGTTTGCTTGTTTCAGTGATGTCTTTAATCATGACAGCCTTCATCATCAAAGGTTTATTCACATTGCTCTAGTAAATAAAAACCAGACTTTATTAACATTTTTCCAACTACTGAAATTTCATGAATGGCCAAAATGTTTACGAAATGTTGGAATGGAAACAATGTTGTCTTCTGTGTATAGAAAAATATATATACACAAATATGAATACTGCCAGTAACGTCCATTAACCTGTTTATTGTGAGAGGAAACACTTTTTGCACTTAATGACATGTTCATTAGTAATAAGGTTTAATTATTACTTTTTTTTACCTTCCAACTCCTCTTTCTCAAAGTTGGTCTTGAGCATTGAGCGGGTGCCACCTCTGTCCAGCACAGCCTCCTCATCGTTCCTCTGCACATACATAAATAACCAAGTGTACACTTTAGTTTAATATAAACACACACATACACACACAAACACACATTACATTGAAAAATCCACCCAGAACATGGAAACCACCCAGATCGGATTTCGAACCCAAATTCCCAGCGTCGAGAGGCTGACTGCTAACCACTGAATCATTGTGAAGCCGGGCAAATTATTATCCAAAAATGGATCCTACTTCATTTAAAGAAGTGAATACGGGCATTATTCAGAATAAATTATAAAGGTATAAACAAAACACTCACTTTCAAATACCAAATACTTCATTACAAAGACAGAAACTGTATCAGAAACCTTGTATTATTAGTCAAGAGATTGATATTGGCCTGTCGCACTGTAACGTGATCTGCTGTTGTAGCTGCAAAACCAGTCTTTGCTCATGCTTTATTGTTTAGTCCTGTTACTCTCTGAAAATAAACAAATACCGTTCACGCAAATGTTTGTGTCTGGAATACACAGTGCACTATTCTTCAGACTCATACATATCAGGTTCAATTGTGTTCTATTGATACATTTAAAATTAGCTCAGGTCACCAGAGACAGGGTTCGACCACAAGATCTGGTTTTATACTAAAGTGCTTTGAGCCATTCACCCATGCATGCATTCATTGTCTAAGCCACTTATCCTAATCAGGGCCAAAGAGAGTGCTAGTGGCTAACTTGGCCCTAACAGGGCAAAACCCAGAGAAATATCCATCCCAGAGCAGTCACACATTCACAAATGGGGCAATTCAGTAGCTTCAATTTAACACATCTTCAATGCATTTAACAAGCATTGAATTATCTAACAGATAAAAGCTAAATATTTTTGTTTTAGCTGATTTAAATTATTACAGATCTTAAATTATATAAATCATCTGCCCTTAGTTCATAACCTAAACTATTAAGACATCAATGCTTTAAAAATAATCAATGCTTATGAAAATAATCGACACATGGCTTAGTAATTGAATCCTGGCATTTCATTAATTCCACTGTTATAGATTAATAAAATCAAACATCTAGCCATGCAAATAGAGCAAATCGATAAAATTCCAACTTTATGGAGTACATTTTAGAGGAGACGCTTTTCTGTGCCCAGGTACAGACCACAGATTTTGGATTGGAGGGCCTTCACTGGCCATGAAACCTCGACAAGTTTGTGCTGTGTCTGTCTGTGGCTTTATGTGTCAGCCCAAAATGTTGGATGTTGTTAATGAAATCTAAATTTAAGTCTGGCAATGCCATCCCCTGTCCTCTTGACATAGTGCAATGTATATTTCCCAATATATGTGTGTGCTTTTGCCTTGCTGAACTAAATATGCCAATGCAGATTCCTGTGCACTCTGCAGACTTGGTGGATAGTTACTGATTCTGAAATAAGATAGAAATAACTTGAAGTTCTTTCTCTGTTTCCTAACAGAGCACATTAATATAAATAACATTCATCATGAACATATGCATCCTTGTGAAATCTTTATCTGGTTATCACAAAGTGTTGCAATTCTGTATCACTGTGCCTCTGTTTTAAATGTTAATACTACATCATGTGGTGCAGCAGCAGAAAGCTCACTTTACATCTGGAAAAAATAGCTCACAATAAGCAACTTTCAAGAGGTTACCATGGAAACAAACATAACCTCCCTCAGGCACATTGTTATTTCCCAGGATTAAATGCAACAAAGTTTTATTCAAAGTTTCCTCTAACATTTTTAAGCATAGAGACACACCACGGCTGTAAATTATAAGCAAATATACTATTTACATTGCCATTCAGAAGATGCTTAACATATCATACTGTATATTTTTTACCTAAAGCTTTGACCACTCTTTACACCTTCCATATGAATTGGAATAGTGATTTGAAACCAGACTGTCTCTTTTAGTGTCAGTACATCAAGTACAGGTTTGTTGAAACATCAGTTTGGATAATAATACACTAGTACATTATCTCAAAAAGATATGTCTCTGAACATTACATTTTTCTGTAATTCCAGCAGATATTTACCTTGCAACTGTGACAACTGCAATTTCCCCCTGGGGTAACGGTTTTATTTATAGCAGAACATACAGGCTCATATCTCATAAACCATAAAACCAAACTAAAACAAACCAAACTAAATGAACCTGACCACTCAGATGATCTATGAGACAAAGGATTGACTGAAGAGAGTAAACCTCAGAGTAAATAAACAGACATAAACAGAAAACAGAATAAAACTGAAGAGTAATGATTAACAGATTAATAACCAAAGGCTACAACGTGAAAATACAGTAGCATAATAAACAGAGGGTGATAACAAAATCATAGTATAAAAAGAAAAAGGCTGTTAAAACATGGCACCTTAACATTTTAGTTAGCTACTGCTGAGTCTAATAATAATAATAATAATAATAATAATAATTCATTATCTCCCGCTTTATCCTCTATTAGGGTCGCGGTGGGGTTCCCCATGCCCATCCAGGGGAGAACGTCTCGGGCGCTGGGCAGATAGACCCAGGACAGGGCGCTAATCCATCGCTGGGCACACACTCACTCACTCAAACACACTCTAACATAGGGCAATTTTGGAGAATTCAATTAACTTGATCCATGTTTTTGGACTGTGGGAGGAAACCGGAGAACCCGGAGGAAACCCACGCGGACACGGGGAGAACATGGAAACTCCACCCAGATGGGGATTCGAACCGGGAATCCCTAGCGCTGAGAGGCAAACGTGCTAACCACTAAGCCACCGTGCCGCCATAATAATAATAATAATAATAATACATTTTATTTCATAGGCGCCTTTATGGCCACTCAAGGACACAGTACAAGCAGAACAAAATATAAATAATAGAGTGAATCTCTGATTGAGTGATAGTGACTCTTGCATCCTTCGTTCAAAGGCACAATATGTAATTATTTATTTTATATATACACACACACACGTGTGAACCAATTGGATGCTTTGGCTGTCATTTCATTGTCGCAGACATAAATGAGGTCTCTGAATCACCATGGAAACACAGCCCCCAAGACCCCTGGGAAATTCTTTCTAGTCCGATGATGACATCATCAGCCTGAGACCTCATGTCTTTTATTATGGAGCTAACAGAGGTGAATTGAAGGACATGCAGTGAGTATGTAGTCCCTGTGATACATCATCTAAAACAAGCAGAGCCATTTAGAATTCAGAGTTAGTTTTACTTGATATCAATTCAATATTATTATAATTATCAGCTGGCTTTAGATTTTGAAGGCAACCCCCTGCACAATCCTTATATATTTTTACCATTTAATAAACTGCCATCTTGGTCTTTCTCCACTTCCCCCAATCACCCCACCCCTAGTGTCTCTTGTCCTTTTTGTCCCACACCCACTTGTCCTACTCAACATGTACAGCATGATACCATGTGACCAGGACCCAACAGAGCTGGATGGTAAAGAAGGCAGGGCTCACACTCTGTGTGCACACATCAATGGGCGCTCATCTCGTGTGAATATACATTGTCCTTGAAGGCTTGTATATTCAGGGTCACTGCACTGGAGGAAAACTGAGTGATGCTGGTTTACTAAATGTATCCATGTATCCATGTGACGAGCAAAAAACTAAAGTTCAGACACTCAGAGTGGGTCATTGTGCTCACTGTTCATAAAGCTGGTGTGTTTTGATATTCACACTTCATGCTGTTGAGGATGTTCTGCACTGCTAAATGTTTCAGGGTTTTTTAGCATTAAATATGCATGCACACGGCCCAGCCTATTTCTGCTGTTATTTTTATATTACACTACACTGTATACCCAGCACTGATTCTTATGCAAAGAAACGGTTCAAACAACATTCAGATGTGCACTAGTGTACTTATTTTGTATGTATTTATTACTAAGAAAATATTTATCCCTTCTTTATTGTTTATTAAAAATGAAAGGGCATAGTGTTGTGATAGATTGTGTTCATGTTCATTTAAAACTTAACAGATGATGACCATATAAAACCTGTATATGCCTGAAATAATGGTATGTTATTCATTTGCAGGGTTAAAATAATACATTTTAAGTCATAACTTAATTATTTGCGATGTCATGCAGTTATATTTTGATGCCATTTCTCTCACATTGTTCATTATTACCACTATCACACATGCATCACCCACCAATTTTTATTTGCAAAACCAACAACAGTACTCTGCAGTAAGCTGTAGCTCATGCATGGAGTTTCCGGTAATGCCAGAAGTATGAGCAGTGGCAGTAAAATAGCAGTGGGAGTAGTGGCAGTGGTAGAAGCAGAATCAATGACAGGAACAAATAAAGTAAAAGAGTTATTAAAAGACACCAGTTAGTGTCTTTTAGTAGTCTGATTCTCTGCAAAATTGGAGCAATATTGTGGGAAAACACAGAAGAATTAATGTAGATAAATAAATCAACCAAAATTTAAAACACATCAACCTTAAAACATTAAGCAACATGAGATATTTTACTAAAATTAATTAGCCAAAGCAGGTTTATTCTACTGCTCATGCCTTCAATAATTGAAGAAACATTTTTTAAGTAAACTGACATATCTAAAGGTCGATAAATCTGTTCCAAGCTACAGTTAAAATAAGAAAAAAGATACTCAAGCAGCTGTAATCAGGGTCACTCTGGTCTTTAGAGAAATGAAGGAGTCAATTTAAAGTTCTTATTAAAACATAAATCATGTGGTCATTGGAATCTTGAGTATTTGAACAAACCTTACATGCTTAGATTAGATGTTTCAAGGCGTTTCTAGATGGTTCAATATGAATGTGTCACCAATGAATGTGGAATAAAAAGACTGAAGAAGCATTACACTTGTAGTGAACATTCTTATTCTAGACATAAAGGCATGTGTTCCTTAATGTTAAAGGTTTTTTACTTCATAATGATTCCCAAAAGAATCCTGTTAGCAAGAAGAGGCCTTGCTGTTTCTGGCAGGTCTCTGAATGATATGGAGTGAGATGGGTGTTGAACAGATGCTGAATGAGCTCCCATTCAGAGCAAAGTCAATGCTGATTACAGAGGCTTAGTACGAACAGCAATCAGTGAAAAACAGCCAGCGCGCATCTGCACAGACATTTATGCAAGATCACAGAGCGCAAACTCATCAGAACTAACATTCTACAACAGAAACGGTTCAACAAGCCTGCTTGAAAATGTAAATAGGTTACAATCAAAAAGAAGTTTTTTGTTTCATGAGTGTTTATACCATTAAATAACTAATACATCAAAAAAATAAATATCTAATATTTATATAACCATGCAGCACCCTAAATAAAATGAATCTTAACAAAGGGTCTAGTATAATTTCTTATAGATCATATAACTGGTTTTAATAAGGTCATACTGAACTTGCTCCAGCACTACACCACACGTCTGGAGGATCTGTTTAACAAAGACCCCATTTTTAAGAGTTCGCTTTGCAGTGAAATATCAGCATTGTTTTCAGATGGAATTTGTGAGTCTATTTACATTTTACCCCATTAAACCTACTGCTGACCAGAAATACGTCATATTCATATACTTAAATGCAAATGCAAAGTCTTCACAAAAACAAATCAAAAACTTTATAGAATAAAAGGAAAGGAAGTGAAGTCATCACTACAAATATGTAATAAGTTACACAGAGAAAATGAAAATCAGTAGCTGAAGGTCAACACGTACTGTGATCATGTTCACTGCAAACACAGTAGAATAAAAATGAAAAATAAATATTTGGAAACAAAAACTATGAACATGTGACAAGCTGATATTAGGATTCAGATAATATATATTATTTAATTAATTGATAATCCCCTAGGGCGGCACGGTGGCTTAGTGGTTAGCACGTTCGCCTCTCAGCACTAGGGATTCCTGGTTCGAATCCCCATCTGGGTGGAGTTTCCATGTTCTCCCCGTGTCTGCATGGGTTTCCTCCGGGTTCTCTGGTTTCCTCCCACAGTCCAAAAACATGGATCAAGTCAATTGAATTCTCAAAATTGCCCCATATAAAGTGTGTTTGTGTGAGTGAGTGTGTGCCCAGCGATGGATTGGCGCCCTGTCCTGGGTCTATCTGCCCTATCCTACCTACACTTAAAAACACCTATAAACTGAGGGTAGATATATCTATACCCTATATGTACTATATTTAACTTGTTAAAAAAACTTGTTTAGGAAGAACAACACTAGACACCACAGAACAAAGCATTGATCCACAGTTTCCACTGATCTGGATACCTGGTCAACACAAAGTCATAGCAAAGGACAAGAAGCTGAGAACATGACTCTTCTGGGCATCAGATTCTGCTACTCTCCATTTTCCCACACAGTAATTTATGTGACACTGACAGCTTGTGAATCAACCCACAGACAATATAATAATACATTTTGACTTCTATATTTTTAAAGACAAAATCCACATTCCAACTTCATTTAAACTATATAGCCTTGAGGGCTTTTAAAGCAGCTCCATAGTATTTAATGGTTTTGAGAAGAAAACATCTCATTTTAAAAGACCCATTTACATTTGCTAAGAATTCAGCTTAGGAAAACTGAGCTTTATTGCTTGGGAGCCCTCTAATACTCGGACCTTAAACTGTAGTCCCACCAAAACTGTCAGTCCCACTTTTGAATAAACAAACCTACATTTTAAGAAAATAATTAAATATGCTACAGAAATATACATGAAGGAAGAAAATGCAGCTTGATGACAAAAACAAAAGTCAAAAACAAAATATAACATTATAAGATTAAAGCAGAATATATTTTACAGACATTAAAGCAGATCAAATCCACGTAAATCTAGTTTTAAGGACATGTGTCTTGTGACCCAAATTAAAAAGCTACAATAAATGTCATAAGAATAAATTTATTTTAAAAAATGGTGAATGTATGAACACTGTATCCACAGCCACTGTTTTCTGTATTAAATCAATGTGTCACAATTCACATATTTTTGCCCTTTTTGTTCTATATATATCTATTCCGCATGTGCAGATGTGGACGGCGTGCTGTGCCTCAGCCAAGAAGCAAGAAACGGATTATCAGGAGTGGAGGGGGTGGAATCTGTGACACGTGATTGGCCGAGAGCAGTGGGACTGATCCCTACAGATGGCCATGGTTACCATGGCGATGACAGGCTCAGCATCAGTATCCTTCCATGAAGGCAAACGTTCCGCCACACGCATGCATGACGTGGCGTGTTGTCACACACACACATAGTTGGTGTCATATGAGACCAAAATATTACTTTGGGTTTAGACACATTATTATTATTATTATTATTATTATTATTATTATTATTATTATTATTATTATTAGAGACAGCACTATGTAATGTAAACACCTTTAAATAAAAAACAACTCTGACCTTGCAAGTTTAAAGCCAAATGGTGTTACATTTGTGACCTTTTTCCTTAGAAAAATAATCTAAGGTCTTAACATGTAGGTCAAGAGGTAAAAGTTAGCACCGAAGTAAAGAAATAGAAAAAAAGCAAAATTGTCAACAGAGGGAGAGAAAGTGCGAGAAACCGAAACAAACATTTATGGAGGAAGGGAGTAAAAAACTAAGTAAACATTTTTATTCCTATTCTGCTCCATTCAAATGACAGAAATAAAGCTCGCAATGCTGCTCAATGCATCAGCAGCCATCCAATTAATTACAACATCCCTGATTAAAAGCGCAATTCAATCTTTTAAAACCAATTTGCCAGCCAATAAAAAGTAACAGTTCAAGGACAAGGCGTCGTGCGATCATTCTCATCAGCTCTGAAAAGCCTGAGGATCTTAAAGGTTTTCCTCCTACCTGACATTTAAAGCCACTGTGTTCAGAGGCTCGGTGTGTCATGCTGTGTACCCGCAGGTGCCTGATTAAGGGGTTGCTGAGCTCCAGGCAGAGCCAGTGCTTTGGCACTCTTCACGGGCTCAAGCCTCACACCAAGACAAGCCTTTTAGTCCAGTCTGTGCGTTTCTGACTGCCCCCTTTCCATCAGTCAGAAGGGATTAGACCGCCAACATCACTGAGTGCTGTCTAGGCTTGTGTGCTTTCTGTGTGTGTGTGTGTGTGTGTGTGTGCGGGTGTGCACAGTGATGCCTGTGGGTGTGTGGTGTGTGCAGTGCTGAGCTCCCGCCTCTCTCTGCCCTAGCTTCTGATGTCTCAGCATCCTTAATAAAGACACTAATGTATTCTGGGAGCTGTAGTAGAGACTACAACTCCAGAGGCACAAATATAGCAGGTGGAAAAAAGAAAGTAGGGCACAAATTGTTCATTAAGCTGTAATGCAGTAACCGCGTCGATGCAAGATGCAGCATGTAGATATCATGGACTTTTCATGTGCAAAATTAACATTACTTCACATGGTATAGCATTTACTAATGAATAAAATCAGTTTTTTCAACCGGACTGAAAGCTTTACAGTTAAATTTAAAAAAGAGCACAGTCTCCCAACAGATCTCAGATCAGCATGACTACAAGAACTGCCCACCTTCCATGTGTGTATCCATCTGTTCAGAATGGCCTTTTGCCAACTCTCCCATTGACCAAAAGTTCAACCTCTTCTATAACACATGCCCTTTATCATAAAGAATTTGAAGAGAGAGGGTATGATAAACGCAATGGTGGCTTAGTGGTTCAATCTGGCGAGTGCAATTTTGGGCAGGACCACCACAGAGCAGGTATAATTTGGGTGGTGGATTGTTTATTGTCAGTTCTGCAGTGACACTGATGTGGTGAGGGGGTTTTAGTGCAGCAATGCTGCTATAGTGTCATTTCTCCACTTCAGTGACACTGCTGGGATAGGACTAATACACCAACCAAATAATACCTGTTCTGTGGTGGTACTATTGGGGTCCTGACCATTAGAACAGAGTAAAGGGTACGTACACAGTATGTACTCTACAACAGAAACAAATGAACCACAGTCTGGAATTGTATAAATAAAGTCCCAGTTTACAGTAAGTGAAACTAAAAATGTGGACGATAAGTGGAATAAAAATAATGTGTCCAAACTTTTAACTAATACTGAGTATCTTATATGATAAACAATATGTCATGGTGCATCAGCTTTCCAATGATTGATTGCAGGTATAACAATGCAGCATGATAACCGAGAAGTACATTTAAGTTCAGGCCAGCAATTCAGTTGTTCAGTTGTTTTTATGTCTTTAATTAATCTTGATCATAAAAATTATAGATTGAATTATTGGGCTGACTTTAAAATGGAAACTTATAATGGAAATTCCAGTGTTCCCTTAAAACTTAATTGACTTCACGAGTAGATTTTCCATTGTTTAAATACTGAACTCACATCATTTTTTTCCCAGCCATAAAGGATTACAGATGTCGACAGATTATCTGTCTTCATTGTCCCTAAACAAACCAGTGTTCTAGTCACAAAGCCATTCTAGTTCAGCTACAGCTCAACCCACAGTGTAAGTTAAAACAGAGAATATAATCAATAACCAATTAAGCAATCTCATTCTCTCATGTGCTCTGAGCATGGTACATGCAGAACGACATTTATTTAGCATCAGCACTCACCCCTTCACTGCTCACTGGGCTCTGAACCTGCAAAAAAAAAAAACAGGGATATGATTAGGCCAGCTGACCACAGCATTATGACATTCACATGCTATGGACAAGAAACCTAGGACCACTTTGTTACAGCTACAGTAGATGTCACGGCATTGTAATCCAAGTTTTTTAAGAGCATCTGTATGGACAGGTACTGATGTTAGATGAGAGGTATGGAAGTGTTTAGTTGAGTTGAGGTTAGGGTTCTATGTAGACAAGTGTTCCCATGCCAAGCTGTTGCCTGTTGTTTCCGTGTTCTTCCTTTGTCCATGTGGGTTTCCTCCTGGTTCTCCGGTCTCCTCCCACTGTCCAGAAACATGGAGTCAAACTAACGTGACTGTTCTAAATTGCCCCTATGTACTGTGTCTGTGAGTGTGTGCCCAGTGATGTATTGGCATCCTGTCCTCGGTGTATCTGCCCAACGCCCAAAATATTCTCCTCGGATGGGCATAGGGACCTACCCCCCTCCCCCATATAGGACTAAGTAAAAGATTTTTTTTTAACTTAGTTTATGTTATTTTACTCTCAATAATCATTAAAAACAAACATTTTTGTAATTTGCTATAATGCATATGTATCGATATTTAAAAACAGATCTCATGGGAAAGGGAAGGGGTTCCTCATTGCATGTTGATTTTTTTTTCAGGCACCCCGCTGGTGATTGGAAAGAGAAATTAAGCCCATATTGAAAAGCATGGCCAAGCTCAAGACTCTAGGGGTTGGGATCAAAATAAGGCCAAAATTTTCCACCAGACACCAGACACTGGATCGCTGTTTATTGACCTTGAAGCTTCTTTTTGGATCATTTTTAAATCTTGAGTCAATGTCTGTAACTCAATGTACAGACACTAGAATTCCCCTTAATGGTTAAATATTGAACCTTAAGTTAATTATGTACAGTGATGTACTGTAAAAACCAAAAAGGTACATTCATGTTACCAACCTATAAATAAAAGTGCTTTAGAAGGTGCTGCTCCAGTGACTTTTCCCTATATAAAGGAATTTTTTTAATAGCATAGTTGACAGAATTCATTTTTATGACCTGTGTGGAAAGAATACAGGAAAGCCCTCAACAGTGGAGTTGGCGCGCAGTGGGTTTGAATGCCGATGTGGAAGTGGGTGGAGCTAAGCATCTTCGGGGTAGAAGCCCTTGGCCCATGCGTGTCTAATTTTCCCCTCCAGCTTCCTGAAGTGCCTGAACTGCTCCACGAGTGGGTGCTTATGCATTTCAGCTTTTTTTCTTACTGAAGAGACATGGATTCAAGCTAACTTGACTGCTCTAAATTGCCCCTGTGTGTGCCCAGTGATGTACTGGCATCCTGTCCTCTGCGTATCTGCCCAGCGCCCAAAACATTCTCCCTCGGATGGGCAGGGTACATCCAGGTTACCAATCTAGAAATAAAAGGGCTTTAGAAGGTGCTGCTTCAGAGACTTTGCCCTATATAAAGCCATTTTGTTTTTAATAGCATACAGGGGGGGGGGGGGGGGGGGGGGGGGGGGGGGGGGGGGGGGGGGGGGGGGGGGGGGGGGGGGGGGGGGGGGGGGGGGGGGGGGGGGGGGGGGGGGGGGGGGGGTCGTGCGTGTCTGATTTCCCCCTCCAGCTTCCTGAAGCGCCACAACTGCTCCACGAGTGGGTGCTTACGCATTCCAGCCTTTCCCACGCTGAAGAGACGCACAAACTGAGACGCCGCACAACCAACTGTGTGATGAAATTCAGGCCCCACGCGAACGCGCGCACTCTGATGTATTCAAGCGCTAACTGCGCATCTTTAAAACGAGCTCTGAAAGCCATGGCCGCACGAATTTATTGTCTCTTCTGTCTCACTGGTGTAACGTGCAAACATCCAGCGATAAAGAGTCACCCAGCAATCAATAACCCGCATTCTTTTGTTCGAGGTGAGGAGAACGATGGCTTCCGCACGGTTCGGTGTTCCAATACATGTCATGCACATACAGATGCGCCTGTATGTAACACCTCCATTTCCCACAAAACAGCCAGACGAAGGTGTGAATGCTATTTAGTGCCATCACAAGGCCCACAGAGAATAAATGGCACGCAGAAGGAGTTAATAAATCGAAAGCGCATCGTCTTACCGGTGGAAGAAGAGGCTCCATTTGCGCTCCTTGGTCTTTCATGTCCATTATTCGCCCCTTTGCGCACGACTCGCTTTACTCAGTGAAAGAAGAGTAGTGCTGCCTGATGCGTCTAATGGGTTTAACTGCTTCCCATACACACTGGAAACCATTGGCTAGACGTCGAGTGGTTGGTTTTATTATCTTTTTTGCCGCTGTAGCTTCTCAGCGCGCCTTCTCAGCGCTCGCACACTCCGTGACTCCCTTCGCATGTCATTTGCGCTCGCATGACGCAGCCGGGCAGCACGTGTTACCCTACCGACACGTAGGGCGCCTCAAAAGACCGCAGAGAAATGGACGGGAAAAGATTTTAATGTTCTAATGTGCTGTATAAATATCATCTTATGTAATACACCCGATTCAACAGATGGGATAAGTAGGCTAACCCCAAAACCCTAAAAGTATAAGGTAGAAATTGTATAATTGTATCGGCCTGATGAAAATAGGGAACCCATTTTAACCACACATAGTAGACTAAAAGCACTATGGTCATTACATTAGAAATAATGTAGAATTACATTTGTCTGTTTTAATTCATATCACTGGCCTCATGCTTAAGGTTTTTTTTATTTTTTATTACTGTGAGCACGTAACCCGAATGATCCCCAAATACTTAAAAAGAGCAGTTTTGGCATAAAGATCACGTTGTAGGCTGTATTTTAGAAAGTAAGTTTACGTGCCATTCCGTTTATACTGTAGTATGGCATCGTTTTGGTGGTTTAAAATCGCACGACACGACTACATTCAGCAGCATGTGAAATTTAGAGCTAATGGCGACATCATGTGGTCATTGTTGCTATTGCAAGGATTTATGCCAGGCCCTATATTAACTTTTCATATTGTACATTAAACAGATGAGAAATATCCAACAGGTTTATCTTTTTCTACTGTGACCACATTAGACCTGAATGAGCTTTTGTAACATCTTATTATAAATTAATCCCAGGACAACAGATGATACCAATGTGGGTCCTTGAGCAAGGCCCTTAAACCTCTTTGTGCCACGGTGCTGTATGGGGTAACTTTGTGTTCTGAACCCAATCAAGTTGTAAGTCGCTTTGGATAAAAGCATCTGCTAAACGATTGAATGTATATGCTATCACTGTTTGCAGTAATAAAAAGCCTTCACTCTGGTGGGAAGACATTCTACAAGATTCTGTGTAGATGCTTGCCCCTCAGACCTGTAATTAATGAATAAAATGATGTCTATGTGTTCCATTCATTCAGCCCCTTAATTCAAATTATGTTTAAAAATAATGTGACAGAAAACCAAAAAATTTGTCAATTTTGCGCTTCATAATTCTTAATAGTTCGTTGAGCAAGGTGCTTTTATCCTACAGCATGACTTTTCTTATTTGTTTTTTACATGGAGCTTTAAGCCCAGCCTGAAAGAACATCTTTGATAGGTAATTGGGAGCTGGCCATCTCATCATAAAAGTCTCAGAGATGCACTCTACAGGACTGATGCATTATGCTACACTCCACATGCGGGTCTAGGGGTACAACACATGAACAGTCACATTAAGCTTTTATAGATCTTAAATCAAGTGAGTAAATAATTGAAAATGAAACCAGGGGTCAGGTGTGATGTTAAAGACTTAAGCTGTTTAAACAATGACCAATGATCTTAACAAATACAATAAATATCAAACACAAATAAATATCAAAATAGTTGTTGCCTCGATTTGCAAATTATCAATTGCTTATTAGCCCTCCACATTACACTCAAAAGATTCAAATATTTGGATGTAATGTATATATAAAATATATGGACCTTCCTTTGTGCAGTGTATTTTTGTGGATTGCAGTTTAACCTATCCTTGGTTTATTGGACATAAACTTAAAATCATCCTAAAATAATTTTAAAAAAAAAAAACCTTTTTTAAAAAATTCAATAAGATTTCATATATTTTAATATGAGATTTTTCGAGTGGGTCTGCAGTCATTTTGCACATGTATTTACAATTTAGACACTGATGCTGGATAAATGTTGAACTCTATCAATAATCTGTAAACAATTTTAGCTTCAAGGTTTCAAGTCAAGGGGTCATTCAAATCCATCTACATTAACTTCACCCCGCTCTGCCTTTATGGACCTTGATTTTACACTAAAGCTTAGTTATTTTAAAACAAAAAAAGGCCTTCCCTAAGCTGTTACCACAAAGTTGTCCAAAATGCATAGTGCATACCAATATACAACAGCTGCACTTACCATATTAATGCACTATGTAGTTCTAGTTAAAGACTATTCTTTATTTGTCTTTTTGTTACTCTACATATATTGTTAGCCCTCTATAATCAATGAGCAAGTCCCCAACATATACACCTGTTACTATTAATTCGATTGAAACACCTGAGTTCAATAATTAAGAGGTGTGTCCCAGTGCTTTTGTCTATATAGTATATGTTTAAGTTTATGATATAATTTATTTAAATGAACCGGAAAATGATATAAATGAAATATCCGTGTGCTGTTTGAATTATAAACAAGTTACAGAAACATTTAAGTGACAACGTATTTAAGTATTTTACTCCCTAACCACATGCGATTTGTTATTGCGATTATTGGCCACTAGGTAGCAGTAGAGTTACTTTTTTAACATTGTCCCGTTAACCCCTGGTTTCTTTGGCAATGTGGAAATTGGGCACATGCCAATTTTACCATGAAATTACTATGACCTCTAAGGTGAACCGACATTCAAAACATTCAGACTTTAATTCACGTATAAAGCACACTCAAAACTCCACAATTCAGAAATGACCCACTTTAAATATCAACATATTAGATAATTTATATGGCCAGAAAGACATATGACCTAAAACACTATGGAGCTCATCATTTTGAGGAGCATTGAAAACAAAATATGGACAATTTGTTGTAAGAAAAAAAATACAATACTTTCTACGAACGGGTAACTTCAATGGATCAGATTTTTATCACATCCATAAACTACAATTAGGACCTCTAAATTGGATATTCTGTCTGTGTCTACATAGTGTCTATCATATTTTTTTTTACTAATCACAATTAATTAGCTTACACTGAATTTCTTTAAACAGTTCAGGGACATTTTTTTTATTATTTCACTTCAAATTTCTATACTATGGCTACATTTTGAAATGAAAAAGGCTATGCTGTTGTCTTTTACATTTACACCTTTCTTTTTATGTAATTCATCTGATTATTAACAATACAATTTTAACCTCTAGTTCAGGATTTATGACACCAGTACAACAGCCCCCCCCCCCCAATGGAACCATCCACATTTATCCTCTGCATTTATTTACACTTGGAGTGGTTTTATTAGATGGAAGCCACATATAGAGCACAAAGTCAAAATTAGTTAGGGATGAAGGTTTATGGACATGCAGCTAATAAACTTCAGATTTAATTATTTTGTAGAGATGTATAACAGTTATGATTCAGTACTTAGTGTCATATATACAGTTCTGGTTGATCAGAAGTCCTCAGTTTTTTAGTGCATGTTCAAGTGATTTATTTTATAAGGTACCTACAGAGGTAGGTTAATTTGAATGTTACTCATTCATTCATTATCTCCCGCTTTATCCTCTAGTAGGGTCGCGATGGGGTTCCCCATGCCCATCCAGGGAAGAATGTTTCGGGAGCTGGGCAGATACACCCAGGACAGGACGCCAATCCATCGCTGGGCACACACTCACTCACACAGACACACTCTATATGGGGCAATTTGGAGAATTCAATTGACTTGATTTGATTTTGGACTGTGGGAGGAAACCGGAGAACCCGGAGAAAACCCACACGGACACGGGGAGAACATGGAAACTTCACCCAGATGGGGATTCAAACTGGGAATCCCTAGCGCTGAGAGGCGAACTTGCTAACCACTAAGCCACCGTGCCACCCTTGAATGTTACTGGACTTTGATAAATCTAAAGAACAAATAAAAATATAAATAAGCTTATAAAAAAATCTATGAAGATACAAAAATAAAGTGATTTTCATGGAAGCTGTTGATTTCTTTAAATATATCTGCATTTAGAACAGTGGTGATTTATCTCCAAATTGTTTTCTCAAACAGTTTACAGTAATATTTAATTATCCAGAATCTCACTGTAGTCAATCAGCTTAATCTAAGTTATTGACCACCTGTTTCATAAAACAATTTTTAAATTTAGTAGACACACTTTTAGCCAGCAGTGTGACGTCTTTGATCCGATCGGATCAATTCCCCTTTTAATTCTTTTTTGTAGAAAGTTTTTAATTATTGAATAAAAATCTAAATGCACTTAATGCGCAAAAGTATTAAGACATACATAATAAGTGCAGGAGTATTAATGACATCCCATTCTAAATTGGCATTGAGTTGAGATACTGATGTTGGACATAAGTGCCTGTCTCAGTCTTTGCTTTAATTCATCTCAAAAGTGTTTGATGGGGTTGTGGTCAGAGATCTGTGTGGATCAAATTCACCCAAAGATGCCTTTATGGACCATGTTATGTACAAATGTTTTTCCCCAAACTATTGCAATGTGCTTGATTTCTTGAGGCTTGATTCCTTGATTTCTTGTTTCTCCATATGTTCTTAATTTAACTATATATATATATATATATATATATATATATATATAGTTTACTATTTGTACTGTATTTGATTCTTTGTTTGATTTAATATGGGTTAAGTTCTTAATTTTCAAGCCTCATTTTAATGTCATCTAAGTTGCTGTTTAATTTTAAATTGAGAAAACCGCTGTTTATAGCTTTAAAAACTTTCTTTTAAACTGCTATGTACATAACCAAGGATATTTCCCTAGACTGGGGCAAAGAGGGCTGCTGGTGCACCCTGCACAGAGCCACCAAACTGTTGTACTGGTGTTCCTGATGGAGTTCCTTCATCAAATGTGTGTATATGTATGTAAATAATTCGTGTCTATATTATTTTCATACAATAACGAAAAGACTGGGTATGAATGCGTGATTCATACAGACTTCTCCCTCTTCATCCCAAATGAAATATAGCACAATAGGTCGAATAAAAGTCTCTTGTCGCTTGTCTCCGTTTAACTTTGGTTATAAAAACTGAAGTAGTTGATATTCCTGCCTCCATCCTGTGCGCCCAGCAAGTCCGTTTTTAGGGGTGAATGTTCCTCGGAAACAGGGGGAGACATCCTCTTTCGTTTGGCCTGCTCAAAAATCCCTGAATCGCCCGAGTCCACGGACTTCACTGAGGACGGGGTTTCCGCCCAGCCGGAGTCCGCCGGGTCCTTCTCCTTGTTCGGGTCGCTATTAACTGACTCTGCTGCTAACTGACTCTTCTCCACGTTGGCGTCGTCGGGGATGTAGGATCGTTCACAGCTGGTGTCGGTGATCCAGCTCGGTAAAGCGACACTCCGGGACTCCCAGCACGTCTGCGCCGTGCTGTAGGCGGGCAGAGCGCGACCCGAGCTGTCGGTGGAGGGAAGCGGCTGGGCTTTAACCGACGCGGCGGAGGTGTAGGGCAGCAGCGCGGGCAAAGCGCCCGACAGATCAGCCGCGTTAGCCGCGTCGTAGGTCGAAGCGGAGAAATCCAATCTATTAGTGTTAAACCATTTGTCCTCGGCTTGTTCCGAACTCATCATGGTGCTGGTGAAGGGTAGAGCTCGCTCGAAGGCTGGAGCCGAACCGCTGGAGTAATGCGTAATGAACTGATCGTGAAGCAGAGAACCGGCTGCAGGGTATCTGGTGCCGGGGATCAGCTGCGCGCGTTGGGAGTCCGAGCTGGACGGGCTGAGACGCTCAGAGTCACAGCCCGAATAAATCCTACACACACACACACACACACACACACACACACACACACACACACACAGAACACAGAATATAAGAACTAAATTGTTAAAGTAACTGTACATTTTTTTGCTTTATACAGCTCTATTCAGAATAATATTTTACTATCGAAAAAAAAATTAGGGGGATTTATAAGTTCAAGTAATTTATTCATATAGCGCTTTTTACAACAGTACGTTGTCACAAAGCAGCTTTACAGAGTTAAAAGCCTTTAAACCCCCAAAGAGCAAGCGACAGTGGCAAGAAAAAAAACTCCCTGTTATGATGTTATTTTAAGGAAGAAACCTTGTGAGGACCGAGACTCAGTGAGGGACACATCCTCCTTGAGCGACCGGGCAGCATCACCAGTGTAGGACACATACAGATAGTGTCGAGATCGGGTGACTATATTTGACAAATGGAAAAACTCTAACAACTGTAAAACTATATGTAAGTCCATTAAGTGGGTCCAATTAATATGCTGGGAAGGGAAAATGTGTGTGTGTGTGTGTGTGTGTGTGTGTATGTGTATATGTGTGTGTGTGTGTGTGTGTGTTAATTCTCAGCGTATACGTACATACATACATAAATACATAAATACATACATACAAACTCATAAAAACATACATTATATATATAAATGTATATTATAACATGAAACATGTATATAATAATAATAATAATAATAATAATAATAATAATAATAATAATAATAATTCATTCATTCATTCATTATCTTCCGCTTATCCTCTATTAGGGTCGCGGTGGGGTTCCCTATGCCCATCCAGGGGAGAACGTCTCGGGCGCTGGGCAGATAGACCCAGGACAGGGCGCCAATCCATCGCTGGGCACACACTCACTCACACATACACACTCTAAATTGGGCAATTTTGAGAACTCAATTAACTTGATCCATGTTTTTGGACTGTGGGAGGAAACCGGAGAACCCGGAGGAAACCCACGCAGACATGGGGAGAACATGGAAACTCCACCCAGATGGGGATTCGAACAGGGAATCCCTAGCGCTGAGAGGCGAATGTGCTAACCACTAAGCCACCGTGCCGCCTAATAATAATAATAATAATAATAATAATAATAATAATAATAATAAGAAGAAGAAGAAGAAGAAGAAGAAGAAGAAGAAGAAGAAGAGGTAGAAGAAGCTTCTTGTGAGCTTTAAAATGTAACTATTTAGAACATACTGTTACTTACGTGTCATAATTATCCCGGAATCCTTTAGCGAACGGATTATGGTCGATCTTTAGTTGAGTGATCTTTAAAAAATAGAACAACGATGTCAAAACGAATGGCTTACACCAAAAGTTCACACGTGTAAAGATAAAGATGATGGCTACATCCAAATCCTCACCATAATCCACACTATAGCTATTATCATACAGAGATTATTTAATATAGAGGTGCTATTTAAAGCGCGGGTTGAAATGAGTTGTGCGGGTTCTTACGTCTGTGTTCTGGTAGGCAGTGACGGCTATGAACTGCGTTTCGGGGAAGGTGAACGTGTGAACTCGGTCTGCTCGGGTTGTGTCTTCAGTCCCGTCTTCGTTCACTTCGACTATGTGCACACGCGGCTGGTACTTATGGAGAGACTGAAGTACCACCATCTGCAGAGCAAAAAAAAATGTTAGGAAATCCGAAATGCACTTTCATTCGGTACAGTCTTTGACAAAATGCCAAAGTGTGACGGAGAACTGGAAATCACAAACACAAGCCAATTATGCGATCTGTGTGTTTCTGCCAAAATCCCTCCAAATCTGTACAAACAGCGTCGTTACAAACGAATGGAATCCAAGCTCAATTCAATCTCGATTCAAATGCAATTTGGGACAAATAAATACAGCTTTTTAATTGAAGTAAGCTGTTACATTTCATGAAATTTAAATAATCCAAGCACGATATAAAGTTCATTTTTATATATATTGAAAAAATTAACTATATATTTCATTTATTTCGTTAAGCCTACCTGCCCGCTGTTGTTCGAAGCTCCTTTGTTGTTTGTAAGCTTCAGTTTCCCAAATGAAATCTCCTGCCGCATCCAGTGCGTCCCCGTGTTGGGGGAATCCGGGTGCATGTAAACCCTGTTTCCTAAAAAATATTATATCATTAATCCATTATCTTTTGTATACTTAATATAATATTGCATCTAATGAAATTTAACGTGTTTAAAAAAATATGAAAAAACGAACAGATTGTATTAATCGTTGGTTTAATGTGGTTTTTAAATGCTTATTAGTCAAATAAACAAAATGTACCTGTAACGTTTGTGTCTGCTTTGCCGCATGGCACCCACTTTCCGCCCTGGAAGCGCCAGTGATTGGGATCCGCCAAAATAATGTCCACAAATATATTATAGTGCGCCGTTGGGTCGAGGCCAGAAATGTTGAAACTTAGAAAGGGAAACATGCGTCTGCAGACAAACAAATGTCAACTTAATTATCGTATAATTTAGAAAATTCTCAACAGGTCATAATGGCATAATATTAACAATATAAGACCAGCCTAGCTAAAAAAAATAAAAATAAAAAAACAGCTATAATACATATAAGAGGGTATTTATTTACATATATTACAGTGTATTTATTTATAGTGTATAATACACTATAATGTATTAGATGATAATAATAATTAAAAAAAAAATAATTAAAAAAATTGATGATAATAATAATAATAATAATAATAATAATAATAAAAGAAAATACCTACCGTCCTTGTTTGGTGATGATCATTTCGGTGTGGTGCCGGTGGAATTTGAGCCACAGCGCGCGGTTACAGAGATACACCTGCGCTTTGGCGGCCATGAGCCCGGTGTGCGCCGGGGAGAGCGGGTACAGGGCGCCGCTCTGATACTGACTGTAGGAGTGCGCGTACGGGTAACCAGCGCTCGGGTAACTCTGTCTGGAGGCGCCGGACAGAACGCCGTCGTACGGGACGTTCGGGAGGACCGCGTGGTGCGACACGAAGTGACCCGGATTGGTTATGGAAAAAGGCGGCAACGTGGGCGCGTGCTGCGCGGTGTAGGAGAACATCGTGTCGGAGGAGGATGAGGATGCGGAGGAGGAAGAGGAGGCGGCGGCGGTGGCGGTGGTGACGGTGTGTTCGTCGCTTGGCTCCGGCGCCCGGCACCTCTCCGCGTGGCTCCCATCCAAAGCGCGCGTGGTGTCGCAGCCTGTGTCGGCGTCGCTCCTCACGTCGTCTGCGCCGGTCAGCTCTGCCGGCAGTTTTGTCATCGCCGGGTGGTTCCCTGGGGCGGGGTGATGATCGGCCAGCAGCTCGTCGGGGAAGTCGCTGGCGGCGTTGCTGAGAGCAGCTGAAGCGCAGTGCAGGTGCATCGCGTTAACTCTCGGTGACTCGCAGCGATTTGGAAAGTTTTTGCGCTGCGCGCTGAGCAGGCCTGGTGTGCCGCGCGGCATCGCTTATTATAGCAATTTGACGTCGCTCCCCGTCCTAATTGGAAAGCGTGTAAATGCATTCGCGCTGGGATGTTTATTTATTTATTTAGCTTTCCAAATTGCCTTATCGAGGGTTAATTAACAAGGCAAGCCATTTGTACAGTTTAACCTCACATTTAAAAAGAAACTGCCTGAAACCCTCAATTTAGGCATATTTATGTCCAATACACTGAGAGAAAATAATATTTGAAAAATATTTTCAAGCATTATCATCATGATTTGCAACAATTACTATATATATATATATATATATATATATATATATATATATATATATATATATATATATATATATATATATATTTTTTTTTTTTATATTTATATATATATATTTTTTTATTTATACACCAATCTGGGTGGAGTTTCCATGTTCTCCCTGTGTCCGCGTGGGTTTCCTCCGGGTTCTCCGGTTTCCTCCCACAGTCCAAAGACATGGATCAAGGTTGATTAAATTCTCCAAATTACCCCATATAGAGTGTGTCTGTGTGAGTGAGCGTGTGCCCAGAGATAGATTGGCGCGCCGTGTCCTGGGTGTATCTGCCCAGCGCCCGAAACACTCTCCCCAGGATGGGCATGGGAACCCCCGGGAACAACCCCCCCCCCCCGCGACCCCCAATAGAGGATAAAGCGGATAATAATAGATGGATATATATATAGATATATATATATATATATATATAATGATAATAATGCTTGCTTCCCATGCCCATCCAGAAGAGAACATTTCACGTGCCAATCTATTGCTGGGTACACACTCACTCACACAGACACACACAAACACACTCTAGATGGGGCAAATTGGAGAATTCCATTGACGTTTATCCATGTTTTTGGACTGTGGGAGGAAACCGGAGAACCCGGAGGAAACCCATGTGGACACGTTTTAAATAAATACACGTCCAGCGCAGCTATTTAGACCCAAAAATATCAGCACAAATAACCTAAAATAAACAAGTCATGTTTAACACAGTGGAATGATCAAATTAAACTATGTCAATGTGAATGTAAATTTAAGTTTGTGTAAAAGACTTTACAACTATTTATATCATCCTTTTAAAAGCAACTTTGCTATGGTGGATTGATTTCAGGAGGATATGAGAATTTCAGTCTATGAGGTTTTTGTTGAATATTCATCTACATCTCGCTCTACAGTTTCTGCTACACCAAACACCTTGATTATCTCATGTCTTTGATGTGTTCAGCTCAACCCACGGGTTAGGCTCTTCAATAGTTGGGTAATTCTACATCCCTTCTAAGGAATTATCAACTAAAGTGTTTAATCAATTTCTCTTCCATAATTCTTATTTTACCAGAACCAGAAACAGAATGAACAACAACATGGTTATCCTGCCACTTTCTAAAACTCTGAGGTTAAGAAATTGTGGATTTATATCATAACTCTGTTCCTCCAAATTGTTAGTGTGGGCCCCGAGGAAGGCCCTTAATGCATTTTGTTCCAGGGATGGAGGATCATGATTGAACACAACCTTCTAAAACTGAGATAAATAAAGGTCTGTGTATATAGGTAGTAAAGAGATTTTTTATTTCAACAACATATGTAGAGAAACTACAGTGCAATTGGAAAACTACAAAATGTACCTATGGAAAAGGGACTATGAATGCAGAGACAGGAGGGTGTACCTATTAACATGGCCAGTGAAGGTTTACTGCGGTATCTTTTTCTTCAGATACATAACACGCTGAACTTTAAACTCACCCGAATGGATAATGCATGAACACTCTACCAGCTTTAATCTTGTTTTCTGGGCTGATGGATAAATATTTCATGCTTAAACAACACGTCGTCTGAAGTGCTCGCTCTGTGGCTTACCGTTGTGATCAGAGTCCCACACAGAGAGATGTCCAAATTTGTTCTGTAGATTTTATGATCTTTTGAAAAAGCAATAGTTTTGAAAAACCCACAATTATCAAAACTGGATTTTGAATAGGTTTATTTCTTAAAAAGACAAAACAGACAGTGAATATGGATTTATGCACAATGAGAATTTACTGAAATACAACTGTATCTAACATAGCAGCGAGGCACTGCACAATATTGGACGTCATCAGGACATCCACGTGCTCCTCCAAATGCCGTTTGGGATCCTGCACAGAGGAGAACAGCAAGCAGAAAATCAGTGCAGTGCAACACTGGGGTACATTTACTTCAATTATGGTTCTCATCCAACTGTTTAATAAAGCTTTAATAAGCTGCAGCACATATTGAAAGGAAAGACAAAACAAAGGAAAGAAAATTACCTGTTTACCAACATTCTTGATGGCCAGCTGTTCAGGAGTCATTTTGTCTTCCTCTTCTACAGCCTGGAAATGATTGATTAATTAAATAAATAAATGTTTTAACACAAATTTCTTCCTTCCACACACACTATAATAATAAAAACATCAGTGTGGAGTCTTGAGTCTTTATTTGAACAAAATGAACAGATATCTGTATATAATCCCATTTATCAATAGTTAAAAAAATCGCAGCAGTAGTAAACAGTTCTGTACCTTGTTGTAATTCTTTGCCAGTTCCAGCATTTCTTTGACGATGTTCTCATTGAGCTTGCAGTGTTCACTGTAGTTCTGCAGTGTCAGTCCTTCCATCCAGCTCTTCTTATGGAGGTTCAACAGCATCTGGGGGAAAACACAATAAAGCCATACAAAAGAGTCCTTCCCCAAATTCTCCTAATAATCACTGACTATGTAGTTTATTTAATGTAGAACAGAGATGCAGATGCACCTTTTGTTCAAGTTCATTTTTCCTGTAGTTGATGGTGATGGAGTAGTAATGTCTGTTGAGTCCATGGATCAAAGCCTGAAAGAACACAAGTGTCAAAAAGAAAAGTAAACACATAGAGCACATTAAACCATTCAGGTAAAATTTCAATTACCGTATTTTCCGAACCATAATGCACACTGTATTATAAGGCGCAGTCTGAATTACGGGGTCTATTTCTGTATTTGACGCACGTATAAGGCGCACCGTACTATAAGGCGCAATCTCAATTACGGACTCTATTTCTGTATGGTACTTATTCTGTACGGCACCGCATTATAAGGCACTTGTTAAAACATACGATCTACAAGAAAAGTAAAGGATGAAAAACTGTGATTTATAATTGAAGTTTATTCCACTACTTCGCAAAACACACATTATTTTAATCACTCTTCTCCCACCAATCCAGCAAAATCCTCATATAATGTGTCTGAATTAAAAAGCTGCGCAATTGCACTATCGAGCACTCCGGGTTCCCCCTTATCAATCGTCGCCAGGCGGCTGTTCAGCAATGACGCCGGCTTTCGTGAAAGCTCGGACAGTTACAGCAGAAACCTCAGCCCAGGTATCCACAATCCATTCACAGACGGTGGCGTAACTCGCCCGAGTTTTAGTAAACGTGTGTTTACCTTCTATCATCCATCGCTCCCACGCCACCCGCAACTTTACTTTAAACGCCCTGTTTACACCAATGTCCAGCGGTTGGAGTTCTTTATTTAATCCTCCCGGAATGACGGCAAGCTCCGAATTAATTTTCTTCACTCGGCTTCTTCAGCAGGGACGGTGATGTGTGGAAAAAAACCACCCGGTCGCACAACAATACTTTTATAGATTTTGGAACTCCAATTACTGACAATTAAACAAAACTTTTTTGAATAAATTAGAAAAACAAAGAACGACCGCTTTTCTTTCAAAAAATAAATAAATTTAAAAAAGTAATATATTTACGCAAGTGTTCCCATACCTGGATTGAGGGCTTGTTGAGGTGACCCAGGTTTGAAGTGGTCTGTCGGGGTTCATGTCCCAAGACCATCATATTAGCATTGATAAGTCTGAATGCATCAATCACAACCTGTGGAGTGAAAAACAGCACTATAAGATCATATGACACAAGCTACAATACATTAGTGTTGACGTTCTTTCTTTTTCAAGTCATGATTTGTGTATGAGTAACATAAATCTATAATAGACCATCTGATGGGTTTAAATGTGCCCTCGTCCAGTTATAAATACTGAGAGAAGGAATGCAAGGCAGCAGAGAGTGAGCTTATAGCCCATGCCTAATGGGTCAGTGTCACATCAACTATGCGAGGACTGCAAACCTGAGCATGCACGCACTCTCTCTCTCCATCAGCTTGCATTCCACGATACAGAATACAGTAGCAGGGTTACCCCGCCAAACTCGGTTGAGCTAGTGAGAGAGAAAAGCTATACCTCAGATGTGCATAAACATACAGTGTTAGAATGACTTGAGGAATACGGAACGAAAACGAGAAGAGACGCCAGTGATGGGAGAGAGACAGAACAGGAGCGAGAAGTCATCCGTGATCTATTCATCTGTGAAGTCGTGACAGGTAATGGCCTCATACAATTTTAATGCATTTGCATCCATCATGCACCTGCCTTATTCAAGAGCTGTTTACCGAATGTCACTTTGATCATTTGACACATGAATCGATTTGAACACCTCTTCTTCATAAAGGTGGAAGGCAGAGGAGGACAATGCATGGAACCACTGACTCCTGCCATATCACTTCTGCATAGAAAACAACGGACATTTCGACTGATTGAGGTTTGTTTTGTCTCAGCACATTGGGGTTGAGATGAAAACAATGAAACGAGCAGGTCAGTTTTTTTTTTAAGAGCTGCTGCCTCCATATGTGTGAACCATATAGGAAAATCACACCTCTTTTTCACAGTCTATCATTTCAGAGAAGCGGAAGTAAGTGAACAATTGGCTGCTCGGTTGATTTCTGGCTGTGTTACATGCAGCGTCTGTTCAAGCCAAGATTCAGCCAAGCTAAACTGACCAGACCTGCTAATTTAAGAGTCGCTCTTATAGAAACATTAAACCCACGTATGTTAACACTTCCACACAGAACGGTCAAGTTTTTCATACTGAAAAGCAGATTCTGTATTTCTTCATACAGCTGTGGTATGTTTCTTCTTAGAGTTCTTTTTTACAGTGAATCTAAACAAATCAGTGTGTAATATCTTACTTTGAAGATCCACAGAATAAGAAATGTACATTAGTTTCTGGGGTTACCATCAAAGACTGTGGGCATCTAAACCCATGTACAATTTGTAAAGTAATACTTTTACCCATATTAGCATGCCTTCTTCCTGACTAAACAGCCAATAAAGTCTGTAATACTTCAGAATGTCCTCTTTTTAACCCACTAGTGTTTGTGTACAAAAAAAGTTGACAAGTATCTGGTTTTAAAATTACAATCACATTATATTTGTGTGTGTGTGTGTGTGTGTTTCACTGCACAGATGGGTTAAATGTGGATGACCAACTGCCATGTCATAGAGAATTACACTATTATGGTGCAAGTGTTGCATTACTGTGGACCATTTTCCTTTTTTTGTCCCATCAGATTTTATTGTGTGAAAACAATTTAAATAATTAAATCAAATGCTCAAAAATCTAATTTTCTCTCGTTATAAAGGCTTTAAAGATGGTAAATGATATGAATCGCATGGACTGATCTGAAGAGAAAAGGTAATGTTTGTTTGACTTTTATTTACAAATAATATTCCAGTAAAACTATCTCCTACTTACAATTTATTATGTTTGTTTTCAATCAGGTGGTAAATTTGAACTACACACACACACACATTATTACTGTTACAGACGCAGAACATATGTTATAAGTACCACCAGGTGATCCAGTGTGTTAGCTTAGAGAAATCCATTCATCCATCTATTATTTTCCACTTTATCCTCTACTAGGGTACTAGGGTTCCCCACAAACACACTCTATATGGGGTAATTTGGTAATTGATTTGATCCATGTTTTTGGACTGTGGGAGGAACCCGGAGAAAACCCACGCGGACACGGGAAGAACATGGAAACTCCACCCAGATTGGGAATCGAACCGGGAATCCCCAGTGCTGAGAGGCAAACGTGCTAACCACAAAGCCACCGTGCCGTCCCCTTAGAGAAATCTTTCTAAACAATTATTATTATAAACCGCATTTAAAAATTTTATTCGCATTTGCATGGGCCATATTTAGTTGCTTTTTTAATTTAGGATAAGTAGTGCATTAAACCTGTCAATTCTCTGTATAGACGTGGAAACTTGAAATTTGAATAAAACTGCACATTTACACATCATTTCTTCATTGCTGCCTTGATAAAGCTAAAGTAAGGTCCTCCTGTAACGCACTCAATATTGTGTGTCATCTCAGTTTTTAGTTCTCCACCACAGTCGATGCGTCCAACTTTACCGAGAGGGTTCGCAGCATCAGTCAACATCTAAAGCCCCCTGATGCAAATCTCATCCACGACACACCACAATCAGTCGAGTCGAGTGACATGCCAACTGGGCCTTTCCCTTTTAGCCAGACAGCAGAAGAAAGAAGAGGTGATTTGAATGAACACAGGCAGCGTGCAGCAGATGACACAGAGAGTACGAAACCAAAAAAGGGCTCGTGTGTGTTCCTGGATCTGCAAAGACAAAGTCACACCTCCTCACCCAGGAGACTCGTTAGCGAAGTTCTGCAAAATCCAGCAGAGTTGTGCTCTCTTCATGAGACCGACCATTTAAAATAAAGCAGGAGGATGCAGCATGTTGGCCCACTCTGAGTGCCATGCTGTCACCACGTCCTGTGTTGCGCCTCCTGTTTGAGCGAAGTATACGAGAGGCAAAATTCTCAGTGGTGTGTGCAGCACGCCCTCGAGCTGGAAGACTCAATCTTCGGATTATACAATAACACCATCAGCACACCTTGTTCCCACAGCACCCCTACCATTTTCTTACTCTGCCAAGCATAGGCAGTGTGGTGATATACATATGTAGGAGTCTAAAGTGTGAAAATGAAGGGCATTGCTCATGTCTTAACAGTAACACACAAGCAAATGAAAGGTCTCTACAACGAATTCAAAACACTTCAGCCCGACTTGTATTCAACCAGCCCAAGCAAACTCATGTGACTCCACTAACAATTTCTCTCCATTGGCTCCCTCTAGCTGCCCGCATTCAGTACAAAGCACTAACTGCCCCCTCTTACCATCACTCTATATTTTCAAAATACACTCCAACTCGTTAACTACTAACTTATAGTGATGAATATTGCCTGGTGATTCAACCTCACCGAGGTGCTATTCTCACTCCATTGCGTTTACCTCTGCAAATTGGTGGAACGATCTTCCCAACTTTGTCTGTAAGGCGGAGTCACTTGGCATCTATATATATATATATATATATATATATAAATATAAAGGGGTGGAGTGAAGGGTAGGATAATGATCAGGTTTGAATATTCTATAGGGTGAAGCTGGGTTCTTCCCCAACTACTGATTTGCGTTGCTTTCATTTGTAAGTCGCTTTGGATAAAAGCGTCTGTTATATGACATACAATTACATTTATATTAAAATTCAACTATTTCTATAGTTGAAATTCTGGAAGCTAAAGGGGTCTGTTTAAAATATTCAATTTGCTAAAAAAATGTATCCAAACATTATAAAAACGCACTGGAATAACAAAACATACAAACATTTGTTCTGTAACCAATAGGAGAGAAAGTGAGAGGTATTTAACGCCAGCATAGTTAAGCGTTAAAATAAATTTGATTGCATAAAATCAGCTGTGAAAACAACACAGTGGTGTAAGGACCTCCTTTCATTCAGTCAAATCCAAATTCGTAAACCATCCAGAATCCCCCTGCTCTTACTCCGAAGACACCCCACATGCACCCAATAGAGGAAGAGATTTGCCTCACACTTCTTCATACAGCTCAGAGAAGGTGCTAATAGAACTGCATCCTACAGCAGGAAAATCTTTCTCCTGCTCTCTTACACGCACTCACAGGACCACCAAGTGTGTTCGAGTATCCTCACATTAAAAAGAAAAAGAAAATCAGAAGACAGATCCATGAAATGAGATAAAATGATAGGCAGGAAGCAGCCATGGACAAATCACTTCATCATCCCACTGTTGCTACATTTTTACCAACTACATATAAAAATACATTCACATTATAAACCCACATGCCCATTACATACTAGTCACTCTTATTTAATAATGAACCCACCAACACTTATTATAATTATCTGCCATTTTACAGAATGCCCTTCCCCTATTTAACTATTAACCACCCAACTCACCAAATTCCACATTACTTGTTATATCTGACCCATTATTCCTCAGCCATACTCACCAAATTCAAATCCCTCACCCTACCAAACCCCTTATTATCTTTAATACTACATACTAACCGAATACAATTCCTCTATGTAACTAAAAACACTTCCCCGCTGTCCTGGCTCACCAAATTCCTCTTACCTCATACACTAATTCTAAATCTGACTCATTAATTCTACATCCAATCAAATATTCGTCCTCTGACATTATCTAATCCCCAAATGGTCATTCTTGATATCACAACATTTCCATCCCCCCAACCATACCCAAATCCCGCTCCCACAAAATCACTATCCAAATCCCAATTTACCAATCATCATCCTGAGTTAACAAATCCCTATTTCCCCATAACCCTATTTCTCAACCAACCCTCAGTCATGGGGTAGTCATGGGCTTGTGGTTAAGGAACCAGCCTTGTGACCCTCTGAAGGTCTCCGGTTCGATTCCCAATCCCACCAAGATCCCACTCTTGGGCAAGGCACCTAACCCCAATTGCTCCCTGGGCGCCGTATTCAAGGCTGCCTACCGCTCTGGACATGTGTGATCACTTCACCGGTGTGTGTGTATATACACACGCACACACACACACACATATACATACATATATATATATATATATATATATATATATATATATATATATACACATACACACACACACACACACACACACACGTGTGTCACAGCACGGATGGGTTAAATGTGGAGGACAAATTCCTCTGTGTGTATGCACAGTAGGCAAATAACTTTTTACTTTATTATTATTTTCAAACCTTAGCCAATAACACACTAATGTTATCAATCGTGTTTAGTGCAAATTACCTTTCCCTTGACGCTCTGAATAGGGTCTACTACCACGGCGACAGCCCTTTCTGACAGAGCCTCGAAGCTTTGCTGTGTGTTAATGTCCACACCAGACAGCCAACAGCCAAACCCTGGATGACTGTGGTACCAGCCTACCACCATCTCTGGTCTGCCAGACGATAAACAAATTAAATGATGATTAAACATATATTTCATAGGATGTTATATATTAAAAAAATCTGAAATATGATAGTGTTTTACCTTCCAGTCTGCTTCAACATGTCCAACATCTTTGCTTGAAAAACAGGATCTACAGCCTCCACACTCACACCCTGTCAACATCAGCATTTTATTAACTAAAAAAGTCCTATTGTCAGGAAATGGAAATTTTTTTTTGTGTTTAGCACCAATCCATATTAGCAAAAAAAAATTGGATGGCTGAAAATTGATAGACTTCATTTAAAGATCCCGACAGCAAGAAGCGTAAAACTCAAAGCTTTTAATAAACTTTTATATTATGCATCCTAATTATACAGTGCAGTGAGAAACAAACACCCTGTCATGTGTCAGAATAAATAAAACATAAATTGCTACTTAATTAGAGAAAGCAGGTGTGGTGTTAATTATCTTCCTGAAAATATAATGTCTAACCCGCTGTAAAAAAAATGTTCTGCACAAAAATGAAAAGTGTAAGTCACATTTAAACTCAACATTGCCACAGGAAGCCTTGGTGTATGTATGTGCCTGGAGATTTCATATAAACACCTTATATGATAAATAAATATGTACGGAAATAAATAATAATAATAAAAGTGATTTAAAAGTAAACAAAAGAACTAAGAATCTGAGAGAAGACTGAATATAAGTACATGTTAAGGAATTGGCTTCTCGGACAATGTTGTTTGTAATGTTGTGCTTTAATTTAATTTAATTAGGAATTTAATTTGGAAACAGGGCGCAGTGGTGACTAAGTGATTAGCATCTTCACCTTTCAGTGCTGGGGATCCAAATGGGATTCCTCCATTTTCCTCCAACAGTTTAAACATGGATTCAAAGTTAACAGGCTTCTAGTTTACTGGCTGAATTGCTCTCATATAGTGTGAGTGGAGTCGGCATGGTGGCTTAGTGGTTAGCACGTTCGCCTCTCAGCGCTAAGGATTCCCGGTTCGAATCCCAATCGGGTGAATTTTCCATGTTCTCCACGTGTCCGCACGGGCTCTGGTTTCCTTCCACAGTCCAAAAACATGGATCAAGGTCAATTGAATTCTTCAAATTGCCCCTTATAGAGTGTGTTTGTGTGTGTGTGTGTGTGTGTGTGTGAGTGAGTGAGTGAGTGCCCAGCGATAGAATGGCGCCCTGTCCTGGGTGTATCTGCCCAGCGCCCGAAACGTTCACCCCTGGAACCCATGGGGAACTCCCCCGTGACCCTAGTAGAGGATAAAGCAGAAGATAATGGATGGTTGGGTGGATAGTCTGTGTGAGTGTGTGCCCAGCGATGGATCGGTTGCCCTGTCCTGGGTTTATCTGCCCATCACCCAATACATTTTCCCCTGGATAGGAATGAAAAACGTCCCCACGACCCTAGTCTCTAGTATAAAATTAAGCGCAAGAGAATGAGATGAGAACTTTGAGAATGCATTAGTGGATGTTTCCTGACAGGAACAAATCAAAAATAAGTGTATAAGTTTATTTTAAAGGGACTTACCGTGCCAGACTGTGGCATAGCAAACACATCGATGACACGCACAGTGTAGTCATCCACAAACTCGCCCAACATTAGCCCCATTACTTCCATCGGCACACCCGCGCGGCCATGCTTGAGCATCTACGCCGAGTACCAATAGATAGAGGGAGTGTAAATAAAAAGAACTGGAGAAAACCACTGTTTATCAGTAATAATCCTCAATCTAAAAAATACACCAACAGCTTGTTCTAATAAATGATGAGATTACATGCAAGTGTGCATAATCACCTTAAGCAGGGCCAAAGAGGAAATGTACACCTGTTCAGCTGTGTCCACAGCGGGGGCATCTGTGGGGGGGCCCTGCATCAAACACACACAATGCCAAAGGTCACGTATGAGGATTACAAAGATTAAGGCAATATGAAAATCTTCACTGATGAAGGGATGCACGGGTGAATGATCGGATAAAGGCTCCTCCCCTTGAGCTCGTTCAAAATATGACTTTTTTTTTTTTTAATTAATCAGAAGAAATAAATTGGGGGGGGGGGGGGAATACAAAAATACCCGACTAATCAACGCCAAAACCTAACTGAAGACCTGTGCCTTTTTGTTTGAGAACAAATCTCGCTGTTTACACTAAAAAACATTAACACTGCAAAAGTGAGTCGTGCCCCAAACAGCAAGACATCAGTATTAATTAGGCCGTAAGCTTTGCATTGTACAGGCTCTTTAAAGTACCTGCTAATGAGTTGTGAATGTGAGAGTAACCGGCACAAGAAGCGATGCCTTTACCAGTCACACTGTTAACTATCTGAAACATTGAGCTCTTCAGATAAAAGGCCTTTTTCAATTTGTCCAAGTGTTGAAAAACTTAAAGCCACTACTTTGCTTTATAGGCATTACAGATCCGACTGAACGATTGAAACGGGGGGGAGGGGGGGACAGCAGGGAGATTTAAAAAGAAAACACAGCAGGTGCAGTGAACGTTCACACTCCGGAGAGGTGTTGTCTGTCAGCAGGGGCTAATCAAAATTCATCTCCAAAGGTGGGGTTTAGAAGCACAAACACCACAGAGGCAGTGAAAGTGAGATGGCCAGGAGTGAACCTTCAGACATATGCCTTTGAAAAAGGAGGAATAGATTATAGGTTCTGTATTATTGCAGCAAACCTGCTATAAGACAATTACGATAGCTGCAAGGCAGGCTCAGGCTTGGTGCCTGGCATTGTACAATGCACAAGAGGCCATATGGACATGTGTGAGTAAGAAAAACGTAGCGCCAATCATGGCTTGCTTTTAGCATTTCATTAAGCATAAAGAAAGAGCTTCGGGACACCCCTGTAGTCGGAATGAGCCTATTTTAGCCATAAACAAACTTACACAAACATTTTCCCCCAAAATTAAATAACTATACCTTATTGTGGGGCTCTAACCGAGTGCAATGCAGGAGGTAAAAGGGGGTGAAAAAAAACAAAAAAAAACACAGCTAACAGTCTTGCAATCTCCCCCTCCCTCTTTCCGTCATTCCCTCCCTCCCTCCTTCTGACTGGCTGGCTGGGAGCGGTGTGAATCTGAAGGAGGCAGCCTGTTACTGGAGGTGTTAATTGGCAGAGTTGAAGAGAGTTTGGAGATTTCTCCCTCCCCACTGAGTGAAAATTCACCCCAGGCCATAAAGAGAGAATAAGAGTTTTTGAGTAACTTACAAAAGGATTTTAGATTTCCATTTGACACCACCACATAATACAGATCCCCATTTTAAATGATATTAAAATATCAGACTGGCTTCATATCATTCGGTATGACAACCATGCTAAATAGCTATTGTTTTCATTATGGTTATGGTAAAATTTCATCTCAACATTAAAACCATTTAAGCAGACTGACTAATCACCAGTTTTTAAAGTCAAAATTATCTGCATTCAGATTCTTCAATTTGAATTTATGTTCAATTCCAATTTGATTCTAAACTAAACATATTTATCGCATGAACAAAATCTGAAAATGTCAGCTGAGATTTTTAGAAGCACTTACCTATATTTGGCACCATTTTCATCCAAGAACAAAGAAAGTCAACTAAAAAAATCATCATATAAAGCCCTGGTCAAAAGTCCTAATTACAACTTAGACTGTTCTCGACTTAGATTTGGTCAGTTAAATTGTGATAAGCAGTTCATATACAAAAACTAAAGTGTCCATTCCTTTTCCCCAAACAGAAAGTCTTATTTACAGGCACAATCTGATCCTGTTGTTGTAGTGCACGGGCATCCCCTGACATCTGAGGGCATCACAGACCTGTTAATGCTCCATTTCTCATGGCTGAGTGCCACTTGTTCCTCTAAGAAGCTGGAAGCCTGCTGTCATGACAGCATTTCTTTTGGTGAAAAGCCAATCACAACAGCATTAAAAAGATTAGCACAGGTTTCATGTGCTGCATTTCAAGCTGATTTTACACAGTGTGACTTTAGTGGTCCTAGAAGATTGTTGGGTGTCAGATTGTATGAGATGATGCCAGTAAAATCTTGGCAGGACTGAATGTCAGCCTGTGTAACATCATGTGTTTCGATGAAGGTTTTCTAACGATGGACATGTAATTAAAGGAAATGGCTAGGTCCAGCTTACATCATCAGCTAGTGCTCTCCTGCAGATTCCAGCAGAACGTTGGATCACATTAACAACAAACCAAACATATAACAGTGGTAATGTTATGCCTCCAGAAACCAAACTTCAAGTAAAAATTTATAAAGTTTTAAGTTTCAAATATTGGTTAATGAATACAATATAATATGTACAAGCTGAAAAGTAATTTCACATTTTCACAAAATGCATAGAATCAAGCCCTTGACTTGATGACTTGTACGTTTCCAAATTTACAGAAACAGTTTTGGAAAGGCCCAATAAGGGGGTAGCACAATAGGAATGAACAGCCTTAACAGAAGTATTACATTCTACACATATATTCTTTATTAAGTAAATGTTTGACACTTTTTTTTTGACATAAGTCCCATTTAATGGCAGTTTCTGATATAGGACTATATTATCAGGACTGTTTTGGTGGTGTCTTGTGTAAAAAAAATTCTTTAATAGTTTTTGGCATGTGCGTTTGTCATCTGTGCTTCTTTTATTTACAGCATTCTAGTTAGATGTGTTTAATTGGAGAAGGTGTAGTGCAGATTTTACAGATTCAAATATTCTACATAAAATAAACTAAAATTAAATTAAATATAAAACTCAGATAATGAGCAGTATTACATAGTTATTACAATAAAGCATAGACTACATTAACAAACATACATGATATAAAATTTTGCCCCTTACAGGTATGGGTTAATGGGTCAGCATGATCATAAATAAACAGCAGCATTAAGTTTTAAAAACTAGGTGCATACATACATAAGTCTATAGCTTGCTGAACCTTATTATGGCTTTTGCACACAGTTAGATCCATAGCACATTTTACAGCAAGTCGAGTTTGGGAATTGTGTGCAGTAAAACTGTTAGTGTGGCGGATAAGGTGTTTAATTAAAGAATTCACACTGACTAATATGGATGAGACACTTCAAATATGACACACTTCTGTCTGATGACTAAAGAACGATCTTTAAAGTTTTGTGTTGTTCGGCAGATCTGTTTAAACTGATAAGCATTTCAAAAAAGAAAGGCATTAAATAGATAGGAAAAATGTTAAGGGATTTTCAATACATAACTCAAATGAGATCATTAAATCATCGATTCTCTTCACAAAATGAACAAAACAAAAATATCTTTTTAGTCTATTAAAAGGCAACATATCTATGGGAATAGCTGTTACTGCCTAGTCACTCAAGGAGGATAAGTTGTTCACTAAGCATGACAAAGGGCCAGCAGAACACAGTGTTGCAGTGATGACACCAAAAGATCCCTCTGTTTTTTGAATTAGTGCATGAAGCATCCATTTCTCACCTCCTTCTTTACATTTCTTATTAAATTATGGACTAACAGACACTGTCACTGCCAATGACAATACTCAAGAAAAGAATGATTATGATGGTCATAAAATGATTTTGGACAAAGGTAACAATTTTGCTCGAATCCCTATCTGGGTGGAGTTTCCATGTTCTCCCCGTGTCCGTGTGGGTTTCCTCCGGGTTCTTCGGTTTCCTCCCACAGTCCAAAAAACATGGATCAAGTCAATTAAGTTCTCCAAATTGCCCCATATAGAGTGTGTTTATGTGAGTGTGTGCCAAGCGATGGATTGGCACCCTGTCCTGGATGTATCTGCCCAGCGCCCGAGACGTTCTCCTCTGGATGGGCATGGGGAACCCTACCGCGACCCTAATAGAGGATAAAGCGGAAGATAATGGATGGATGGGTATCAACGTTGCGTCTAGTTCTAGTCAATCCAATTTTATAAGGTTGAAGCCGGGGTTTCACACCAAATTCTATGCCTTTGAAACAAAAATAGCCTTCTTCAAACTGTTTCCAAAAATAGTTCAAGACGCATGGCTAGGTGCTTTATATTATACATTTTTAGCGCTGAACGTGAAAAAAAACACCTGAATTTAGATTAGATTTGTTCTAATATATTTTTTTATATTAGACATATTTTTATTGAATTTCACTGCATTACTGGTGGAGAGCCATATGATAAGCAAAGTATACAGTGATGAGTCAACAGCGAGCAAGTCTGCTCCACAATGTGAGCACAGAATGTACGTTCAAGTTGTTATTTTTCGGAATTTGTACAAGTGCAACATTTTGACCCAGACAGAGGCTTAGTATGATGACTACAGTCTGACGTCATCATCGCTAGTATACTCAAGTCAGTTTGAAGTTTAATGCACTTTAAACTGAAACTGTGGATGCCATTGAAACCATCCTCGATTAGAGAAATCTCACAGGGCATTATGGGGGGGGGGGGGGGGGGGGGGGGGGGGGGGGGGGGGGGGGGGGGGGGGGGGGGGGGGGGGGGGGGGGGGGGGGGGGGGGGGGGGGGGGGGGGGGGGGGGCTTTGGATAAGTTCAGTTCAAGGTGATTAATTTACTGCTATTGATTTCTTAGAACTACGTACCTGTCCCAGTCCAGGCATCCCACCGCCGAGCCTCAGCAGCCGATCCATTTTGTTCTACAGACACCAAAAAAATAAAATAAAATAAAATAGTTTAGTATACTAATTTTAGTACCACTAAACAGAGCATTATTCCTATCCCAGTCACTGAGGGGGTTAAATGAAACTAAAGCAGCCCTGCTGCACCTCATTGCATCATTGTCACTGCAGAACTTACAATAAACAATTTACCACCCAAATGATACCTGTTCTGTGATAGTCCTGACCAATAGAAAACAGAGAACCAACATACATATAGTAAGTGGAGGAAGTAAAGAGTGGGGTCTAAATTGTATATCTGGAGGATAAGTAAAACTAAAAATAAGTTCTAATTGTATAAACATTGAGTTGGACCTAATAAAGTGGCCAGTCAGGGTACATTATCAATGTTATTGCGTTTAAAGCTTGAAAAAAAAAACCTTATGGTTAAATGAAGTTACATAAACAGAGTGGGAGGCACGGTGGCTTAGTGTTTAGCACGTTCACCTCACAGCGCTAGGGATTCCCTGTTCGAATCCCCATCTGGGTGGAGTTTCCATGTTCTCCCCGTGTCCGCGTGGGTTTCCTCCGGGTTCTCCGGTTTCCTCCCACAGTCCAAAAATATGGATCAAGTCAATTGAGTTCTCCAAATTGCCCCATATAGAGTGTGTCTGTGTGAGTGAGTGTGTGCCCAGCGGTAGATTGGCGCCCTGTCCTGGATGTATCTGCGCTGGATGGGCATGGGGAACACCCCCCCCCCCGACCACAACCCTAATACAGGATAAAGCAGAAGACAATGGATGGATGGATAAACTGAGAGTTTACCAACTGGCTGTTTAGACTATGATGTGACGGCTGATTCTGCGTTTTATACTTTAAAACAACACAGAATGAACCTGTTTAATACTAAAATTTATTAATTACTAAAACTATCCATCCATCCATTATCTTCCGCTTTATCCTATATTAGGATCGCGGTGGGGTTCCCCATGCCCATTCAGGGGAGATCGTTTCGGGCGCTGGGAAGATACACCCAGGGCAGGGCGCCAAGTCATCGCTGGGCACACACTCACTCACACAGACACACTGTATATGGGGCAATTTGGAGAACTTAATTGACTTGATCCATGTTTTTGGACTGTGGGAAGAAACCGGAGAACCCGGAGGAAACCCACGCGGACACGGGGCGAACATGGAAACTCCACCCAGATGGGGATTCGAACCGGGAATTCCTAGCGCTGAGGAGAACATGTTAACCACTAAGCCACCGTGCCGCCCATTTACTAAAACTAATTATTCTAAATTATACAAATACTCTATAATAATTCAACGTGATTTGGAACACAGCCTGTCAAATCTTCCAAACTATAGAAACGTTAGATTTCAAACTGCTGCCAAGTTCTTTAAAACGACACCACTTAAAAAATGTAAAGCATTGAAAGAAATAACGCGTAAATAAATAAAAAATGATTATAAATCGTTAATCATAAGTGTACCGTTAGCGAGCGAGCTAACCGGCTAACTGTAACGCATTGCTTTAAAGCATCACTTTATCGTCATTCAGTGTTACTTTATTAAATATATAGCAACTAAATGAATAATCGGTTGTTGTGCGTTATTTACGTGTCATTCGCTTGAATTAAAGCTCAAACCTGAGTGTAAATGAAGTTTTTATCTTCCGTAGATCCACAATGAATCAGCCGGAATTACTGAGGAGAAGCTCGCGACTGTTGCACGTCACAGTTCCAAACAGAAACACGGTTACATTTCAAAATAAAAGCCTCGTGCGCTTTCTAGCTGGCTGTAGTATGAGTTGTTGGTTTGTGAATTACTAACCGTCCATCTATCCATCCATTATCTTCCGCTTTATCCTTTATTAGAGTCGTGGGGGTTTCCCATGCCCAACCAGCCAAGTGGGTGTGGTAGCTCAGTGGTCAGGATGTTGGGCTATCAATCCTAAGGTTGTAGGTTCAAATCCCAGGTTTACTGAAGTTACCAGTGTGGGTCCTTGAGCAAGACCCTTAACCCTCATTGCTCCAGGGATGCTGTGATTAACCCTGTGTTCACCTTGTAAGTCACTTTGGATAAAAGCATCCAATAAATGACCAAATGTAAATGTAAATGTAGAACGTTTCGGGCGCTGGGCAGATACACCCAGGACAGGGTGGCAATCTATAGCTGGGCACACACTCACTCACACAGACACACTCTATAGGGGGCAATTTGGAGAACTCAACTGACCTTGATCCATGTTTTTGGACTGTGGGAGGAAACCGGAGAACCCAGAGGAAACCCACGCGGACACGGGGAGAACATGGAAACTCCACCCAGATGGGGATTCGAACCGGGAATACCTAGCGCTGAGAGGAGAACGTGCTAACCACTAAGCCACCGTGCCACCCTGTATTACTCCATCCATTATCTTCCCTCTATTAGGGTCGCGGTGGGGTTCCCCATGCCCATCCAGGGGAGAAAGTTTCAGGCACTGGGCAGATACACCCAAGACAGGGCGCCAATCTATCGCTGGGCACACGCTCACTCAGTCACTCACACAGACACATACACACTCTATAAGGGGCAATTTGGAGAACTCACTTGACTTGATCCATGTTTTTGGACTGTGGGAGGAAACCGGAGAACCAGGAGGAAACCCACGCAGACACAAGGAGAACATAGAAACTCCAGCCAGATTGGGATTCGAACTGGGAATACCTAGCTCTGAGAGGACAACATGCTAACCACTAAGCCACCGTGCCGCCCGAATTACTAACCGGATTAAATTAATTAGAATTAGAAAGTTTTCTGTCATGCTTCACTGTGTAGATCGAGAAAAAAATTAGTTTGATGCCCTTCTCAACTAAATGCTGACAAAAACAGGATTTAGAAAATAGTAGTAATTACTATTTAGTAATTTCTGGTGTACTTGACTTATTAGCCAATAAACCGCTCCTACAGTATGTCAATTGTCAATTAAAATGTACAATATATTTGTAAACACAAAAAAAGATAAAGTATAATATTTTGCCAAAAATTATACATATAGCCAGATTGATCAGGTTTAATAACACTGCAGTCCAACTGGAACCTTATTACAACTGATTTGTGTTGTTTAATCATTTGTAAAAAGCATCTGCCAAATGACTAAAAACCTTTTCCCGATCCAAGTCACTAAGGCTGTTAAAATTCATCAAAACCCTGTACTTTTCTGTTATTGTTACAATTATTGCAACTGGTGGGACATAAAACAGTAATAAAATAAACATACAGTAAGTCCTATAAGAGAGGGAACCTATATTAAACCTATAGTATAATGTGTACAAAATAGTTACATGAGAACTAACTGCTGTAAATTGGTTGCTCTAAAATACCACTATACGTTGTGTGTGTAAGTGTGAGTGTGTCCATCAATGTATTGGTGTCCTACCTAGCGCCTGAAACGCTCTCCTCCCTGCGACCCTATTTTAGGATTAAGCAAAGATGATGGATGGATTGATATTTTTAAAAGCATTATTAAATTATAACTTTGAAATAACAGCGATGGATTGGCGCCCTGTCCTGGGTGTATCTGCCCAGTGCCCGAGACGCTCTCCCCTGGATGGGCATGGGGAACCCCACCGCGACCCTAATAGAGGATAAGCGGGAGATAATGAATGAATGAATGAACTTTGAAATAAAATACAACAGTTAATTATAATAAACTGAAATAGAGCTTATTTTCAGTAAAAAAAAAAAAAAAACGTTTTTATGTTTATATCTATAATACATAACTACTATTTAGTACTTGTACTTTCTTCCATTCTTTTATCAAATATTCTTTTCTGGAGGTAATGAGTTTTAAATCTCTCACCTCTTATAGTGCATTCTGTCATATTTGCTCCAGGCAGTTTTGACACCTTTAGATCTTCCTGCTGCCACTTTTGCATTAATCTCAACCCTCTACTTCTTCACACTGCAATCCACCTGATGGAATTATTGTTCCAAAAAGCTGTTGTGAAAACTCATTAAACCGCAGGCCATCTGTTCGGAGTCATATTTACATTTCTTTTGATGCAAAGTGATGAAGATGTTTTTTCCATCCATTACGTCATAATACCTAAAAAGAAGCAATAGTTTGACAAATCTAAAAACCACGTCTACACACAAAAGCACATCTTAAATTAGAATGCCTGCGAATGTTACAGCAGGATGATAGTGGTCCTGGTGTGTTTACAGTTTTCCCACTTACATTAAAGCTGAACAACAGGGAAACACTCATTATCTTCTCATGGTTCTTCGAGGTCTTCAGCACATTATTATCACTGTGAACCTCAATTTGTGACCCGCTAGACTGCTGCAGAGTGGTTCTTCTCTTTCAGTTGATCTGATGCTGATTTTTTTCCTGATTACAGATTAAACCTTCCAGCTGAAGCTGATTTAATGCCTCTTCAATTATTACTGAACGCTTATTGAGTTTTATATAACAAGTAAGAGCAATATGATCTTTTTATTTTTAAAAGGTGCACATGCAAGCAACATTATTGCCACAACTGTGTTTTTAAAAAACATTTTAGGTTGTTTCCTTTGAAAGTGATAGTGTTTAGGTATGATGTATGGTGTTTGAATTCAAGATTCAAGATTTAGGAGTTTATTGTCAGATAGTTTGTACTGTAGAGTGAAAGTTACCAAACTTGACTTAAAATACCATCATTGTATTTTCCATAAATGTCTTCTGGACAGGGTTGAAATGGTCTTCTGGTGTAGTGGTTATCTCTCAGCGCTGGGGATCCAGGATTGAATCTAGCTCTGGATGAATTTTTCATGTTCTCCCCACGTCCATGTGGGTGTCTTACCACTATCCAAAAACATAGATTTAAATCATCTCTGTATATATAATATACTGTATACCTTTATATACCTCGCCCTTGACCCTATTATATAGGATTAAACAGAAGATAATGATATTGTACATGATTGTGAAGCATCCTTGGGTTCTTAAAAGGAGCTATATAAATTGAACTTATAATAATAACAACAATAATAATAATAATAATAATAATAATAATAATAATAATAATAATAACCGCGACCCTAATAAAGGATAAAGCGGGAGATAATGAATGAATAAATGAATGAATAATAATAATAATAATAATAATAATAATAATAATAATAATAATAATAATAATGATAACAACAACAACAACAACAACAACAACAATAATAATAATAATAATAATAATAATAATAATTATTATTATTATTATTATTATTATTATAAAATAACATTATTATTATTATTATTATTATTATTATTATTATTATTATTATTATTAGTGGCACGGTGGCTTAGTGGTTAGCACGTTCGCCTCTCAGCGCTAGGGATTCCCGGTTCGAATCCCCATCTGGGTGGAGTTTCCATGTTCTCCCCATGTCTGCGTGGGTTTCCTCCGGGTTCCCCGGTTTTCCCACAGTCCAAAAACATGGATCAAGTCAATTGAATTCTCAAAATTGCCCCATAAAGAGTGTGTCTGTGTGAGTGAGTGTGTGCCCAGAGATAGATTGGCGCCCTGTCCTGGGTCTATCTGCCCAGTGCCTGAGAAGTTCTCCCCTGAATTGGCATGGGGAACCCCACCGCGACCCTAATAAAAGATAAAGCGGGAGATAAATGAATGAATAAATTATTATTATTATTATTATTATTATTATTATTATTATTATTGTTATTATTATTATGATAGATGACATATTTCTGCTACATGTTGTAAATAAACATTTAGCCCACTTTGTGGAAAATACCAGGATATACATCTTTTCACTATGATTTCAGCCATGATTTCTTGGCTCTACATTTCATTCATTTAATTCGTTTAATTCCTCTGACCGTACAGGTCCACTCTGCTGCAATTGCGATGTGAAAATATAATTAAAGTTAAATAATGAGTTCTGTGTTTTCTTCCAACACTAACTTTGGTATTGATCTGAATTTTATGACGCCAAAAAATGAATTCAAGTATTGTGGAAAATAATGAAATCTACAGATGGCCACTTGATGGCGATGTTACATCATTTTAGGATGTTCGCTCCAACTGTTACGAGGAACCATTTTCTTAAAAGGTCCTAGATTATTTACACATTAAGTTACGGGCTACATATGTTTAAATAAGACTGTGTTACTTTCGAAAGAACTATATATTAAACCTCAATCACATTTAAGAAATTCAACCAAGACTTAAAAATGGCTGGCAAACCAAGTAGTCCATTACACTCACTGGCCATTTTAATAGATATACCAGCTCTACACTCACTCTCAGTATTTTTAGTTTTACTGAGATCCACACAGATTGACTTTTTATTTCTATTATTACAGACTGTAGCCAATCAGTTGCTCTACATACTTCGTTAGTCTGCTTTAGTATGTTCTCCAATGATCAAGACCCCATTTTGATTAAACTCTTAGAATATGATTCTCAGTACTGCAGTGATACTGACATGGTGGTGGTGGTGGTGGTGGTGTTAGTGTGTGTTTTGCTGATGTGAGCAGATCAAACACAGCAGATTGCTGGACAGAGAACACGACACCAAAAAGGAACATACAGGTATCTGATCTACTTGTACAATTATCCACCACCCTAATACTACTTGCTCTGTGGGGGTCCTGATCATCAGAGAACAGAGTAAAGGGGACTAACAGAATATGTAGAGAAACAGATAGACTACAGAACTACAAAGTTTATCTATATGGTAAGTGGAGAAACAATGAGCTGTACTTAATAAAGTGGCCAGTAAGTGTAATAGGGAGTGATTCTAGCTGAACAATGTAGCTATGTTCAGTTAAAAAAAGGTTCTCATAGCCAATAGATTCCTATAAAAACTTCTTATTATGAGTTGCAAGGTTAACACTACAATTCAATTCCAATAACAATATGCAATATTCAATTGCACAAATTTCAAACAAATAGACAACAAAATCTAAGAAGTTAAATTAAATGGAGGATCACATATGGTTTAGCGGGAATCTGAATACGGCCCTCGGGCCAGAGGTTTCCCACCCCTGGGAAATTTTAATCATCCACACAACTGGTGGACAAAACCTTTTAAGCTCTTGAAGGAAGCATTAACGAGGGTCCTGGCCCTGACTCAGATGTTCCCTGCTGGATTCCAGAGACTCTAAAGGGCCGGGCGTAACCCCGGGGCAAACATGACATCCTTAATAAACATGGATGTTTATGCAGTGAGCACATGTTTGTGCGTTTTGAAAGCACTCGGAACAAAATGTTTTTATGTAAATTAAACAGTTGAAGTGGGTACAAGGATTCAGATGGAAGAATAAAAGTCAGATTTATAGGAAGTTCATTGACTGTTGCCCTGAGGTGCAACAAAGAAAATGGACCACCCGACAACACGAACACACACACGCACAAATGCACACACACGCTTCCTAACCAAACACGCAACCAAACCTAAGGTGAACCAATCCACTTTAATTAGATTGAAATGGCCAATAAGACAATTTTACAAGGGGGGGGGGTTGCATAACAATATACACATACCCACAGGCAACAGCACAATATGAACCAGTTTTTACTTTCTGTAAATGTAAGTACCGATTGGTTTGTGATCAGCTTTTTGCACTATTTCTGGAAAACAAGATCCTTCATAAAGAAGATAAATCTTTTTTGTAGGTTAAAGAGCAACATGTGGTGATTACAGTGGTCACATGATCGATCCTGGTGTTCTTTAATGTACAAATTAATAATTTAATATGTAAAAACATATTATAGGGTACTTGTATTTTACATCAAGGCCTGCAAAAACACCTCATCTGTTGGTTGCAGAATGCACCTTCAATTACATAAAAATTGTGTAAAAAAATGAGGAAAGAAAATAAAATCAATGTCCTAAATCAATAAATCAGAATAAATCAGAAATAACGATGTGTCTGAATTAGGTTTAGTCAAACAACACATTAAAAAATTGTGTCCCAAATGACCTACAATACATACTGCATATAAGAAAATAGGGTTGAAATAAATAAATAAATAAATAATCTGGTCTGGGGTGGCATGGTGGCTTAGTGGTTAGCATGTTGGCCTCCTAGCCCATCCATCCAGCACCCCCCTCCCCCCAAGATTAAGCAGAATATAATGAAATAAAAATGAGATTATCTGGTCTGTAATTTGTGTTTAAATCTTTGAAACACAATAAAGCATGTATTCTATAGTTACTCCAAATTATTAACTGCTTACACTAAGAATCACAGAAGGACTACTGTCTGTTTCAGAAACAGCTTAGCACGGCAAAAATACACTCTGAACAGGGTGCCAATTTATTACACTCACACTTTCCTACCTGTGAAAATGGGAGACAGCAGCGGTCTTCTCAAAGGGCATACAGAAGGACAGGAGGTAGTTTGAAATGATGTATGTATGGATGAATATTTATAGTCTGTTATTACTTTAATGAGGATAAAGATAGTGAGATGTTCCTAGTCTACTAACCACACAGGAAACACTCTTTTTTGAAGCAAAGCGGTTTTGAGGAGCTAAGAATTCTACCTCTCTTATGAAACTTGAACTTTTTCCTTCACTGCAGGAAGTGGTTAGGTGGGAGGTGTAGGATGACTTCCTGTGGAAATGAATTCCGCGGCATATCGGACAGAGCTAGATGCAAGACTTTTTGCTTTTTGTCTTGCATTGGTATTAAAGTGATTCTTAATACTATGTACATTACAATTTTACTAAATAATAACAATACTACTATTCATTCATTCATTCATTATCTCCTCTATTAGGGTCGCGGTGGGGTTCCCCATGCCCATCCAGGGAAGAACGTCTCGGGCGCTGGGCAGACAGACCCAGGACAGGGCGTCAATCCATCGCTGGGCACACACTCACTCACACAGACACACTCTATATGGGGCAATTTTAAGAATTCACTTGATTCATGTTTTTGGACTGTGGGAGGAAACCGGAGAACCCGGAGGGAACCCACGCTGACACGGGGAGAACATGGAAACTCTACCTAGATGGGGATTCGAACCAGGAATCCCTAGCGCCGAGAGGCGAACGTGCTAACCACTAAGCCACCGTGCCGCCCACAATACTACTATGATAATTATAATAGCAATAATAGTACCATTTAATCATTTAATTTTGGTGTTTGATTTAGACCCATTGAGTGTATAGATCAAGGGGTGTATAGATCAAACACCCAACTATGCATTTTGCACAACTGTTTGCACTCAACTGTGGGAACAATTTATGGAAAATCACCTAGTGCACAAAGCAAAGCCCATGAAATTATATTTGGATGCGTTTGGTGTGAAAGAGCCTGACTGGCAGATGAAAGGCCCTGACCTTAACCCCATCAAACACCTTTAAGATGAGCTAGAACAGAGATCTAGTCAGCCAGACCCTCTCATTCAACATTCGTGTCTGAGTTTACAAACACTCTTCTCGATGAAAGGGCAAAAATTCCCACAGCCACGCCCCAACATCTTGTAAAAAGACTGAGTGGAAGCTGTTATAACGCACCTGTAAATGTAATATGTAGATGTAGATGTAGATGTAGAAGACTGATATTCATTAGTAAGCTATTTTCCTTTAAACCTATTTGCAGTTAATTTTTCTGCCTGGCACTGTGCTCTTATAAAATGGAATCCAGAATGTGCGTCTTCTTTATGTTTAACAGCTTCTGCAAAACCCGTTTCTGTGTTGGTAAAAATAATTATGTGCTTGTGCAATAAAGCCAGTAGTCGTCAGCTGCAGCGTTATTTTCTGCACGTGCGCTCACTTCACTCAGTGTATACATATATATGTGTGTGTGTTTGTGTGTGTGTGTGTGTGTGTGTAAGAGAGTGTGTGTGAGTGTGTCTGTGATTCACTGCATGAATGGGTTAAATGTGGAGGATAAGTTTCATACACTAGGCAAAATAGATCACTTTTTCACTTTATTTTAGAAACTTGGGTGGGCAGGTTGGATTTTTGCTGCATGGAGTTTGCATTTTCTCAGCTGGTTTATACAGACATGTAACTCATCCATCCATCCATCTATTATCTTCCTCTTTATCCTCTAGTAGGGTCGGGGGGGGGGGGGGGGTCCCCATGCCCATCCAGGGGAGAACGTCTTGGACGCTGGGCAGATACACCCAGGACAGGGTGTATTTCATTCATCGCTGGGCACACACTCACTTACACAGGCATGCACACAAAAACACTCTGAATGGGGCAATTTGGAAAATTCAATTGACCTTAATCCATGTTTTTGGACTGTGGGAGGAAACCGGAGAACCCGGAGGAAACCCACACGGACACGGGGAGAACATGGAAACACCACCCAGATTGGGATTCAAACCGGGAATCAATAGTGCTGAGAGGAGAACATGCTAATGACTAAGTTACCGTGCCGCCCGACATGAGAGTCAGAAATAATACATATAGAAATTAATGTCTGTTAATGCATTTATTTTGTCATTAAATTGCAATGTGTCCTGGGTCTTAGTGAACGCAGTGACATAAAACAAACTCTACAACCCTAATTAGTATAAGTGGCTTATGTGTTTTATATAACATTTGATCTAATTAAGCTATTACTTTTAAAAGTTTGTTCCTTGTTTCTATTGCTTATACTATATTATTGGATAAGTGTATCAAAGCTGTGGTTGGTCTGCTGCCACTTCCCCAGGACAGCTTTGCATAAAAGATTTGTAATCTCAATGCGTTTTATCCTGGGTAAATAAAGGTTAGTAATAGAAAAAAGCAAAAATTTATTCTTAAAGCAACGCACTGGTCTTTACCTCCCTGCACAAACACTATTTTGAAACTGCGAACAGTCCGTGTTAAAAGACATGCGATGCTCCTGAAGCCATCACCTTCTTTAGCTCTTGCTGTCAGTGTGTGCCAGAGGTTTCAGGATCAGATTTCCCTTAGAGAGTTTTTTAAAACTAAAGCTGCATTAGGGCTTGTTAGAGTCACAAAACTGTGACCGAGGACAATGCAAATTGCTGTTGTGTGTTCTCTAGATAAAGAGAAGCAAACAGAGTGGGGAAGTGTGTATGCAGCGAGATAGCGATAGAATAGAAAAGTTGTGTAAAGCAGACTCCCTCTCTGGTATGTCAGTAATGCCTAATCCCTGTTCACCTTCCCCCTCTTGCCTCCTCACTCCCTTTCACTCATACGTGACCCCAAGGCTCCTCATTCCCCTGCAGGACTCTGCATGCTAAATCCCAGCAGATCATAATGTCTGCCCATTTGACCACCCAGTCCACTCCGGCAGGGGAGGATCTGATTTCGACTTCTCTTCCTACCCTTGTAGATAAGGTTATTGATGGCAGTGAAGCTCGAGACTCTTTCACAGCATCTAATCTGCTCTGTGATAGAGGCCAGCTCTCTGCAGCCTGCATTTGGCTCTGCAGCTATCAAATTACACTGTTTCACAGCTTCACTACTACAGAACGGGATTGGCACTGCATCATGCTAGTGGACTGACGCTTTATTATGGACAGTGTTTAAAGAATGACAACACCAACAATATGGCAAGTTCATGATCCGGCTAATTTTTCCAAGCAGACTTAAATGAATACGATCAAATTTTGTAGTTTGAAGAGATTGCATGCTCTCTAGTGTACACACTAGTGTGTGTTTGTGTGAGAGAGAGCGAGAGAGAGAGAGAGAGAGAGAGGGAGAGGGAGAGAGAGTGTCTGAATGTGTATTGGAGAACTGAGGGAGTATTCCAGGAATGCTGTGAGCAGAAATGCACAGCTCAGATTGCAGGAAGGAAACCACAAAAAAAAAGTTCAGCCAGGAAACAGACATGGCAACCCTCCCCCAAGTCTCTGTTCTTTTCCTAACCAAAGTGGAGACCATTACTGCTTTATGGCTTTGCCTGCAGAACAAATAAGAAGGGGTGCATAAGCCTTAACAGATGGCACGGGAAAAGAAATATTTGTGTTCACCTAGCCAAGATGCACTTATTAAATCTTTATATAATTTTTTTTGCCCATAAGCAGAAGCCCTTTAAATAAATATTCAATTAAACAACCTCAACAACCTTTTATCCACTCAAATCCTTAAACCACACCCATATCCCATTAAATCAATCTGAATTATTTTCACTATTGCAATTTTATACAATCTAACTGATTTGGCTTTGATGACTTTCTAGTTTATTACTTTGCTTGTATGTTTTATACATATAATATACATTTTTTTATTTTTTTTTGATTTTTTAATTGTATTTACCTGTGACTTAAAAAAAGGTTGCTTGGTGCAGGATGGGCAATGTGGAGTATTTATGTAGCAAAGATTTTAATGTATTTTAAAAATACACACTAAATAATCAATAATGCTGCTTAATATGCTGATGATAACACATTAGGAAGCTGAGCTTTGCTTTAGGGCCAGGATACCAGGTGGTGATCAGTCATAAAGTCATACATATTTGATGGGCAAAATGCAACAATGACTTCGGATCAATAATCTGCCAGACAGCTGATCAGTGGAAAGTTGCACTATACTTAAAGCATCTGTGTGACTATACCACTTCTATACACAATCAAGTTTGCAGACTCACTATGGCTATTGCTACTTATTATGGATTTTGTTTATTTACAGAGATAAATCTCACTTAATTCACTCCATACATTCTTCTTTTCAAAATACATCTTCCTAAACCTTTTTGAATAACACTCAGCATTTTCAGACATAACTCTTCATTTTTGTTGTGATATTATGATGGGATTCAGACAGAGTCCAGATGAAGCAGAGCATTTATCCCCCTCCAGAGAAAAACTACTGCCCGTTGAACCGAACTCAAAACAAAATATCCATCTTCTTTTTTTTAACTGTTACAATATAGTCCATCCATTATCTTCCGATTTATCCTATATTAGGGTCGGGAGGGGGGGGGGTTTCGCCATGCCCATCCAGGGGAGAATGTTTCGGGCACTGGGCAGATACACCCAGGGTGCACACACTCACTCACACAGACACACTCTATATGGGCCAATGTTGGAGAACTCAATTGACTTGTTCCATGTTTTTGAACTGTGGGAGGAAACCAGAGAACCCGGAGGAAACCCGCGCAGACACGGGGAGAACATGGAAACTCCACCCAAATTGGGATACGAACCGGGAATCCCTAGTGCTGAGAGGAGAACATGCTAACCACTAAGCCACCGTTCCGCCTGTTAATTCTATACACCAGAGTTGTACTGTCATTTTTTTGTTTTGTGGCAGTATAACACTATTCATTAGGATATTTCAGTTTATTTTATTTATACACTAGCTTATTTCCATAAAGCAACAGTTACAAATGATTCTAACATACCCCTCTACATGTCTTTAGAATGTGGAAAAACATCTGAGTTCCCAGAATAAACCCACTCAAACCCAGAAAAAACATTCAGACTTCACATAGAAATGTCCCGGGACTTGAACCCGGGACCTTCTAGTTGTGATACAGATGTGCTAACCGCTGTGCCGCCACACCTAAAGGAAAACTATTGTCATGTTAATAGCCCTCCTTACACACCCTGCTCAAGAAAGTGATATTGAGCATTCATTCTGCCTCGCTGATCTGTATAAAATGTCTGATGCTGAAATGGGGTTGCTATGTTGTTCCACCTTTAATCTAGTATCAGGGGAATTCACAGAGATGAGTCAATGTCTATGTAATAGCGAAAGCCGGCATGCCAAAATGTTAGTGTAGATACAGATGACACATCTGACTCCAGAATGCCATTGTGCTGTGTAATATCAAACACAGGCCACATCCACACCGATATTTGAAAAGCAGCACGTTTGCTACAGTTTACAGCTCACATTCACATGACTCTAACATTTTCAAGATCCCAAAACATTCTCTCCTGAATCCCCCGCAAAACTAATCCCTAGTATAGGATTAAGAAGATAATGGATGAAGTCGTGGGGGCACAGGGCACCAATCAATTCCTGGGTATTCACTTACTCACATGGACATTCACTAATTGGGGCAATTAAATTTACCTTTAATCCATGTTTTGGACTGTGGGTGAGAACCAGAGAACCTGGAGGAAACCCACGTAGAAACGTAGAAACGTAGAGAACATGGAAACTCCACCCAGACTGAGATTCAAACCTGGATTCCCAATGCTAAGAAGAAAACCTACAAACCAGTAAGCCACTGGCCACACTTATGTGCAGTTACCACATAAAACAAAACCACATTCTCAGGGATCAGGGTGCAACATAGGACATCAATGTACAGAATACAACATAATGTGCATGCATGCAAGAGCACGTGCAACAACGCAAGACAAGGTGCAAGAAACTTATATTAAAATTTATAGGAAATAAATCCAGGCAATAAGGCAGACAGGATTGAAGTGCCACATTTAGTTTAGTTTAAGAAAAATTCGACCCACTGCAAACGTCACCTCTGGTTGAGAGCGGCGATGTCGTCGTATGTATATGTGCCACTTTTCTTTCCTACTGTAATGATGGATCACCTTGTTTGTATTGCCTGTCTGACCTTTAGCTGTTGGTCATTAATTTTAATTGTGTCCTGGCAGTTCAGATCTGCTTCTCTCAGCGAGAGAGAAAGGAAGGCACATGCTTTTTGACCTGCTATATTTTTGTCCTGGGCAGACAGCCAGATGCTCTGACTGCAGTCAAAGTGACCCCTGAAGGACCAGGGTCTCAACAACCTATTGTCAGCATACAATCGGTGCAAAAGAGTCTTTATAATGGAGGTGTGTGCGTACACGAGCATACTTAAAAAATAGCAGGCATGTTCTCCAAAGTCCTCGGAGTGAATGGAACAGGACATGAAACCACAGAGAGATTACACTAACATGGCAGCTAGACTCGGCGGACACAGTGTTTATGGGCTGAGTTTGCGCCGTTGCGTAGCAACGACATCAGTTCAGTCAGACAGACTCTGGGCTGTGTTCCGCATGCCTGTGGGTTTAGGAGAAAGTGAGTGTTTTTGTGCTTTTGGGTAGAAGGCAGACTGAAACAAATGCTAAAAGTTCTGACCTTTGGATAGGAAGTTAGTGCGTGGTGAAGCGGATGTTCATACAACTGCAGTACAACTATATAATCATGACCAATGCCCAAGCTTACATGTATATTTTCTCTCATTTGAAATACAATGACCCAGACAGCTTTGGGATATGGAAACTGCATTAACATTAGCATTTGATTTATTTAAAGTCTGTGCCTCAAGCGGTTACTACATGTTGTTTTATCCTTAACATGTGGAAAACATGATCTTTTCAGGTTGAGCCTCTGTAGGTATAAAAAGAACAACTAGTGCAGTGCCAGCAGCCTTATTCAGATTTGTACAAAGAGAATGCTGTCACCTTTCACTGAATGACCTCCTGCTCTGCTGATTCAGATCTCTCACTCTTTCAGATTCTCATCCTAAACCTCCCCGTCCTCCCACTTCATCACTGTCTCTATGTTCTTTGCTCCTCTGGGTTGACCTATTGACGTAGCTCCTTTAGCCAAATAGACCGTCTGCTTTTAGTTTGACTTGACCTAACATTATACCACCCAGTTTCCAAAGAACTACCACAGAGATCTTAGAGCAATCAGTCAAATGCTGAAAAAACTAAAGACGATCTTCAGTGATAGAACCCATTGTAATTGTAATTAATTGGTGTGAAAGTGTGCCAGATCTGTTTCTTTAATATTGTTTCCCCCATTTCCCCAATTTACTCTCATATTTAACTAATTAATTACTCATTATGCTTGTTTTTAATACTTTATTTTTATATAGCCATGAGGCCCGGCTTGTGATAACGTTTTCTGCAAACAATGTTTTTTGTAAATGTAAATGTTTTTTTTTTTTTTTAATTGTTCTCATCATGCAGTTGAAATAAAAATATGACAATGTCGGACCACACCATGCTCCTAAGCATAAGACTTGGATTAATGTGAAATGTGTGGCAACAAACTAAAAAAGAATCATGTTTTTGTGCAACTTTGGAGCAATTACATCACTCAGACATCTGTGTGATGTTTCGCTCTTATTCCTAATTTAGAACAGCTGGTAGCGCTAATAACAGAATGAGTGTGGTGTAATTGACTTAATATGGGATGAATTTGTGCATTAATTTTGAAAGCATTTTGGTTTTGAACAATCAAAGATTAAAACTTTAAGTTGAATAATTTAATAACCTTTGAATGTTGCTGTGGAAAATCATGTCATGTCATTATCTTCTGCTAAATGTGTTTCGGATGCTGAGTGGATACATCCAGGACAGGGCACCCATCTATCGCTGGGCACACACTCTCTAAAACAGACACATATGGGGGTAATTTAGAACAGCCAATTTACCTTGAATTCAAGCTTTCGGACTGTAAAAGGAAACTGGAGCAGAGAAAATCGAACCTGGATCCTTAACACTTAGAGGTTTACGTGTTAACCACCATGCCAACATGCCGCCCTCAGTGAAAATTAAAAAATCTATTTATTTAATATCTATTTAAATAAATTAAATTGGCCGGCACAGTTACCCTAATATAGGATAAAGTGGAAGATAATGGATGGATGGATGGATTTTTTAAATTAGATTAAATAGATTTAGGTGCCCAGCGATAGGTTGCCCAGCGAAACCTTTTTCCCTGGATGGGCATGGGGAACCCCACCGCGACCCTAATAAAGGATAAAGCAGTAGATAATGAATTAATAAATGAGAAAATAGATTTAGGTCTTTCTAAAGAAAAAATTATAAGCAACAACCTACACAAAATTTTAAACCATTAACCATGCAGTCAGTAATTCAGTTCTCAAAATAAAATAAATAAATAAATAAATAAAATTTTAATGATCAAACTGCCTGGTTCATAAATAACCTTTCAAATTCATGCTTCTTTATTCTTTACATTTAAAGTTGTAATTTTACTGATTAAGTCCATTTCATCCTTTGTTAATGCTAATGATTGTGTGTAAGCGAGTAATAATAAAATTCTTTACTGACATATCTTCTGGTCTGTTTATAAACCAGTGCTGTGGTTTGAACATGCTGTAGTTTGTGGTTGCTTGTGAAAGTAAATAAGATTCCCTTTTTAAACTCTGAGCCAGGCATCCTGTGGTCCTTTGTTTTCAGTTTTGATCTGTAAATAACTTCAAAAGTGAATACACGAATGATATTCACATTACTCTAATGTGCTTCACAATATCCAACAGTTCAGCAGTGAAGTCTACATGCCGAGTCTCTCACTCCTTGCCTCCTTCTCCACACACCTAATTTCAATTCTCCAATTACATAAACAAGGTCAGGTCTCGTGTGATTAAGCCCTAATGCTACATGTGATCATAAACGTATCACTAAAGAATTCTTTCTTTACCAAAATAGATTTCTTGGTGCCCTAACCAAGAAGAGAATGATATGTACCATGTCACTGCAACAACATGATATTAACAATGCATTTTCTGTGTGCATTAAAGCATTACAGTAAAAACCAACTGATCTTAATGACAATGTTAGAAAATATGAGTATTGAGTACTTTGAGTACTTTGTTCAGTAACTTCATCTGTTTCAGGCATTTGTCGTTGCTGTGAGAACAACACAAGTCAGTAGCTATGCTGGTTTTCTCCATAACTACTGACTTGTGTTGTTCTCATTTGTAAGTCGCTTTTGATAAAAGTGTCCGCTAAATGACTAAATGTAAATGTAATGTTATGTAAATGTGAATATGCAATGCCCTGAAAATAAACATAAACACTATATGAGACGTGGCACGGTGGCTTAGTGGTTAGCACGTTCGCCTCTCAGTGCTAGGGATTTCCGGTTCGAATCCAAATTTGGGTGGAATTTCCATGTTGTCCGTGTGGGTTTCCTCCGGGTTTCTCCAGTTTCCTCCCACAGTCCAAAAACATGGATCAAGATCAATTGTGTTCTCCAAATTACACCATATAGAGTGAGTGTGCCCAGCGATAGATTGGCACCCTGTCCTAAAGGCAATTAGAAATACACACTAACATACATGTACCTCAGAATTGTACTTTTCTACTGACCACCACTGTGAGGTTACATTTGGACTGCACCAGGGCTGGACTGGGACATAATATTGACCCTGGCATTTCTGGCTCGGACCGGCTCCTCATAATTAGCAGAGCACAATGGACTAGTAATTTTGTATGTATATACTTCAATGTGGGCATACATAATGCTGATAATACTTTTAGACTTATATTACAAATCTTTTACTCATTATTTAACATTTTTTAAAAAACTGTTATTTCACTTGTTTCAGTGTTATTTAAAACATGTTTAACCAAACACCAATTAATATTGAAACTAATCAATCTCCATTGCTCATCATTCATTAATAGAGCTAATATTACCTTCATATGTTATCCCAACATTACTACCTTCGTATGTGGTACTATACATTCCCGTTAACTCTGTCCATTGGCTTCCCTGTCAAAAGCCTACATCTCTTCCTTGCCCCTCTCCCTGCCCCTCTATCCCAGCCCCTCTATCCCTGCCCCTCTCCCTGCTGCTGCTGCTGTCTTCACCTACAACCTGCTGTTGCTGGACCATTGCTGTCACATAGGATATTGAGGCTACTACAGCAGCGAACATGTCTTTGATTTTGGCAAATTTTGCAGCATCTATACAGCAGTGACAATTCTTACTGTTTTCTCTCTCAACTTTTCCGCAGCCCTTAAACACACATGCTCACCACTGAATCTAGTGGGAGCAAGTGTTCTCAACTCCTCGGCAAGAAAAGTACCTTTTGGCTGTCCAAAAAGTCGCTAAATGACATCATCACCTAATTTGCAGTCAATTAAAGTAATAGTGTAAGGTAAAACTAAAGTAATAGTGAATTTAAGTGTATTTGAAGCTGTAGAATAAAGGAGTATCATTTTGGGAGAGAAAAAATTGAGTAAAAACACAAAATATGTCAATACTACAAACAAGCTTAATTCTCAAGGTTTTATAATTCCTCTAATGTCCACAGAGTATAAAGGAACTTGGTGGTTGTCATAGCGATAAAACTAAAGGGATGTGTCACTAAGAACATCAGATGAACTGTGTTGAGTTCCAGAATCAGTTAGTAAATGGCCAGAAGATCATTCACAATTCCACAAATAAGTTCAGGTAAGAGAAATGTGTCTTAACACTGAAATGTTTTTACTGAGACGTAATGTTGTTTTAAATATGTTGACAGCGTTGCTTGAGCTACTTGTAAAATGTATTGAGCTAAGCAATTAGTTTACAGTACATTTGGTCATTTAGCAGATGCTTTGATCCAAAGCGACATACAAGGTGAGCACAGGGTTAATCACAACATCTCTGGAGCAATGAGGGTTAAGGGCCTTGTTCAAGGACCCACATTGGTAACTTTAGTGGACCTGGGATTTGAACCCCCAACCTACAGATTGATAGCCCAACGTCCTAACCACGGAGCTACCTTGCCCCCTACATGATACTCGACAATAAATGAAACTTCACAACACAAAAACCACCCACATGGAAATATGGCAAACTGGATGTTACACAAATATGGCAAAATTAATTTAATTAGACGGTGTACCAACCTGATGCCGAATCAGTGCAAAAGGACAGTCAGATAGATACAGTAATTGAAACATTTATTGAAAAAAAATCTGATGGTCTAGTACAAAACATGATCTATAAATAATTTAGTCTGAATAACTCGACTTATTGATAAAAACACCACTGGATATGCTATTCTTATTTTAAAATGATAATATCTGCATGTAAATTTAAAAAAACAAGAAGGTGGATAAACTCTACACTATGGATGAGGCAAGAGAGTGATACTGTATAAGTTAAATGTGTTAATTACATCCTGCTCTATAATTAGGGGGTAGAGTCAGCGGTAGCTGTACTATAGGATAGACATACATACGTTTTATTATCCAGTGTGCCAACATTTATTTTTTCAGTATAGTGAATCAAGTTTGTAGTTGTGGTTCATATGCTACATGAGAAAGTAAAAAGATATGTGTTACTTTCAAAATGCCTAAAAATGATGGGCGCTAAATAATCATCCACTCAGCATGAAAGCTGTGAACCTGATTATCATATCATTAATATCGAGATAAGACTGAGACAAGACGAAGTGGCATAGAGATTAAATTTGACCTAGAAATAAGCTCTATTGGTTCTTAAACACTTTCCGTCCTTTAAAATGTTTATAGCAGACAGCCCTGGGAATTTACAGGTTGTGCTTGGATGAACTACATTTAAAAAAGACTTTTATTTTGTACATTTTGCATGGCTTCTAGAGGCAGTGCTGGGACTGGTGAAATGGCACAGTTCCAGTTGCCTCTGGCACATTCCCATGGCTGTTTAGATGCAGGCACTAAAATCTGGGAGTTATTTATCAACCGGTTCACTTAAATTTGTTAATTCATGTTCTTTAAAACAAATACAAAAACAGAATTATAATAATTTACAATTCAATACAATTGGATAAACTGAGAGCATATTTAAAGGTTATATGCTGTTATACATTTCCATATCTGCAATATTATTAGTAAAAGTTATATAGTGTAGTAATAAGGTGTTTTATAAATATATACATATGAATATATGATCTTATATGTGGCATCCTCTAAGCACAGATGAAGGAATAGAGGTTGACTAACACAAATCGTGCAGCAGTAGATGACCCCTCACTTCAGATATTCTAGGTAAACCAACATGGTGGATGTGTCTTATGGAGTACCATGAGTGACCACATTTAATAGTACCAGTGCATTATATTTGTGACAAAACAAAATAACACACCACCACCACTACCACATCAGTCACTGTAATGCTATAAAATAATACCTTATAATACTTTAGAGAATAAAGATGTCCGAGAAAGTATGCACAGAAACAGATGGACTACAGACCACAGCAAAGTATAGTGCTATCTGATTGGATAACAACTGACTGGATGTCAGCAAAACCCTAAATCAAAGCAACAGAATGACTATTAAACTTCTGTTGAGCAGGCAGCACAGGTCCAGAGTTTCCATGTTCTCCCGTGTTAACGTGGGATTCCTCCAGGTTCCTTGTTTTCCAATTACAGTCCAAAAACATGAATTCAGTGTAAATTAGCTGCTGCAGTTGTAGGCTTGTGGTTAAGGAACCAACTACTCCCCAGGTGTCATATACATGGCTACCCTATGCTCCAGAGACGTGTGCTCACTTCACTCTGTATGTGTATACTGTATGTGTGTGTTTCACTATATGGAGGGGTTAAATGTGGAGGACAAATTCCTCTGTGTGTAAGCACAGTAGGCAAAATAGATCACTATCAGTAATTCCCCCTAATTATAGACATACACACATATATAGTGTGTATGGGTCTGTGTGCCCAGTGATGGGTTGGCACCCTGTATATATATATATATATATATATATATATATATATATATATATATATATATATATATATATATATATATTCTCTACTAGGGTCGTGGGGGGGTTCCCCACGCCCATCCAGGGGAGAACGTTTCGGGCGCTGGGCAGATACACCCAGGACAGGGTGCCAACTATCGCTGGGCACACACTTACACAGACACGCACACAAACACACTCTATATGGGGCAATTTGGAGAATTCAATTGACTTTATCCATGTTTTCAGACTGTGGGAAGTAAGCGGAGGAAACCCATGCGGACATGGGGACACGGAACACGGAAACTCCACCCAGAATGGGATTTGAACCGGGAACTCCTAGCGCTGAGAGGCGAACGTGCTAACCACTAAGCCACCGTGCTGTGCCATATATATATTTTGCAATATATATATATATATATATATATATATATATATATATATATATAGATAGATAGATAGATAGATAGATAGATAGATAGATAGATAGATAGATAGATAGATAGATAGATAGATAGATAGAAAGATAGATTTATATATCTATCTACATATATAAAAAAAAAAAAAATATATATATATATATATATATATATATATATATATATATATATATCACATACCACACACACACACACACCCACACACACACACACACATATATATATGTGTGTGTGTGTGTATATATATATATATATAGAGAGAGAGAGAGAGAGAGAGAGAGAAAGAGAGAGCATTTCATTTGCTAGCCGTATCGTGTATATCTATGCATTCTTCATGAAATATGTTAAATATAAAAATAACATGTTATTCATTACTGCTCCATGAAACTATCCGATTGTTTTCTTTACATTGTATGAGATATTTGGGTTTAGCCCTATTTTACTGCTAAAGCGGCTCGTGCTTTAAGCCAACACCCGAATTAAACGCATGTGAAACAGGCTGACTGCATTTTGCATCCTCTCTGGCCGCATATGCAGTGCAGGTTCCGGAGGGATGGGACTGCCCGGTGGCCTCTGGCTCATTTCTATGGCTGTATTGTAGATGGGATCTGATGGCCAGGTTGTGGAATGTGTGGTATGCGTGCTGGAAGTAACCCGAAGCTGTGCGCGGGTGTGCGTCATTTTATGAAAGCTCGAATTAAAAACGAGTATAACCTTCAGCATCTGGTCAATCTTTATGGTGTGAATTCCTTGGCTTTCTTTCGGATATAAAATTGTGTTGGTGGCAAACCTAACCACGAGAAGGATTCGACGAGCCGTCGTAGCGCGGAGATCTCCCTCAGACGTGCGGCGGAATGGTTTGTTCCACAGTAGGTGGGTCTTTCCTGCGGGCAACAGAACGAAGATCAATGAACCAGCCGATTTACCGAAACTGGTTGGACGGGCCGAGGTGGGAATAAACCATCCATACAGTCGCTTTTATTTCGGCTAAAGAAAGGCTTTTCGGGGGGAAGTCGGCTCTCTGAATAGCGATCCGTTCGTCAGCGACTGGAAGTCGATCTCCGAAGAGTGCGATGAGGAAAAATTACACTTGTACTGAAGCCCAATAGATCATTGCATTATTGCAATTTAAAGGACTGCTTCTCATTCCCAGTTCGCAAGACGCAGGACTTCAAGATGATTTTTGCAAACACCACCAATCCAGTGAGGACACCTTATCGAAAACAGGTTGGTAAAATCATCCAGCCCTACAAGCAGCCTACAATAGACCGCGGTGCGATGCTGGACAGGCCAGAAATCCTCCAGCATTGAATTACATGACAGCTACGCGCTATTTCCTTCTTATTCCCAAGTTCAAGCTCTTTCTTCTTTCTCTGCTTTAAACTCCAGTAACCACAACGGAGACCTTTAACTATTACTGGGCGCAGTGCTAGCTTTTTTTCTTTCGCTTTGTATAAAGCGGGTCCCGAAGGGCGAACATATGAATATTCATCATTTGTTACGTGTTGGTTTGCATTAAATTATTCAGCTGAGTTCTCTCAGCTTTGGGATTTCAAAAGCTCCACTGCAGTGTGCAGTGAACTAAAGTCAAAGAATAAAAAAAAATAAAAAACATTCGCACAATGGCATCACTCCGAATCCTGTAAATGATTAATGGTTTATTACTAAACCTTATATTTGTACAAAAATGATTCTCATTAAAAGAACAGCTCATTTTCTGCATTCTGCAGTGGTTTGTGGATGTACTGCGCTTTCTTTGTTTTTTTTATTTTATGATACATCTTCTAATGAATTTGGTCGAATAATTAAATGGTTTTAAGCTAGAGAGATTCAGGAGACTTGTTTTTTTTTTTTAGATTGTGACCAGAATTTTTCATAGCAACTTATGTCAATAGAATGATGTGTGGATTTCAAGGTCATGAATATTCATGATTTACAGGATGCTGGGGAAGCTGACAGGAGGGTGGTGTACTAGATAGTAGTACATGATGGTGGATCAGTTGGCAGAAAGGGGCTGTGCTAAATCGTAATCCTGGATGGTGGGACAGTTGAAAAAGCATAGTGTACTAGATAGTAATACAAGATTGTGGGGCCATTGGCATCTGGGTGATGTACAAGATAGTAGAACAGGATAATGGAGGAATGGACCGAAGGATGATATAGTATAAGATTATACAGAATGGGGGATGATGTACCGGAGGTAAAGTATAGTGGTGCAGGATGGTGGGGCAGGTGACAGAAGGGTGGTGTACCATGGGGCAGTTGACAGAAGGGTGATGTCAGTGTGGCGAAGCAGAAACAGAAGTGACGGAGTGAAGTGGATGCTGATAGAAGGGTGGTGAACGAGACGGGGGTCAGTTAAAGGAATGGGTGTGGGAGAGCTGACAGAGGGGTAGGATGTTGTATTAGATTAAAAGGTGATTTACAGGATGTTGGGCAGTTGCCTGGGACATTTGAATGACTGTGGACAGTACGGTAAGGAGCAGTGGAGGGGAGGTTGGGGAGGGAAATGAAAGGGTAATGCACAGAATGATAAAGCAGTTGACTGAAGAGTGGCATACAGGATTGCAGGTTAGTTGACTGCGGTGGTTAAAGGGGCAGTCATGGGACATTTGATAGAGAGATTATTTATTGGTTGCAAGGACAGTTGACAGAAGGGTGATTCTGGATACTGGATGATGGAGGAATTCTGTATAAATCTTTAGGATGTTTGGCTGCTTTTTATGTCTTGTTATTATGACTTGAGTTTAGTGGTTTAGTTAATTCATCTTTCTTTGCTGCATCCCTTTTGTTTTCATCTCATTCATCCATTCATTACTAATCTCCTCTTCTTCGTCTATCTAGTTAAACATCTGTGTCTATCCATTGTTCTAATCAAAGTCTTATCCATCCACCTTTTTATATTTATCCATCCAACTCTACACCCAACCAATTCCATATGATCCACATGACGCTCATTCACTCATCCCACACTTAGTAAATTGAAGCCAGCCCTCTTATAGAGGCTTAGTCATTTGCTGTAATGACCAATGTAAATGTAATTTCACACACACACACACACACACACACACACACACACACACACACACACACACACATATTTGCATATATTCTCCTGTAGCACGGCTCAGATTGGTGGGTGTAACAGAGGGAGCAGAGGTTAGCAGCACTCCAGGATTTCACAGTTTATAGGAACCATATGGTGCAGGATGACTGCAGCACATAGCGCGGGACCCATGGGACACCAGCGATTGAAAGATGGCCCGGAAATTGAATCCGATCTCTCACTCTGTCTGGCTCACTTTTGCACCTCCTCCCAATCCTTCCATTTTGCTTCCTTTCCCTTTCATACTCTTTCTGTTTACAGAAGAACTAATGGGGTTTAATGCATAATGCATCCTCCTGTTTAAACAGTGCCTGTATTGTGCATTGAGCACGCTCCCGTGGTAGAGGAGCAAGTCGATAACCTTCCAGTCATTACGTGTTTCATACTGATCTAAAACATGTTGCTGAATTGACCTCCACCTCCTCAGCTATGTCAAATGACTAATGAGCCCCATGTCCAGGTTCACGTGAGTGTGCATGTGTGCAGGGCTACAAGTTCGTAAGTCATTCATGCAGAAATGGGTCAGTGTGTCAGGGAGCAGCAGGCGGTTCCCCCCTGCTATCCTGTCACCCCCCGCCCCAGAGCTGTTGTTTGGTGGCTTTTTTTATGTGGTGTGGTCGAACCGCATAGTCACTCAAAACCGCCGATGCAGCTCCGGCAGCCAAAATTAAATATTGCTCTCCAGCAGTCGCTGTATAATAAGCTTTCAGGCTGCATAGTCACTTTATAACATTTCTGTTCCCTAAATGCCTCTTTGCTAATGTTTTATAGAGGCAGCCATTTTGTGCTTAGCTCAGAACGAGCAGAATGGGAGCCGTTTTTAATGAACAAGCCAGAAACAGGAAGTGAGTCAATGATGTGGGCCAGAGCGGCTATGGTTTGTGGTGAGCGCAAAGCCTGCGTTTCCTGTGTCCTGAACACTCAGTCTGTTCATGTGACCTTTCCAAAAAAAGACTACCATTCCCCTGAAATATTTTTTTCCTCGTCTTGGCTGTACTTCTGCATTAGTCATAGGGATCATGTTTGTAGTGATTGAAGAGGTTCGGCAGTTACGGAGGTATGACTCGAATCTGAAATATTCTCTTCTTGTGGGTTTATTTGACCCTGTGGTTTTAACAGAAGGTGACATCCTGGGAAAGAATTATTTCCTGTCACCTCATTGTATACGGCGTTTTAAAGCCGTCATCTCACTGGGTTTGATCTCAAAACTTATGGATTTTACAGATTACCTTAAAAGCTTTACAACAGCGGTATATCAGTCGAACATATAGTTTACATGTTTGGTTTTCTAGATTAGAATTCATTCATTTATTATCTCCCGCTTTATCCTCTATTAGGGTCGCGGTGGTGTTCCCCATGCCCATCCAGAATTTATAAATTAAAATATATTTTTTTTATTACTGCCATATTTTTTTGTCGATGGCCTGAACAACAGGAATTAATCCGCTCCTTACTGTTATTAATGGATAATTTCAATGTAATCAAGTCTCTTGCGCTTGAAGCATATCCTTCGATTTTTATGTTAGTCCTGATTTCCGTATCTGAATTCTCACCTGTCTGTTATTTAACCTGGTTGTTTGTGATTGCCCATGTTCTTAGCAAATTAAGTACATAATTTGACCTTTAGAGGCACAATGAATGAATGAATGACTTTATTGTCATTGTACACATGTACAATGACATTTGAGCACTGTGCATTATGTGACATAATTATAGAAAAATGGAAGTACAAAATATAAAAATGTGTGTGTGTGTATATATATGGGCGGCTTCCACAGTTCAAAAACATGGAGTCAAGGTAAATTGGCTGCTCTAATTGACCCTTCATTGTGTGTGTTTGTGTGTGAGTATGTACCCAGCAATAGTATGGCCCCCTGTGTGTGTGTGTGTGTATATATATATATCTTATATATATATATCTATATCTATATCTATCTATATATATATATATATATATATATATATATATATATATATATATATATATATATATATATTATTGGGTTATGAACACACACACACTATTTGGCCTTAAGTATTAAGAAACAAATTACTGAATTAATTAATTTATTTATTTATTTATTTTGAATTAGTCCTCTTGCTACAATTGTATAAAATCAAATAGCCAGCCATGTGATTTGTCTATGCAAACATATGTAAATGAACAGGTCAATACAAAGACAATTTAAGCATGGAACTTTAATGGAATGTGACTATTAAAAAAAAAAGTTTACGAATGTACTCCCTCCTAAATATTTATCTTTAAGTGGTGTTATTAAAAAGTGGAAACAGCAACTCAGCTATAAAGTAACAGACCATGTAAAGAGTACTTGGATGCAAAGTGCAGAAAAGTCATAAATGCTTTACTGATTGAAGTGAAATTCAGCACAAAGACTTGTGTTGGGAGAACTTTATGCCATGGGTTTTAATGCTGCAGATCACTAAGGATGTTTCTGAGTGTCAAATTGAGTGATGTAAAGCATTCTGTTCTTGGACTCTGGAGCAACGGAAACATCTTCTGTTGAGTGCTGAATTACGTTTTTTATCTGGCACTAGGATGGACTGCAGTGTGCCAAATGTAATGTTTGATGGAGGTGGGTTAATGACCTGGGGTTGTTTAAGTGAAGGAATAGCGTGTGAAGAAGAGAGGTTTTGATTATACAAGGTTTACACAGAGTTCACATCCTTTGAAGCAGAGTTGAATTAAATCAGGTATCGCTCTGTGATGCTACATTAAAAGGCTGGACACAAATGAGAGCTAATGGTACAGAGCCTCAGACAGGATTTGACATTCATGCTGATTAGCTTGTAAGACGTTAGAGATGTAAGTGAATTCATGCAGAACCGGTATCTGCCAACACACTAACCAGCCCACAGAGTTACAAAGAGCAAAACGCACTACAGCCAAGCAATGCCTATCAGCCCATTAAGCAGCTGCCTATTACAACATTCACGTCCTCAGTGCTGATGTGGGTGGCGGTGCTCAGGAACAGTGTGTTCGCTTCAGTTCAGTATGGATGCACTGAGGCAGTCTTACTGAATGAGAGATTATTCATGCCCAGCGTCATGGATGAAGGGATTAAAAAAATCCAGAGACCTTTGACAAATGCATTAAAGCTATACTCCTTTTACTTTGGAAAGCGAGTCAGTGTGGTACTGCTGTTCATTCTGTGGTATTTGTGTCACCTGTCAGCCTCCAGTTGCTCCGCCCACTCTCCCAATGGCACCGCCCAGCCCAAACACCAATAGCAGCACGAATAACAGCAGCAGCAACAGCAGCACGACCGGATGGGAGCAGCTGAGCAAAACCAACCTCTACATCCGCGGCTTGTCTCCCTCCACCACCGACCATGACCTTGTCAAACTCTGTCAACCGTGAGTGACACACACACACACACACACACACACACACACACACACGCACACACACTCCATATATATATATATATATATATATATATATATATATATATATATATATATGTATATATATGTTTGTGTGTATGTAAATATGTGATGCAGATGATCTATTAGTTTTAATTCAATAAAACCTTGCTGTGTTTTTATGTATGTTGTACTGTATTTAATTTTGTGCTTACACTATATGGATAATAATATTGGGACACCTGCACAATACACCCACAGGACCGTTTATGAGATCCCACTTATTGCCCTCACTACAAATAACATCATCTTCTTTTCTGCAAACACTTTTTACAAGATTTGTGAAAATCTTTGCAATATGTGTCAAATCATCCAGAAAAGCATTTGTAAGTTTATCCTGTAGGTGTTTAATATGGTTGGGGGTCAGAGATTTGTGTGTACGATTTGTGTGAACTTCCAATTCAAACTCAACCAACAATGCTCTCATGGACTTTGTAGTTACACAGGGGTACAGTGTTCTGAAACAGAAAGGGAGCCCTCCCTAAAGATTTTCCAGTATATAGTTGTCCAGATCTAATGGCTAAGTTCTTGATTCTGTGGCGATAGGACTAAATCAAAGACCAGAATCTGGGAGCAAATAGGAGCTTGGTGGTTTGGTAGGGAAGGTGAGATAATCTCTGTTGCCATTGTTTAGCTAAGTACCTAACCTATGGTTTCTTGTGTGCTTTTATAACTTCTGTAAGGAATGTGCTAGGGATGTGCTAGCGCTAGGGATTCTGGGTACGAATCCCAATCTGGGTGGACTTTCCATGTTCTCCCTGTGTCCACATGGGTTTCCTCCGGGTTCTCCGCTTTACTCCCACAGTCCAAAAACATGGATCAAGGTCAATTGAATTTTCCAAATTACCCCATATAGAGTGTGTCTGTGTGAGTGAGTGTCTGCCCAGCGATAGATTGGTGCCCTGTCCTAGGTGTATCTGCCAAGCGCCCGAAATGTTCTCTCCTGGATGGGCATTGGGGAACCCCCCCGTAATAGAGGATAAAGCGGAAGATAATAGATGGATGGAACATGGTTGATCTGTAAAATAACACAATGTCTGTATGTTATTAATACTTTAATGATCGTACTCTTATTTTTAAATTGTTTTTAGAGTTTATTCCTTCTCATTTCTTATAATATGACATGCACAAATTAATTAAATTAAAAAAAAGGTAGACATGAGCATGCAGTTAACCCAGGGACTCCCACAATGAGGGAACAGTGAACTTGCGTGAACTTTATTAGTTACTCTTCCATTCCTGAAAAAGTCTTAGAAAGCAATTTTGTAACTTTACTAATGAGCCTTGTTCTTTAGAAATACCATTTTAAACTTTTTGTTTCTAAAATGAACATTATTCATTTATCTTGCAAAGCAATTTTTCCACACCTTTGCTCCTTTTTTCCATCTTTGTCTCCTTCCATCTCTTTTAATCTCCTAAATCTCTTTCCTATTTTGTTTCTTTCTCTTTTTGCCTTCACTCCTTTACCTCCTTTGCACGAGTGGCTCACATGAGCGCCTGCTGCAGCGCGTAACCCGAGGCAACAGCATCTATTTGTGTTTGTTTCCCAAACACATTTGGCTTAAAGGTATACTTCAGTGACTTCAGGTTTCACACCGGTGCCAGATGTTAGAGATTTATTTTCTGTTTTTCAAATAAAACCCAGCATTTGCTCTATTTGCTTGTCTCTGTGTGAGAGGTTTTGGTTAGGACTACCAACCATCAGTGTAGTCTAGCCTAGTTATACTTTAGCATACTAGTTTCATTAGTAAAAGCCTGATACGGTATTTAATACTGTTGTTGGGATTTAGATGGACCAAAAGTTAAGTTTTTTGGTACTGTAAATGAAACACCCCCAACCCTCAGACTGTTCGAACTATCCATCCATCCATTATCTTCCGTTTTATCCTATATATTAGGGTTACGGGGGGGGGTTCCCCATGCCCATCCAGGGGAGAACGTTTCGGGCGCTGGGCAGATACACACTGGACAGGGCGCCAATCTATCGCTGGGCACACACTCACTCACACAGACACACTCTATATGGGGCAATTTAGAGAATTCAATTGACTTGTTCCATGTTTTTGGACTGTGGGAGGAAACCAGAGAATCCGGAGGAAACCCACGTGGACACGGGGAGAACATGGAAACTCCACCCAGATGGGGATTCGAACTGGGAATCCCTAGTGCTGAGAGGCGAACATGCTAACCACTAAGCCACCATGCCGCCCCTGTTCGAACTAAAGCTGGATATTTGTTCATGCCTTGATTCATTTCTAGATTCTTGATTTCTTGATTTTTTTATTCAAAATTTGGAAAGACTTGGAATTTGAAAGTAGAATGTGGTAAACAATAGATTAATTATTTTTTGCTATTATTAATATTATTGGTAATAGTGATTAATGGCTAAAATTAATGCAGATCAGGCTGAAGGTTCAAACCCCAGCTTCATTAGTTTTCTGGTGTTGTACCCTTAAGCAAGATCCTAACCCTGATCTGATCCTCTGGATTTTCAGGCAGATTGTCACTTTTTTGTTAGTTTCCTAAATTCATTTATCTTCAGTTGGGGAACTCAGGTTTCAGGCTGTGTTGGTGGAACAGCACAGTGATTATATAGTGACACATAAACGGCCTCGGGACTGTCCGGTAGGTCCTGATATGCTGTAGGCCAGTATAGGAAAAGCTGAATGGAATTCTGGGCCAGGAAATAGGGCCCCTCCACCCCAGTGGGATGAGGTCAAGTCCAAGGTTGTGTGGGCCTCTATGCTGCAGAGTCATGTGATCTGTGCATGCCTGCTCAATGGCTCCCTCCTCCTCTCTCCCAGCTCACTTTACGGGACTCGCCGTGGAATGCTGTTTATGTATGCTGTGGATGCTGCGTGCCAAATCCGACTTTTATGCAATTTAACAGCAGGGAAATTTGATCTGCTCTGCAGTTTAGTGAACTGAAGGAAGCTGAACAGCAAGGCTTTAGTATTATTCTGCACCAATTTGGAGAAGTTCGTTTAATAATCTAATTTCTCTCAAATGCACTCTGGCTTCTTAAATTTAGATTTTATAAACGCGCGGGTTGTTATTAAAGTTTCACAAAAAATATTGACAGCCTTGCAGATAGTGTATGCAAATGTAATCGGATTAGTGTGTAACCTAAAATAGCTTTTTAACTTTTTTAACTAAAGACTTCTTTAGTTCAATAATAATACAACTTAGCAGGATGCAGATTTATCCATATATTTTACTGGTACTTTATACTTTCTGTTGGTATCAAATACTAGACTATTAGTGGTTGTATTTAGCTTTGATACTAAAAATATGCCAGTGTTGAAACCTTGTTAAGCTTCCTAACCAGAATGTCTGATCCACTATATATGATTTACGTGACTTTGAATAAAGGTGTGTGCAAAATGATAAAAATAATTTGTACTTAATCTGTATTATTGGACATGTATTTTAGTAATACATAGTCATTCTTTTATATAATTCACTGTAAATGACTTAATAAACCCTACCCTTCTCCACACACACTTGTGATCTGAGCACTGTGAGCTCAGCAGACGCCTTCAAATCCCTTATAATGAGAAAATAACAAGCGTCCTCCCTTCTTCAGCTCACAGTGTTGCAGAGTAGGTTGCTAGAATAAAAGTGAAAGTATGGACTTAACTCACATGTATGTTTTGCTTGACTAAAAGCAAATATTTACAGACAAACAGCTTCATGTGGCCCTAAAAATAAAGAGCTTCAGTGAAGGCAGGTTTCTTGGATTACTTCAAAGAATGAGATTTCAAAAACGATGCTGTAAAACTTTTTGAATCATTTTTATTTGTTAGTAAAATTGATAGAAAGTGAAGTGGACTTGCGTCTATATCAACTTTGATTAAATGATATCATATTGCGGGCAGCACGGTGGCTTAGTGGTTAGCATGTTCGCCTCTCAGCGCTAGGAATTCCTGGTTTGAATCCTCATCTGGGTGGAGTTTCCATGTTCTCCCCGTGTCTGCGTGGGTTTTCTCCGGGTTCTCCGGTTTCCTCCCACAGTCCAAAAACATGAATCAAGTCAATTGAGTTCTCCAAATTGCCCCATATACAGTGAGTCTGTGTAAGTGAGTGTGTGCCCAGTGATAGATTGGCGCTCTGTCCAGGGTGTATCTGCCCAGTGCCCAAAACGTTCTCCCCTCGATGGGCATGGGGAACCCCCCCGCGATCCTAATAGAGGATAAGGCGGAAGATAATGGATTGATGGATATCATATTGCAAAAGTTTAAGTTCATTCAAGTTATATATTTATATAGAACTTTTTACAATAGTACATGTCAAAGCAGCTTCACAGTATTCCGAGCCTGAACCCCTAAGAGCAAGTCGAAGTGACAGTGACAGCAAGTTAAGTTGCTTTTTAAGGAAGAAACTATGGGAAGACAGAGGCTCAGTGGGGCTCAGACTCATCCTCAGGCTTATTCTCCTTGAACAACTGGGCAGCATCAATAGTGTAGGACAACCATGTACAGATTAAATAATCCAATGTACATTTTTGAAAATGCTATAAAGCTATAAAGGGTCTACAAAAATAGCTACAAAAGCTATAAAGGGTCAGTGAGGACTGCAACCCACTAGCACAACAGAAATACAGGTTCTGTCCGGTAGTTGGGGTTGTCGTGGTGCTTTGGCAGTGTTATGGATGAAGAGCTGGTAATACCTAAAAGAAAACAGATAATAAAGCACAGTAATTAAGTAATAGACAGCGTTTGATTTTTGACAAAGTACAACATGATTCCAGCAAAACTAAAAGAGGCAGATACTGCAGATCACTAAGTTAAGAGGGCTTCCTGGAATAGCATCATTTCAGCACCACTCTCTACTAATTGTGAGCTGGGTGAAAAGGTGAAATACCAGTACAGACTGATCCCAGATCACCAACCCAACACCGTTAAATCTGAGATCTACACCGTTATCCGGATCATGATCAAATGCTCTTAAAGAACCAGGGTAAATTTATTTAAAGTGCATCATTAGAGTTGAGTTGAGTAATTTGCCATTTATTTTCTTTATCAGTCGATTAGTTGTTTGGACTATGACATGTTGGATATGTTGAAAATAGATGGATTTCCCAAAGTTTATGCTCTTTAGAGATACTCTCTATCTTCTGATCTTGTCTGCATTATAAAAGGAATCCTTGGATATACTTGGGTATAGATAAGACTTCCCTTCTGTCTTGATTAGTACATAAGCTCTGCATTTTGGTTGTTTTTATAGATTTTAAGCTTAACACAAAGTTCATAAATATAACACCCCTAAAAAGCGACTCTCTGACTGACAGAGTGAATAATAACCGAACGTTAATCTCTTGCCCATATCTCTTTGGTTTTAACAGTTATTTTTCCCAGCATTGATTTTTCCATTAAGCACTAAGTATAATTTAAAGAGAAACTGCAGACTATAAAAGGGTAATTTAAGGTAGATGGCATTTTAAGTAAGGTAGCTACATAGTTTCTCCCACTTACCCTGAATGATGTGCCAGTGAAGCAGGTGTAGTGTTGGTGCCAAATAGTTCCAGAGACCAAGACATAGTGCCAGTTTCCAATTACTGTCTGTACAGTGCTTGGCAAATAGTGAATTGGCTTTAAATATGAGAATGAAGGACATTTGAGTGGCAGTCCACACCCCAGCACGCTACCACAACAGACCTGTGTTTGATTCTCAAGCAGTGTCTCCAGACTGGCTGGGTTCTTTAGTTGCTGTTGGTCATGCTTGACTGGTGTGATGCCAGATCTTTACTGGCTGTTAAAAGTAGCAGCGATCAGGCAAGAAAAGTGGAGCCTCGATCTTGCTCAGAACTCTGTTTGTGGGCTGGTGAGAATGGGAAGATTGTAAAGTTGCAATGATGCACAGGGGGCAGAGCTGAGGAGGGAGTGGGGTCGATATTTGTTAGTAGTTACTTTGTAGAACTGTGGTGTACATGATGGACTACACTGATTTTGGACCCGCTAGTATTTTGGTATTGAATCAAAGCTATACATATATTTTTTATGGTGCAACATTAGCCAGGAGGCTATGATCAATCACCCAGAGGAAATAAGGATGATATTTAAATGCAGTATATCGTGCAACCCTGAAGTAAAAGACTGCAAAAATGAGCTTATAGAGGGAGTGCTGCTTTCTTTCCATCCGTTTGTCCAGAGCTCGTCTCAGGGGTGTTGAGAAATGCACTCTGTCATGCCTGCTCTCATTCATCATGCCTCACTCACTGCCTGATGATAGAGAACACGCACACACATACTCGCACACATACAGGCCCTAGGCCCTTTTCTTTAGGACCGTAGCTGGGCTTGCTTTGAACCCCGCGTAATAACAGGCTACAGTCCATCAGCCACATTTTGCCACATAATTGCCTCTGCTGCACCTGGAACACTGTTACGCAGGGCTTCCCACATTTCTCACACAAAGCCTGCTTTGTCACTGCGTCATCCACCTGTTAACCAGTGATAGGCTTCCGTTCTTTCTCGGGGACAGGTTCTGTTTGCTGTGCCTTCGAGCTTAGCTCATGCATTCCTCGTTCTTCATGTCACTTCACGTTGGGCACATCTAGACTACCTCTGTCAGCAGCATGCCTTTAGCTCCCTGTCTTTGTCTCTCACAGGTATGGCAAGATAGTTTCAACCAAAGCCATTCTGGACAAGACCACCAACAAATGCAAAGGTTTGTTTGATTTGTAATTTTGCATTAATCACATTAATTAGAACCATAGTTGTAATTGTTGAATGTTTTAAATCTTTTACCTCAGCAAAAGCAGGTTCCTATAATTATTAGTTATTAGTTACTTTTTTATTAAATGTATGTGATGGTTTAGGTACTGTAAAGGTAAAGAAAAATTCTAACTGGGAAATAACTGAGTGTGTAGTTATGCCTATGCGGTGTGTTATTTTGTATAGAATTATTTACTATTATTACTATATATTCATTTCCTTTCCTTCCGTTTGGGTTCATATTTATGTTAAAACGAAGTATGCTATTGTGCAGGTTATGGCTTTGTGGATTTCGACAGTCCTGTGTCAGCACAGAAAGCAGTGGCTGCATTAAAAAGCAATGGAGTCCAGGCTCAGATGGCCAAGGTAAGCCTTTAACATGAAACTGCATGAAAACAATAACCCTTTAACCTATATAATTATTATTCACCACAAGAATTGTAGATGTCATCATTACTGAGTGATTGGGACTGCGAAAGAGCATTTTCACAGTGCAAATGAGATTCGAATTGGCCTCTCTGTTGCTTTTGTAACGCAGTTTTAGTATTTGTGAAGTACTTAATATACCATTGTACTATTGAATAACCTGAAAGGAACATGCATTACAAGCTTTACAAATCCAATTTCCATTTATCATTTTGTGTAGCTATTAAATAGCATCATTCTCACATTTTGTACATATAAAAGCTGTGGATGGGACACTTTGCCTACTCAAATAGGGTGGAAGTCTTATATACTAACACACTACCACTGTAGTTGTGACCGTAATGCCCCCTGTTGGTTGGTTAAGAACAGAGGGCACAGGATTCTATACAGGACACATTTTAGAGCAGGTTCTCTATGCATGCTAAATACTTCCTATGGCACACCTCACAAGTAATCATCAAGAAGTGTGTGTGTGTGTCACAGCATTGCACAGTAGTGGGTGTGACAATGGTCCTGGTGCTGACACAGTGGAGCTGAACAAGAGGAAAAAAATAGATGTTACTATTTTGTGTATTGTGTTTGGAAACAATCCAGTCTAGTGCTTCTGCTCTGCTTTAAATGGGCCCTGTGCTTATAATATATCTAATTAACCTGCTTTATGGCCTGGTGTCTATATTTATCCTTGGAATCTTTGGTATTAGTCAAGGATCTTACAGAAAAAAACATTATTTTAATGTAGTTACACGGAATCCTGGCTAAATGACATTTTCTGAAAAAGCCAGCAGAATATAAATTACTAGCAGAAATATTTGAGGAGCAGCATTGTGGTGTAGGTGTTAGCATGTCTGCCTCTTAGTGCTGGGGATACATGTTTGAATCCCTGGGTGGAGTTTGCATGTTTTTCTCATGTCTGTTTGGGTTCTCTGGTTTCCTCCCACAGTCCGAAAATATGGATTCAGCATGAATTGGCTGCTCTCAATTGTTGTAAGTGATTGTGTGCCCAGCAAATGTTATTCCCTGGATGGCCTAGGATTAATTGATCAAGATGAGATGAATAATTTGCAGAGTATCCTAAAAAAGAATCTAAATTGATCCATTTCATTGGGAACAATATTAAATAAAAACTACTAATGCTTATATTATATTTGTAATGAAATGTAATCCAGTTTAGCCTAATATAATTCAGGATTGGGTTGTATATAGTCAGTATACTGTATAAGCGATGTTGGGTGGAACCATGGTTCTTTACCTAAGCAGTAGTCACAGGCAAAACAGTTTGGGAAGAAACAAGACATATAGTTAAATGGTATAACATCACAGTACAGCATGAGACTGGTGCCAATAGCAAAAGTAATAAAATAAAGTCATAGAACTTTTCGTAACATGACTATTTCCACTTCTTTTTTTATAATAAAATTAATAAAATTATAATTATGGAATGCACATAATTATTTTATTATTATTTTCTTCCTTTTACCTGTATATTTCTTTCTGTGGCAAACTCTACTGACCTCGCTTTCTGACACATGCAGAACAAATAGACATTTTAAGTGGGTGTGTTTGATAATCCAACTGCAAACGCTAATGCTTTTACTGCATTGACCTCCACCCACTGCTCCCACAATTCACGTTCAATTATTCATCGCTACTCTTTTTCTGCTGCTTTTGTCTTTGCAAACGCCCGCTACCTAGCCACTCTCACTTTTTTCTGTATTTGTGAACATGAAGTGCATGTTTAGATGCGGCCTCGAGCCGATGCGGATGTATGACACACACAAACATGATGACAGATGTGTCATGGTTTTTCCTCATTTCCTTTGCCTGCTTTCATTTCCTCAAATATGGTGGCTTCTGCTGTCAGCTAAAAGCTGTATGTTAATCTAGGCTCATCGCCATGGCTACGACCCCTTGTTAACCAGTGAGATATTGAGGATCATAAATCCAGGGTGCCCTTGTAAACCGAATTGCTTCATGGAGGAAGATTTGCCTCAGGCCCTCAAATTAATCCTGACACTGTGTTCTGGCTATAAACAGAAGCCCACCGTGTTACAAAAGAAGATATATGTGTTGAGGGAAAATGAAAGCTATTCTGTATACCAAATACATAAATACATACATTCCACTTTAGATTCTATTAAAGTTCTCTCACTATCAACTTAAGAGACGAATAACTTATCCATAATTTTCCATGCATCATTAATTTTGATTTGTCTGATTCTCTAAAGCACACTGAGATGATGGAATGCTCATTTTAACGACCAGCAAATGAAGGCATTGTTCTAAAAATAAGGTTTGGTAATTGTTCTCTTTGTAATGTCTACTTGAAAGAACCATACTAAGAAGCTCAAACATGTTATATAGACACATCATCTATAAATGTAAATATAAAATGTGAACGTGGCTGCTTTTTTTTTTATTGCCATACTGTGGCACTTCTCTCAACGTATAGCAGCTTACCATTTCCGCTTTTGTTCTCATTTCCCCATGTGCCTGTTGTGTCACTGCTTTATGTAGGATTGGTTCAAGCCCCATTCTGTTTATAATTGCCTTTTATACCTGGGTCCATTGTTTGTTTTGGTTTGAGGCGAAACGTTTATTACCTTCTTTGCTTATTAAAAATATGCCCATAAATCTCTGTAGCAATGTTTTGCATTTCATGCTTGCTACTCACAGCTTATGGTCTCTGCTCTGTTCTGAGATACAATAACAGATGCGTTTTATTAACTAATGGCTGATCTAACCTCCTTTTCCTCGCTGAATAACATATTGATCGATGCTACCACAGTGCTTTGTCTGATAAATGAATTAATAATTAATTGAAATTCAGTGCTGTTTCTGCAATGTTTTTATCGTTCATTCATTTTTACAGGACGTTTCCCAAATCTACTGAATATACTTATTTCAAATATTCCTTAAGCAATGTATTTCAATGAATATACTGTAACACAGTAGCACACTGCTCTACTATGGCTACATGCCCTCTCAGAATTCATTGCTTTATTAGAGGACCATGAAGATCATGCATCTCTAACATTGTAATTTGTCCACAACAGCAACAGGAGCAGGATCCAACCAACCTGTACCTTTCCAACCTACCAGTCTCTATGGATGAACAAGAGCTGGAGAACCTATTAAAGCCCTTTGGACAGGTCATCTCCACCCGCATCCTCAGAGACCCACATGGTGTTAGTCGAGGTGTTGGTTTTGCCAGGTTGGTATCAGTTTGTGTGTTCGTGTGGTTTATTATTTCATTGGTTTATTATTTCATTAAGCGGAGCAGAATGAAGAGTATTTTAAGCTTAGTTATGCTGTTTTGCTTTCCTGCTCTTTCCTCACTTACCTTTCTGTCTCGCAGGATGGAATCCACAGAGAAGTGTGATGCCGTCATCTCTCACTTTAATGGCAAGTTCATTAAGTCTGCGTCAGGAATGCTGGGTAAGAAATTTGTCCCTGTGAGTCTCTCTTAATGTGGGATTTTTTTGTGCTGGTGAAATTCAGGTCAGGTGTTGTATATATGGACCTGTATTTAATGTGTGTTCAGGCGCATCGGAGCCGCTGCTCTGTAAATTTGCTGATGGAGGCCAGAAGAAGCGACTGAGTCAGACGAAATATGTTCCCAATGGACGCACCTGGACACGGGACGCCGAGGTGAGACTAGTAAGTCCATTTTCCAAGATTTACCAGTGTGTGCGCCGTGTTAAAATACGACTTGTTCCTTTCCTCACATAACAGTGTTTTATTATTATAACGGTGTTATAGTGTTACATCATAATATCATAACCGTTTCATTTCATTGTCTTTCAGAGTGGAATCACGCTGACCTATGACCCTAATGCAGGCGCCCTCCAGAATGGGTAAGCACCATGCTGTCATAAGTTTAAATTATAATGTACATTTAATATGTATAGTATATATTTAGAATTTAGTCTACAAAAACAATGAATCTTCTACTAAGCTGCTTATTTCTTGTCAACAGGAACGAAAAAAATCCCCGAAGGGCTGCATGTTAATTTTTAACGATTTTTTAAAATAATCCTTAATTTAACAAAAAGAAACACAAGATAAAATAATTATGGACTGGCATTGTGGCTTAGTGGTTAGCATGTCCACCTCTTAGCGCTGGGGATCCAGGTTCGAATCCCGGTCTGGGTGGAGTCTCTTTGTTCTCCCCATGTCCACAGTCCAAAAACATTGATTTAAAGTGAATGGGCTGCTTTAAATTGCTCTAACCCCCCCCCCACACCCCTTTGTTACATATAAAATAACATGGCATCACAAAAATAGGAATTATATTAAATATTAAACTTTTTTTTCTTAGTATATTGCAATGCATTGCAATACATAAAGTCATTTTAATTTAAAGTCATGATCTGCTGAAAAATTCTGAACCAAAACCATGGTAGCAAAATGTCTTTAAATAAAATCATTTGTGTAAAGTTAAAAAAAAGATGTCTATAGGTAGCTGTCATTATGGGTTATTATTATTATTATTGTTATTATTATTATTATTGTTGTTGTTATTATTATTTACCACATCATTACAAATTAACATTTAAGCTTTGGCTCGACGACTTTTCATTTTTTATTTATAACCAGCTTCACACCAAGTGACTTTAGGGTTTTATTGTGTGTGGAATTCCCCATTTTTATCCTGTGCGAGATTTTCGGTTCATTTGAACAAACTCCTGCTCTCATTTAAATTCTATTAGCAAAGAGATTCTATTAACAGCTTCTATTAGAACTAATTGTATGTAAAATCTTTGTGTCACTTTGCAATGCCCCCAGGTACTATGCCCCTCCCTACAGCATGGGTAACCGGATAATGACGCAGACAGCTGTGACCCCCTACCTCTCGCCCGTCTCGACCTACCCGGTACGTGCTCTCTCTGTCCCTGTCTCTTTCACACGTTCTCATTTTCCAATCCTGTGCACAGCTTCTCGGGTTGTGCGTGTGGCTCCAGGCTGCTGTCATTAAGGCTGTGATGGAGTAAATGTGCAGGACATGATTGTGGAGCGCGGTAGTCATTATAATAGATCTGGGGATGAGGAGGAAACAGCAGTTGTGTCAACGTAGTGTTTCTATCCTGCTGAGAGCAATAGCTTGTGCAGCGCACCTGCTTTGTTTAGTAGTTTTAACACCCCATGTTTGTGTGTGTGTGTGTGTGTGTGTCTGTGTGTTGTGTTTGTGGGTGTATGTGCTTGGGACTCATAGGTTCAAAGTCCTTCCTGGATGACGCATCAGCCTTACATTATGCAGCACCCGGTAAGAAAAAAATCAGACAGTACAGTTTTGAATTTCTTGTGACATGGTCACCTTTATCAATGAGCTCTGTTTTTGTTTTCACCTCAATTTCCCTTGTTATCGGTTTCACCTTTTGCCGAGTTTCCTTATCGCGTGACAGCTACCGGCCTCGGTGGTTGAGGGTTAACAGATGCCTCCTCCACATGCTGCACTGTTCTGTATATCAAGATGAATTGCTGTCACTTTGATCAATTCAAGACAGATGATTAGCATCAAAGTTCTTCTCAGACCACCACTGTGTCGGTGCCTTATTGAAAAACAGGCCGTGTGTTCATGATCATGACGATACATCAAGGCATTCTATTACATATTAATACAATAAAAATATATGTATGTAACAAAATGACAGGCTCTTAATTAATTCCACTAAAGTCAAAGTTAGGGTTTCATAGCAGCTGTTCAAATACAAGCCAGCTTTACAGGTTTAGGATGCCAGACTCAGTGTTCCAGAACTCATCAGAAATGTTCTGATGGAAAATCCCTGATTGAATCCTGACTATGGATGCTTTAGAGAGTTTGTGTGTGTGTGTGAGTGTGTGTGTGTGTGTGTGTGTGTGTGTGAATGAGTGCCCAGGGATGGATTGGCGGCACGGTGGCTTAGTGGTTAGCACGTTCGTCTCTCAGCACTAGGGATTCCTGGTTCGAATCCCCATCTGAGTGGAGTTTCCATGTTCTTTCCGTGTCTGCGTGGGTTTCCTCCGGGTTCTCCGGTTTCCTCCCACATTCCAAAAACATGAAACAAGTCAATTGAGTTCTCCAAATTGCCCCATATGTAGAGTGTGTATGCGTGCGTGTCTGTGTAAGTGAGTGTGTGCCCAGCGATAGATTGGCGCCCTGTCCTGGGTGTATCTGCCCAGCGCCCGAAACGTTCTTCCCTGGATGGGCATGGGGAACCCCACCGCGACCCTAATAGAGGATAAAGCAGAAGATAATGAATAAATAAATGAAGATGAGAATAATCACATTTTGCCAGTTTGAATTTGTTGATGTTAAATTAGTTGTCATCAAGGGTTATTACACAAAACTGAGAAGCATAAAGCATTGAGAAGCACCACCATATGTGTAACATGAGCCATTGCCAACAGCCACCCGATTGGCAAAATACACTTCGAATAGAAATATTTATATTGTTTTTACAATTTCCGTTAATATCGCTTTGGCATCAAAACACCAGTGATGATGGAAACTGGTAAAATGTAATAATACAGTACGTTGTGTATTTTAATAACGCAATCATTAGATAATTAACTTAATAGTTTTCTAGCACAGACCTGAGCGTTTTATAGCCCCGGGGCCACATCCAGCCCATTGACTGTCCCTGCATGAGGTCAATAGGGAGAAATCAAATTTAATAACAGGGGTTTTCCAGAGATTTGATTTCTAACACACAACCAGATTTATAATGAAAATAGAAGTAAAGCAGATGTACTGTGTTCATGAATTTTAAAGACAACTAAACTTCCGGCCGTTCTCCAACATGTTTGTTTTACAAAGAGACACCAATAACAGAAAAAACTACAGCTATAATCCTCCATTTTAAATGTGTTGCATGAACCACTGACTGCTCTCTTGCTTATTTCATTTTTGATCTTACTTTCTTTATAACATTTTAAGTAAAATAAACAGATCTCTCGTCTTTTGTGTATTTGTCAGGGAGCGGTTCTGTCGCCCTCTATGGATCATCCCATGTCACTGCAGCCGTCCTCCATGTTGGCTCCTCTGACGCAGCAGATGGGCCATCTCTCTCTAGGGGGCACTGCGACTGTAAGCACCACAATACCGTCGACAGACCATTTACAGCAGGATGTTTTATATAACCCACTCATCCTGTTTTTTTTTCTTTTCTTTTTCATAGTTTATTCCGGCCAACACACCTATGCAAGGGGCGTATATTCCTCAGTATGCTCATATTCAACCTGCTGCCATTGCCGAGGTTAGTCTGGCTCTAATGTGACAATTTTTCACAAATCTATTATATCCAGGGTTAATTTCTCAATTAATTTTATTTAATTTTAAGGGCAATTCTTTTGGGGATTTGTTTAGATAGCTGACAGGCTTCAGTTTTATATCCATAGAACTCAGTCATTTGGATATAAAAAGGTATTTAGTTAACAATACGCGGGTGTAATTGTCTATTTGTCTAATTGTCTATACATCTATCAATTTTTTCAGGATCCCAGTGTGCAGGCTCAGGATGTGAGTTCCAATGATCCCTCCTCCTACCCGTTTCAAACTAACAAGCAATAAAAAGGTATTCCTCTCATTTTTTTTGCCTCAGTGGATGTAAGGAGGAATTTCTAAGCACAGATTTTTTTGTCAGCTGGGGTGTTGGGCAGATACAGCTAGGACTGGGTGCCAATCCATTGCTGGGCACACACACTCACACAGACACACACGCTATATGGGCAATTTAGATAGGGGCAATTTAGAGAAGCAATTTAGATAGGGGCAAATTGCCTTGAATCCATGTTTTTTGATTGTGGGAGGAAAATGGAGATGGGGAGAACATGGAAACTCCACCCAGATCAGGATTTGAACCTGTATCCCCAGTGCTGATGGGCAGATGTGCTAACCACTATGCCACCATGCCGTCCACAAAATAGGTTGCAAAATATAAAAAAATATAAAAAAAAAGTTTAATGAGTGATGTTTTTAAAACCTTTTTTTCCGCAGGTGAGCAGATAGAGCAGAAGTTACAGGAGGGCTGCTACAACTACAGGCTTCCTTTCAAAGGAATTACGGAAAATCACAGGAATTACCACGTTTGCACAGGTTACAAGGAAAAAACACAAAATTTCAAGATTTAGTCAACCAAACTCAGTCGACCTCAGCGGCCCACAACAGGTGCATCAACCAGGTCTTCAACAACCAAAACAATGCAACTCAACACAGACAGCAGAAGAGAAGCAGAGCTTTTATTTTGCTAATGAGGAAACAAGACAAATGCTTATTTTTTATCAAGGACTTTTACCAAGGTGCAGATGAAGTCTGTGAACCCAGGACTCAAATCTGCAGTGTGCTAGTAGTACCTTTAGATGCATGAGAGGACTTTTGGGGATGGTTTTTAGGGTGTTTTTACTGACCATTTATCTCTCTCTCTCACACACACAAAGGACAAAAAAAACACAATTTGCTGTGGTAGTAGCAACAAGGAGATCTTCTTTTTGCTTTTGTCTTCCGCACTTTGCCTTCTTGGTCTGTATTAAAAGAAATTTGCCTTGTAAATACTGTAGAGCGGGCTTGTCTCCACCTGATAGAGTGCTCGTCCGCTATTGGTCTTCTCTCCTGTCCATTTCACCCGTTTTCCCTTATCTCTGGAAGCTGATCGTGTTAAGTGTGTGTCACAGAAGTCGAATTCTGCTTTCCTCTGATTTCACCTCTTCTTCTGACCTTTTCAGTCAAACTTGATGTGTAGTTTTAGGTAAAAATGCTGTTGTAATGTGGCTGGGTGGGTGGGTGTAGGTCAGGACTGTAGGAACATTAGAATGCAGTTTAATGAGTTGAGAGTTGGAAGGATGGGGTCGACAGTGGGTTATAGACGTGGGGGAAGGGTGCAAGAGGAAGAAATTACAGAGACAGATGGCATCAGAAAGTTTCTTTTTTCTTTCATTCTTTCTTTTTTTCTAGGAAAAGGCAGATTGTGTTCTGCAGCTTTTGATTTATGGCAGTTTATGGATCTATTTTTTTTTTCATTCTGAAAGCAAAAAAAAGTGAATAGTGTAGTGATTTGTGATGTCCCGAGAGGCAGAAGTGCAATGTTTCTTTTAGCTAAAAATTGAGCTGTACAGAACAAGAGTTCAAATAAGAACTTTTTTGAGATGTAAATCAATCACCAGGGAATAAACATGGGGTATTTCTTTTCTTTCTGCAATTGTAGGAAAACCCTTTTAGTTCATAGCAATACAAGGGCTGCAGTTGTCAATCAGGACCAGTGATGTTCAAAATGGTAAAAATGAAGCATACTGAGACTAAAGAGTGAACTGAAATGCATCTGTGGACAAAAACACATAACCAATCGAAGGTTAAACTCATCGCCAAATTTAAACAGAGTCATGCGGAGAACGGAATTAAGGCAATAAACTAGAATTCAAGGCAATTAAAAAAAAAAAAAAAACACCAAAGACCGTGAAATTAGTTCGAACCTTAATGGAATACTGCGATATCATTCAGGTGTGAGCTCGAAGTCAGTTCTTATGTAAATTGTGCCTTTTTTTTGCCAACTGGGTTTAAATCATGTTTTTATTCTGAGTGCTCAGACATGAAGGATCTGAGAAAAAATAAAACCACACGGAACGCTAAACCAGTCGAAGGCTTGTGATGCAGATCCGAGAGGCTTTGGTCTTGAGTGCAGAGAGTTGAACAGAGTTAACATGTGTCTGTTGTGCGGATGTTTTCTTTTGATGTCCAGGTCGGCTTGGCCATCGATCTACCTCAGAGTCGTATCTGTCGTCTGATTGGTCAGGTTTGCAGGTCTATCCTGGCCGATCCGGTGGGAAAAAAATGAAAGTCCGGCTCTGGAGCCGGGCTCATACAGTACTTCAAATTTAACACTTTTGTTCGTCCGCCTCTTCAAGGAAACATTTGTGTTTTTATTCATGTGTCTTTTGTCTGTCGTTTCTTTTTTGTATTATGATGTTCTAACTTTTTTGGCCGTCTGGTGGATTTTAAGAATTGTGGGCCTCTGCAGTGGTTAAGAAAAGCCTAGGAGACTGCTACAAAATCTATTACATTACACATCAATTTCAGACAGACTTGATGCTCTTCTGGCTGGTCGAGGCCTCTTTCAGTTTGCAGAGGTTTCATTCCAGCCAAAAGTACCACATTGTCGTCGTGCTTGGTTTTTATTGATGAGGGAGACGTGTCTGTTTCTAGAATAAACCTCCTCATGTAAACAATCAGTCCAGAAGGTTTAAGCTAAGATACACAGGATTCAAAAATGGTGAGACTGTTTTTTTACTGTTCACACGCCACACTTTTCACAGTGGTGACTTGTACGTCCAAAATGAAACGACAACAACAAAAAAAACCTGCTCCTGTGCTTCGTTTCTATTCTTCAAAACTGTCATTTTTTGTTATTTAAATGCTTTTATTGTTTCATTTCTATGATTATTTCCTCTGTGAAAAAAAACTTTTGGATTAAAGACAGAGCTCAAACTTGCCCCAGATTTACTGTACATTGTAGTGCTTGTGATGAAAGCCTTTATGTGGGCACAAGGGATGAGACAATTACGGATTTTGATGTTATAATTATTGTATAAGAAACAATCAGGATTAAACGATTGTTATGCAATAATTAACCTTACCAAAAAAGAGCCAGAAATCACAGGAATTGTATGGTTTCTTATTTGTAATTGATTTAACGTGAACATGAAATAACAAGGTGGCACGGTGGCTTAGTGGTTAGCACCTTCTCCTCTCAGCGCTAGGGATTCCCGGTTCGAATCCCTATCTCCGTGTCCGCTTGGGTTTCCTCCGGGTTCTCCGGTTTCCTCCCACAGTCCAAAAACATGGATCAAGGACAATTGAATTCTTAAAATTGTCCCATATAGAGTGTGTCTGTGTGAGTGAGTGAGTGAGTGAGTGCCCAGCGATGGATTGGCGCCCTGTCCTGGGTCTATCTGCCCAAGCGCCCGAAAGGTTCTCCCCTGGATAGGCATGGGGAACCCCACCACGACCCTCATATAGGATAAAGCGGGAGATAATGAATGAATGAAATAACAATTTGTTATTAAAAAATAGTACACAGTGATTTAGTAAAATATTAACAAAAAATGTATTTATAACTCTAAATATGAAAATTTTAATATTTAAAAATAAATATAAAGTACATATTCGTATCTGTCTGAAAACAAATCAAAAATTTTTCCTCTAAAGACAAAGTAAACAGACAAGTGTGCTGCAACTTTATTTTAGTTCCATGTGAGTTGCATCACTTGGTCTAAGGTTCCAGCTACCAGCATGATACGTATTTTGCATATGGATGTCACCATGATGACGGTGAGGCGCTCTTATGATCATTTAATTGTAATATTTTTAATCATGATGAATTGTCTCATCCCTAGTGTGCACTCAAAACAAACACCTGTGCATGTATTCATCTAATCAAGTAAAAATAATTTAGTTAAAGGGAAACTTCATTTATAAGTAAAAATGACAATGTTAAAAGAACCTTTACAAACAAACCTGTATTTTTTTTCTCAGGAACTCATTCCCGCAATAACTTTCCTAACATCATTGCGTAGTCATGACGTACATGTATCCCAGTTTGACATCAAGCAGACAGAGTACAGGATCAGCCAATGTAGAACAATGCCAAGGCAATGGGGGTTAAGGGCCTTGCTCAAGGGCCCACGCTGCCGACTCTACTGGACATATGGGTTTAAACCCAACATGATTAGCTACCACTTTATTCATTACGTCTCTGTGTTTCTTCAATTGATAAGATCTGCTTATCATATAGATGATTAGCACTTAATAGTTTTACAATTACAGTCCACATATGGTTTTCTAGGTTCTCCGGTTTTCTTTCACTGTCCAAAGACTTGGATTTAAATTAATTGACTTCTAAATTGACCATATCTAAATTGCCCCTACATAGTGTGTGTGTGTCTGTGAGGGTGAGTGTGTGCCCAGGGATGGATTGACGGCAGTCCAGGGTGTATCTGCCCATTCCCCAAGACGTCTTACCCTGGATGAGCATGGAGAACCCCCTTGTGACCACGTAACGTATTAAACAGTGAAGACAATGAGATGAGATGACATGACCAGGACATCCACAGAGCAGGTATGTTTTGCATGGTGGGTGTGGTAATGCTATCTTCAGTAGTGACGCACTGGTACGAGATTTAAAACGCTGTCCACTTTTTCACTTCACTTTTCACTACGTCATTGGCAGACGCTTTTATCCAAAGCAACTGACAAGTATCCCAATTTGATGGTTGGGACACCAGGTTTACCATAAAGCACAGGTGGTCCTGGGATTTGCACAGTCAACCTTCAGATTGCTTGCCCAACACCCTAAACACCCACCCAACACCATCGACTTTTGTTTATTCTCAATAGACACCTTATTGCTTCATTTTGTAGTACAATCTGAAACAGCAGTTATTTGTTTCTGCAGGTTGTGTTAGTCATCCATCATTAGAGGTGTTTAGAGGATGTTGCCTGGAATGCTGATGGCTGAATAGTGTTGATTTCTGACCAGCTGTGCCATTAAGGGCTTAAAAAACGTGTACTAGTCCAATATACAAACCCCCTACTATCACAATAATGTCACTGCAGTGCTGAGAAGCACACTCATTCCAAATAACTGGCTCTGTGTGATTCCTGACAGTTAAAGGACAGCGTTAAGGAGACTAATAAAGTATGCAGCAAAACAGATGTAATTAAAAAACCTGCAGGCTGTAATTAAAAAATTTGAAAGTGCATCTATATGTTAATCAAAACTGATACAATAAATGAAGAATGTAGAAACATAAAGGTATAATAATGTAAACCTGTTAGTGGCGTAAGAGTGGTATATTCTGGCAATATGGTCATGATGGGGCACACGATGGTCTAGTGGTTAGCACGTCCACCTCTAAGCACTGATGATCCAGGTTTGAATCCCAAGTTTCCATGTTCTTATGTGTGGGTTTCATTACATAGTCAAACTACATGTATTTAAGGTAAATTGGATGCTCTAAATTGCCCCTATATAGTGTGAAAATGGTGACACGGTGGCTTAGTGGTTAGCACGTTTGCATCTCAGCACTAGGTATTCCTGGTTCGAATCCCCATCTGGGTGGAGTTTCCATGTTCTCCCCGTGTCCACATGGGTTTCCTCCGGGTTCTCCGGTTTCCTCCCACAGTCCAAAAACATGGATCAACTGAATTACCCCACATAGAGTATGTGTGTGTCTGTGCCCTGTCCTGGATATATCCCTGGATGGGAATAGGGAACCCCTCCATGACCTTAGTAGAGGATAAAGCAGAAGAGAATGGATGGATGGATGGTGTGAATGAGTGTGTGACGAGAGATGACTCACTTAGGCGAACATGCCAATCACTACGTCACCATAGCACTACGATCTTCACATCAGAACAGGAATTCAGATAGCAGGTATATGTTATTTTTTACCCTGCAAAATGGGGGAATAAACCATAATATGATATGTCAAAGTGCTGCAATAAAATCTGACAGGCAATAGAGATCAAGTAAGCGTGTCATGGTAGATGAGGGAAGGGAACATGCATGAATGATGGTTCTTCATTAATCCATTACAGCTGCTGTCATCCGGTAAGAGCATATGGCCACCAGGGCATACCACTGAGCATTCCTAGCAATTCTCTTCCTTATCTATTAGAACAACCCCCCAAACTGCAGAAAGCTTAGAAAAGTCACACAGCAGGTGAATATTTTGTGCCAGTAGATTGTGCTTCACTCTGTTGTTAAGCCTCACCACACCGTGACAGAAGCAGTTGATCAGTTCAGCTGTTAAGTCGGTAGATGTGATCTGCATAGTTGGTTATTAAGGAGTGAACATGGTGCATTATAGTCTTCAATAAGAAGATTCCTGCCTCTTTAGCTGAGCGCGGCCCCTGATGATACCGCCTTTGTAATAGCAGCCTGCTGGGGTTTATCTACAAAGCTGAGAGCTTAGGGAGAGCTGATGCCAGAGACTCGCAGGCACCACATGTGAAAATGTATGTGTGTACTGTACAAGTAGATGATTTCTAGGTTAAGATATGAAGTACTTTATAATTTGGCCACGGGACCGACTTTTTGTCATTAACTCTACTATGATATGTATAATACACATAATCTATAACTCATAGTCCATCTAATTCATTACATATATTGTTTGTCCTATTTTACCACCACAGTAGGTGATGTCACCAAAACAAAAATGTCACCAAGACAAAAATGTCACCATTAAGCACTTATGAAGGATTAGATTCTATTACACTGACACAACACACACTAACACATCACCACCATCACCACATCGGTGTCACTGCTGTAATAATAATGATCCACCATCTTGTTAATACCTGCTCTATAGTGGTCCTGGTTATTAGAGAACATAGTTTAAAATGTGGCGGCACGGTGGCTTAGTGGTTAGCACGTTCGCCTCTCAGCGCTAGGGATTCCTGGTTCGAATCCCCATCTGGGTGGAGTTTCCATGTTCTCCCCGTGTCTGCGTGGGTTTCCTCCGGGTTCTCCGGTTTCCTCCCACAGTCCAAAAACATGGATCAAGTTAATTGAATTCTCAAAATTGCCCTGTTTAGAGTGTGTCTGTGTGAGTGAGTGTGTGCCCAGCGATGGATTGGCGCCCTGTCCTGGGTCTATCTGCCCAGCGCCCAAAACGTTCTCCCCTGGATGGGCATGGGGGACCCCACCGCGACCTTAATAGAGGATAAGCGGGAGATAATGAATGAATGAGTTTAAAATGTAATATTATTTCACTGTACTGAAGTATAATCAGCACAGAATAATCACAACTTATTCATGTGTTCGAAATGTATTTCCAATGCCCTCTAACACATAAAACTTTGTTTAACAACAACTGAAATACTGAACCTGATTCATAGGGGGGGACACTGTAACAAGTCAACAAGTGTGTGAGTAATCTTATATCTGCTTCTTATGCAGATCCATAGATACAGACATCGTCTAAAGCTTATGTTCACTCTCATTTTTAAGGGATTGCATTTTTAAGGGAAGGCACACATGGTATATTTGCCCTTGAGGGGGGGCAGATGAATTTAAGGTCATGGGGGATCTTGCACTTTGTGTGTGCGTTTGTGTATGTAGACTTGATTGTAGGTGACAAAAGCGAAAGGACACGCATTTTAAGACCGATTTTAGCACTATGATACTAAAATAAGTGGATTTTAGGTTCTGTATGCGCTCAATGTAGCCTGTAAATACAATTCAGGTGGTGTTGATATTTACATTTAGTCATTTAGCAGAGGCTTTTATCCAAAGTCACTTACAAATGAGAGAACAACACAAGTCTGTAGTTAAAAAAAGTCACACTGTAGTATAAACAAACCTGATCATTATCCAGATTATTAATTTTTATTATTATATGTTATTTTTTATTATTATTAAGTCACACCTCTGCTGGTGTCTGACGCAGAAAGTTCCAACCTGAAACCTTTACAACCTGAAATGGGCACAGCATGCCACCTACATCGAAATTATGGTAATGTGTGTGGGTGTAATGTCAGATAAAAGCAGCATTGCCAATCATTTTCTAATTACACTTTTCAATGTTTTGTTTTGTCTGCTATCCACTTTGTCAGTTCTTGCCATCATTCACGCTTTCTCTCACTTTTCCTGCTATTTGTCCACTGGTCCTGTAAATCAGGCCTGAAGTACACTGTTCCTCGTTTCCGGTACATAAATCAGTTCAGCTCTTCAGCAGACTGCTCACAAACTGAAACCAACCCCTACATTTTTTGTTAAACAGACACACACACATACACACAATACACACACACAAACCCACACACACAAACACACACACAAAAGAGACTAGACCTTGGTCTAAAAATGCACCTGACTACTACGTTCCATTAGAATCAGTTCCGCTTTTATTACAGACAGCTTGAACCACTAACCCACTTATTAAAAGAACACACACACACACACACACACACACACACACACACACACACACACACACACTCACACACACACTTGGTCTGTCAATCTAGCAACCTCCCTCACTCTCTGTAATGAAAGTCGCTTTTGAATGTGCGAGGGTAGTTATGCAGTTGCTGCCGTCATTCACACAAGCTTTGTGTGTGTGTGTGTGTGTGTGTGTGTGTGTGTGTGTGTGTGTGTGTGTATGTGTGCCCATGTGTGTATTCAGGCCTGTGAGTAGGGGGAGACTATACGAACAGGCTTCATAAAGCTGTTCAGATACACCAAGCTTAGGGTTACTCCATCTTATACTCCTGGAAGAACAAACATTCTGATCTGGGTTTTTTATTTTCTTCTTCGTCATTTCTTTTCCATTCTGGACACTATGGTAGCCGAAGAGGCTCCTAGAGGTAGGTGGTCATTCGTTTCATTATATCACAATGCCGGGGTACCAGCAACACATGAGCGGAAGACACTGTGTTAGTGAGCGTGAGCTTGTGTGCAGTAAGGGGGTGATGTAATTACACCTGATTGATTCATTAGGACACATTTTCAGAATGTTGTAAACGTGCTGCTGCCAAATATTGACTCACTGAGTTTTATGATTTAGTAATGAGTTAACACGATATTGCAGACAGACGATAAGGTGGTTCACAATATACTACATACCTTACATCTACAGCCGGTGCAAAGGAAGTACAGGTATCAAAGCCAAACCCACTTTCTTAAGATATATATATATATATATATATATATATATATATATATATATATATATATATAAAATGTAGATCTTAAGAATCAGATTGGTCTTGTTTTAAAATAGATTTTAGATCTCTACAAATCATACAAATTTTGGGCTGTATCGCACTGCAGTCATGGGTAAAGACCCAAACAGTAAATACTACCATAAACCTATAACAAATAAGATTTAAACTTTAGGCATTTAGCTCTAGATTCTATGAATAAATGTATACATTGATACAGATACAAACATAATACAGCAGAGCTTTTATCTCCCACTAATGATCGTGTGTGCTATCTATTCAGTGTTCAATCCTTAGATGCCCTGATCCATTAAGTTTCAAAGTAAAGGTTTTATGAGGTAGGTAACCAGGTCTTTTCTATACCATAGTTTGTATACAATCAAATCAAGGAGGCAATTAGTATCTCCGATTTACCTTTTAACAAGTCTTTGGAATATTGAAGGAAACCAGAGAAAAAACAGGTATCCTACATATCCATTATATTGATCTAACCCAAGACTGACCTGCTTTAAACTTTAGGCATTACGTTGTATGCTGTAGGTGGTATGAATACAATTGTACACTAATACAAACATAATACAGCAGAGCTTTTATCTCCCACTAAAAATTGTGTGTTCTATCCATTCAGTGTTTGACCTTTTGCAGTTTACAATGATTCAAATCCATTACGTTTCGTAGTGAAGTTTTTATGAGGTAGGCCACCAAGGCCTTTCTTTGCCATAGTTTAGTTTACAAATAATCTAATCAAGGGGGCAATTAGGGGGCAATTAGTATCACCAGTTTACCTATCAGCATGTCTCTGGAATGTGGGAGGAGGCCAGAGGAAAAAAGGTCATATCTGTCATATCCATCATATTCCTCTAACCCAAGACTGACCTGCTTTACACCTGGCATGTTATTTTGTTTCAGGGTTAATCATTAGAGTATGCAATTTAATTGCAATATGAAAACAATGACCTGCCCTGGTTTGCAAAATGTTCAACATATTAAACATTAACATGGTTTTATCTAAAAGTGCCCATGAAAATCATTGAGAAGCACTCTGACTCATGGCTGTCCAGACCAACTCTATACACACCTGTTTGCATCCCCACATAGTGGAATGTGCCAAAGTCAGCTTGTTAAAATATCTCCATATATGCTGATAGTGTAGAATCATGCTTAACAAATGAGATTAATCAGTTAAGAATAATGATAAATGTGCTGTAACAGTATCACCAATGTTTATCTAAGTTTTAAAGTTTCAGACTGTCTTTTAATAGCAATTTTATTTATAACCAATGCTACACTTACCACTAAAAATGTATGTATATGGCAGAATTTAATGTTTACACGTTTTTAATATATTATATATTAATATAATATTGTGAAAATTCAAGGGCCCTAATATTGTTAAGTTCTACCTTACATATCATATGTTTAGAATGTAGTATTACTTTAAATGTGCACGGTTAAGATAAATAACCAAAATTAAATAATATGGATTTTAAGGTATTCATATGGATCTACAGAAATAATAAACTATTGAAAAAATGAAAGTAAAATAACGAAATTCAAATAAATAGGTTTGAGGGCAATGTTTGAGGGTTGTGTTTGAATGTCACAGGAACAGACAGAGCAGGATTATTGTAGAAGTGAGACTGCTGATAGGATTCTCACCAACAGGTAGATTTCCAGACCGAAGCACTTCCTCACATTTCACTGTCCTATAGCTTTTAAAAGCGTTTTACTGGTTCTCATGGAAAGTATCATAAAACCTTCCAGGTAAGATTTTATAACAGCAAATTGTACAGATAATGATTATGATCATTATTATTTTAAAAATAGGCAAATCTTTTATTTGTGCTTTTGCAAAAGGGTTATATATTTTCCTTAGGGAATGTTTAATAAATTCTACATTATTGTTTTCTTTTTATTCAAAAAATCATGGTCAATTGTTATGCTACATTATTTTATACATTTGAAATCATCTCATGAATAATATCTAAATATAATATAACTTTATGATGATTAATTCAGAAAAAAAAAATCCCCTCTTGGGAATTTTTATTGCGCAAACCTTTTGTATGAGGTGCTTTAACATTCTTAGAAATAAAAAAAGATATATGTGCAGTGAATTCATTCAACCTTCAACAATTCATTGATATGTAATCTTATAAGAAAACATACAGAGGAATCATTTAATGTGATGTGAAATGCATTATTGTCAAAGTGTGTTAGAAAGAAAATAAAAATGGATTGTAAAGTTAGAACACTTAGTGCATCTGAATACAACATACACAGTACACAACACACACTGTACACAACCCACACCTGTACAGTACACAGCATACACTACACACAACCCACACCTGAATACATCATACACATTTGTACAACAACGTCAAATATATACAGTTAGTTAGTTTGAAAGCATGATCTGAAATGCATTCTTTAGAGATGCAGTATAATTTTTTATACTGATTGCTTGGCATGCGCTCTCTCTCTCTCTCTCTCTCTCTCTCTCTCTTTCTTTCTCTCGCTCTCTCTCTATCTCACCTGTGCGGAAGTGCGTTCATACAGGTAAGAGCCTGCCCACTTCTCACTTTTCTTCAGGTGAGACTGAACTCCCTCTGTATTTCTTACTCGTTCAGCGGAACCTGTTGGCTTCAGCAGTGTTGTTTCCAATTTCAGCTTGATATGAACTCTCTCACTCTCTCACCTACACAGCTACCTTGAGGACTAATGGGGATTGTTTTACTGAGCCTTGTCCTTCACTACTGGCTTAGCACGGTCCAAGGTAAGAGCTTGCACTAATGATTTATGTTAAACAAACTTTATTCTAAAACACTGCCCTGCAGTGCTGCATTCATCTTTGCAGTCATCTCTATATCCAGTAATATATCTCAGCAACCTACTACTGACTAAATCTGTAAAACAGGATGTAAATATCAGTACTGTTTTCTAGCATTAAGGATGCAGTTTCGTGACTGATGTCAACCGCACTGACAAACCACTGAGTTTCGGCCACTTTTGTGTTTCAGGCAGCTGTTTAACAGGAGGCGCAAGGACTTGTGATGAGTGTGTGCAGCTCGGGCCCCAGTGTGCCTGGTGCTCACTGCAGGTATGAGTCCATCCATTATCTTCTGCTTTATCCTATATTAGGGTCGCGGGGGGGTTCCCCATGCCCATTCAGAGGAGAATGTCTCGGGCACTGGGCAGATACACCCAGGACAGGGCGCCAATCTATCACTGGGTGCAGGTATGAGTCCCCTCAACTTATTCCAGTGCAGTCATGTAACTATCGAAGAGTCTAGAGTCTAGAACACTGACACTTTTGTGAGTCAGTTTATCAGGAGTGAAGATAATGATCTAAACAATAACTAATATAAATGACATGCATTTCAAAAAAATAATACAGCAAATGAAATATTAGAATAGCTTTAAATCCGTCTTTAATTGTCTGGCAGGTGGTCCCAAAAGTATTTTATTACCTTTCTTAAACGCATGTAATGACATTTTTACTGTAGTAAATCAATTCTAATGTAACTTATTAAAGTCTGAATCTTACTTTGAAGGTTTTATGATTTTTCATTCATAAAGCCGTTTTGTTTTAACATCCAATTATAAACACTTTTGTTTTTTCTCATTAAGCCTGTGTAAGAATACAGCTAATTCGTTTTTTTTTTAACTGATTAATGATTTAACAAATAATAATGATACCTTTTTTAATACTATACTGACAAAGTAGTTTTCATGGTCAGTGTGTAATATATTAGTAAAATCAACAACAACCACTGTCACATGCATGGAGGTGTGTGTATTAACGGACATGCTTAATGTAAGTCAATTTGTTCATATCTATAAAACGGGTAGACATACTGTTAGCTGGCACTAACAGAGACTTGTGTCTAATGCTGTCTTAACATGAAATATTTTAGAAAACAATCTTATAGGGGGGGGGGGGGGGGGGGGGGGGGGGGGGGGGGGGGGGGGGGGGGGGGGGGGGGGGGGGGGGGGGGGGGGGGGGGGGGGGGGGGGGGGGGGGGGGGGGGGCCTCCGGGTTCTCCGGTTTCCTCCCACAGTCCAAAAACATGGAACAAGTTAATTGAATTCTCAAAATTGCCCCCTGTAGAGTGTGTCTGTGTGAGTGAGTGTGTGCCCAGCGATGGATTGGCGCCCTGTCCTGGGTCTGTCTGCCCAGCGCCCGAGACGTTCTCCCCTGGATGGGCATGGGGAACCCCACCGCGACCCTAATAGAGGATAAGCGGAAGATAATGAATGAATGAATGAATCTTATAGTAATGTAATCATTATATCAGAATTTTACAGATTCCTTGGCTGTGAAGGAGCGCTGCGGAACATTAGAAGAGCTGGTTCTTCAAGGATGTCTGAGCGAGTTTGTGGTTTTCCCTGTGAACACCTTGAATCTGCTGGCAGACGAACCTTTAGGGAAAAGTCCAGGTCGCACAAATGTGTCATATGTATCACCACAGAGGATGTCTCTTAAACTTAGACCAGGTAAAGGCTCTCTGCACATGGATGCACATGTTCTATATACCATGTTATTACTTCAGTATGTGGATTTATTTAGTAGTAACCTTTAATAATTAAGCTGCAGTTCCATTACATTATATATTTATGCTTGTCTACGTAATAAAAAATTTATAAATTACCATATAGGCACCTTACCAATAATGCTACTGTTTAATAGACTATATAATATTAGTAATAATGTGCAGTTATTTTACACATTGAACTGATTTATTAAGGTCTTGTTGTAAATAATCAATATATATATTATTTTGTTCCTTTCATAATTAATTTATTAACTTTATTGTGACAGGAACGCAGGTAAACTTTCAAGTAAAAGTGCAACAGCCAGAAGACCACCCTGTGGATATGTACTACCTTATGGACCTGTCAGCTTCCATGGTGGACGATCTGCAGAACATTAAACAATTGGGCACGACTCTGTCCAGGGAAATGTCCAGTCTCACAAGTAATTTTCGACTGGGTTTTGGATCTTTTGTAGAGAAGCCAGTTCTTCCCTTCATCGAAATTACCCCCGAGGCGTTAGCTAACCCCTGCAGGTAATCAGAATGATGTTTAATGCAGTTTTTCCAATTGTTGATAAGGGCTTTAAATTCTTAATTAATTTAATATTTTGTTATTTATTAAGGTTTAAACTCAAATTAATAAAAAAAAACTAAATGGGCACAAACATCATTTTCAGTTCATAAGGAGAAAACTGGAATTCTCAAACCCAGGCATGCATGATGAAATTATGCAAACTTTACCAAAAAAGACAATGACCGCTTTTCTGGGAATCAAACTTACACATTTTCAGTGAACTGAAATTTTATATAATTATAATAAAAATATATAATATTATACGGCGGCACGGTGGCTTAGTGGTTAGCACGTTCGCCTCTCAGCGCTTGGGATTCCCGGTTCGAATCCCCATCTGGGTGGAGTTTCCATGTTCTCCCCGTGTCTGTGTGGGTTTCCTCCGGGTTCTCCGGTTTCCTCCCACAGTCCAAAAACATGGATCAAGGTAATTGAATTCTCAAAATTGCCCCGTTTAGAGTGTGTCTGTGTGAGTGAGTGTGTGCCCAGCGATGGATTGGCGCCCTGTCCTGGGTCTATCTGCCCAGCGCCTGAGACGTTCTCCCCTGGATGGGCATGGCGAACCCCACCGCGACCCTAATAGAGGATAAGCGGAAGATAATGAATAAATGAATGAATGAATATATAATATTATATTTCATGAATCTTTATATAAACTGTGTTGCTCTAATTAAAACTTCACAAACACTGTCATCATAGTCACCAAACACAGCATTAAACTACCCAACAGACTATCTTTATTTTATTAATTTCATCTCATTATAATGGAGAGGGCTGGAAAGTTGACACACTTACACATACACACAAATATGTCTATATTTATTTATTTTTTATTCTATTCTATTCGACTAATCTGTAGACATATTTCTTATTTTTAATAAATGAATACTGATTTGGTTTATACTAAATGCCGTTGCTGAATACAGTGTAATAAAAACATGACTTTTGTAGAATAAGTTGGACTGAAGTGATAAAAATGCTGAAGCCAATTTTGCTATGTTTTATTTCAGAGCGGTGGAGTATTTCTGCCTTCCCACATTTGGTTACAGACACGTCCTTTCTTTAACAAGCAATACAGATCAATTCAACGAAATAATTTCTAGACAGGGTGTCTCTGGGAATAACGATAATCCAGAGTGTGGCTTCGATGCCATCATGCAGGCAGCAGTGTGTGGGGTAAGATTTGATTGCACATTCAGATGTTTTATTTTTCTGTGCAGAGCCTCATTCAGTGTACATTTTATCTAGGACAAGATTGGGTGGCGAAATGACTCCATGCGATTGTTGGTGTTCGTGAGTGATGATGATTCACACTTCGGAATGGACAGCAAAATGGCTGGCATTGTCATTCCTAATGATGGCCAGTGCCACTTGGACAGCAAAAATGAGTATTCGATGGCAGGGAAGTTGGTAAGTGAAAGCAGACAAGACTATCTTTGATGCCTTAAACCTATTTTGTAATAAATAGTAAGAATACAAGAAAAGCAGCAAAATTATTGCTTTAAACCTCTGAACCACTGAAGATTATGAATCTTCAGTCTTCATTTACAAATACTTACAATCAATGTTCCCTTAATAACAAATGAATATTTTTACTTTACTCACTATGGATGACGTCTAAGGGTTTTTTTTTATACAGAATTCAATGCTTGAATACTTTATAGGCAGTAATAGTTTCAAATGATACTGTTATAAGGTTGATTTAGAATCAAATTTACCCACCTGCATGTGTATGGATTGTGGGAGGAATATAATATTTAAAATAAATATTGCAAACTGATATTAACTATGCCCAGCGATGGATTGGCGCCCTGTCCTGGGTCTATCTGCCCAGCGCCCGAGACGCTCTCCCCTGGATGGGCATGGGGAACCCCACCGCGACCCTAATAGAGGATAAGCGGGAGATAATGAATGAATGAATGAATGAATGAATGAATGATATTAACTAATAGTTTGTGTTTGGTATTGTAAATATTGGAAAGATTGTAAATAATATAAAACTGCACAAATTATCATTTACTTTGCCTGTGGCTGAAATCACCAACTGCCTGGTACATAGTAAGCCAAAGCTGTAGGCGAGAATGTCTAGCATGTCAAGTAGTAGGTGTCAAAAAATGCATCCATGATTTAACTGGAGTTGAATCACAAGGTCAAGCTAAGAAGGAAAAAATGCTGGTTATAAAAATGAAAAAGTAGAGACTGAGATACAACCACAGAGATAAACATTAATGATTATAATCTGCACAATCATCTGTAGTTAAAAGAAGATTTAAGATCTTAAAGGACATTGTGGCATCTGTAAGAAGGGGGCGTGGTTGGTTTCACACCTGCCGTCAGCAAGCTTTTAAACATTGTAACGAGTCTATGAAATTGTGATTTACAGAAAGTAAAAAGAATTTTTAAAAAGTATAATTAAGGTGGCTAATTGGGTTTGAAACATCAAATATAGTTAAAAAAAAAGTAGTAAACAATACTAGTTCTGTGTGATTTCATTGGTTAAGGACCTGACAAGTGACTCAAAACTATAATTATTAATTAATAATATAACAATTATGGCAGGAATTATAACCTCCTGTGTGTTCACTCAGGGCTACACCACCTGTTCTGTTACTAAAGTATGCTTTATAATGTTTAATATAGGTCTATTATCAGGTTTTTTTTTTTAATTAGATAGATTTATTTTAGATGAGTAGCTAGATTATGTATCATGAAGTATTTTTAATAAAGCATTGAATTAATGTTCATATGTAAAACATGTTTTTATGATGTAGTGACATTAAAAACATCTAAACATAGAGAGTCAGTGATTTTTTTGGCTTACCTGTTTACCCACACACTATTCCTGCTGGGGGGTGTTTTTGACCTACAAAAGGTCAGCTGTACTGTTGTGTTGTTGGAGAAATCAAAAGAAAAAAAATCTATGAGATGCCAAAGCAATTATAGAAAAGAAGCATTGTTTTCTGTGCAAAATTGAAGATTTAAAAACTGAGATTTCCTAAGTGAGTTGTTTTGTCTTTATTCTCATTAGGAATACCCAACCTTGGGGCAACTTGTAGACAAGCTAATGGAAAACAACATCTTACTCATATTTGCAGTGACAGCAAACCAGAAAAAGACGTACGAGGTGAGCTCAAGCCCACACAGGGACTTTTGTACACTCAGTAATAAAGTCGCACGTATCATTCAGGACAAACCTTGCGATTGTGTACCATACTCAGTTCTGCTTTCGACATGCTTAAACATGACCATCCTTTCCACATTTTCCAGGCATGGTACATTATTCACCTGACATCTTCCTTGTGCCCTATTTTTCGCAACACCTGCTCATTATGTTTACCACTTTACTTTGTTTTCAACAGAATTATGCTAACCTAATTCCCGGGGCCACAGTGGGTGTGCTGGAAAAAGATTCCCGGAACATCTTGGAACTGATCCTGACTGCATATAAGGTAAAGAATCGGGTTTCAGCCTCATGCCCTATGCATTGAATTAACCATGATAATTTCATTGTGTCACACTGAGGGTTTACATGTAGGACTGAAGACTGCAAGAATAGAACCAAAGCACCGTAAAAGTTACCGTACAGTACCATAGCTGAAACGCTGTGCTGGGTTCCTCTTTTTTCTTCTTGCTGTTTGAGGGAAATGTGCATGTTCGAGGTGCATGCCTGCACATGTTTGTATCTTGGTTGTTTGATCTTTTTTTCTGCTCCTCCATTCCCCTCACTCCTACATATTTTTTTTTCAAAGCTCTCTAATAACTCGATTTATTGCAGTCCTTTGAATTCTAAGTCCATGGTGTTTCTACTTTACTCAAAAACCAAAAACTCCTACACAATTAAGATCTTTTTTGTTCTCTGTCTCATGCTGTGAGATGAATAGGGGATAAGTCTCTCCCAGGCTTGAGTTTTACCTCAAGATATAAAATGCTTTAGCACTTTTTAAATAAAATATCTTTATAATACATAAGTAGTTATATATGTGTGAAGTATGTAAACATGACCATCATTTCAACCCTATACCAATTAGAACACCCCATAATTTTGTATGTAACAGCTGGTATTTTGTGCTGGTGAATGAGAAGGCTTGGCTCGCAATCAGTGTAACTCCTATTCAAAATGATTTAAGGGGTTAAATGTCCTGTTAGTCATGTCTTAATAGCCTTTGAATTAATGCTTTAAGAAAAATATTTCAAATTTTAGATTTTAATAAATTTGGAGTTAAAGGTAAATTATACAGCAGACAAATATAGATATATTAAGGCTGTAAGATTTAACACTTATTTTGATTACGCAGTTGAATGTCGTGTGGAAAACAACAGACATTCTTGCTTTTCCAGTTTGTAGCATTTTTAAACAAAGGGACTATTTATAATGAAATTGTGCTATCTCTTTATCTTAATACAGGAACGAGCAGGAACTAGCAGCTGTCAGTCATTTTATAATATCGATCGCAGCTCAGAGTCTGAACATGAATAGACACATACTGACTCTTCCCGCTGGCATTTAATTGGACGGAAGCCACGGCTGTTTAATGCTCTTATTATGGTAATGTTTCTTACACATCAGTGAGGAAGTTAGGGAGATGCTGCTGTATGAGAAAAGAGAGAAACTGCATTTGAGATGTTGATGTGACTGAGGTTTTTCAGGCGCTGAGGTCTGAGATTGAGCTGGAGGTTTTGGGGAACACTGAGAATCTGCAGATCTCCGTCACAGCTCTGTGTCAGGATGTGACTCTCCAAGCTGGGTTCAAACGCTGTACCCATGTCAAAATTGGGGATGTTGTAAGTGTTATAACTAATATTTTACATGTTTTATTAAGTTGTTATTTTAATTGTTGTATTTAATTGTTGTATTTAAATGTCGTTAACTATAGACTGATTTTTTTGTTTATTTATGATGCTGTTTGCTGCATTTCACTTTTCAACAGACAGAAAATAGTCAATTGATCAATCTAATCATAAGATCCTCCAGATAGAAATCTGGAGATAGAGATAGAGAATGTGAGAACAATGAAAGCCAACAGAAATTAATGAAACCTTGAATATGATATAAATATATTGGACCCGCTGCATGTACCTGCAATGTGCAGGTTGCCTTCAATGTGACGGTGGAAATGGGTAGCTGTCTCAATGGGCCACGCCACTTCTCTCTGCGACCCACGGGTTTCCAGGATGCTCTGGAGGTGGAGCTGGAGTCTCTGTGTGAGTGTGACTGCAAGCATTCTGTTGAGCACAACAGCTCGCACTGCGGTCACGGACAAGGGGCTCTGGAATGTGGCTCCTGCTTGTGTCACCCCGGCTTCATGGGTCCCAGGTGTGAGTGCACAGAGGGTGAAGGTCAAATCATTGACTGCAGGTGAGAAAAAGCACAACAATCAGCCAAAGCCCTATGTTCATTAGCCAATAATGATTCAAAATCTAACTTAAAATTATTTTGGACTTGTCCTTTTTTATTTTTCACATATTATACAAAACATTTTTATTGTAGATTATCCAATGCGTGTCATGCCATACTTCTAGCCTCTGTGTCTGTTTCATTTCTGTGTTGCTCTGCAGGGCACAGGAAGGTTCTGAAGTGTGCAGCGGGCAGGGAGAATGCTTCTGTGGGCAGTGTGTATGCCACGTATCCACTTTTGGTCGTGTGTATGGCAAGTACTGCCAGTGTAACGATTTCTCCTGCCCCAGATTCAGAGGGAAACTATGCGCAGGTCAGTAATTTGCTGATGTAGATAAAGCTATTGAAGCCTGTGGGGAGAAGTTTATTTAATCACTCATTTTAGATGATGTTAATGAAACAATAACATCTGCGTAATTACATGCAGTAAGCATTAACACCCACGCCAGGGTATTATACAGGGAGTAAACCAAACACCTCATTCTGTGGCATCTTGTAATGCTGATCTTAACTGGCCTGTTTACTTTTGTGAGATTTTTCTGTGAATATTCGAAATCGTAATGTTTAAGCAAGACTGCAAAAGCCCAGATATATTAGTTACTTGTGATTTGTTTAGATGGGTATGTTAAGAAACCCTTAAATAACCGTGAGATATTTTCTGGTTAAAGTCACAAGGCTAAGGCTGGAAAATTTAAGTCCAAGTTCAAGTAATTCATTTATATAGCGCTTTTTACAATAGTATATTTTCGCAAAGCAGATTTACAAGCCTTTAACAAGCCGAAGTGACAGTGGCAAAGAAAACACCCTGTTATGTTGTTATTTTAAGGAAAAAACCTTGGTAGGACCAAAGCTCAGTTTATTCAAACAAGATTTAATGTTAGTGGTTTGTGATTGGCTAATGCAATTATACAACAAGAGTATAAATTGTTCATTAAACTTATATAAAAATCTTATAATAAGAGTTTAATTTAGTCTTTCTATAAACGGCCATCTGTAAATAAAATGAACAAAATATCTTACATAATGTATTAGAATGTAAATTTATATTAAAATCTTTTTTCCTCTCTTTGTTTGTTTCAGGTAATGGCGAGTGTGACTGTGGTGATTGTTCATGCCACATAGGCTGGACAGGCGAGTACTGTAACTGCAGCATCAGCACACACATGTGTGAGTCTGCAGATGGATCAATCTGCAGTGGACGTGGACAGTGCGTGTGTGGGAAGTGTGAGTGCACAGTTCCTGGAGCTTCGGGGGAGAAGTGTGAAAAATGCCCTACCTGTGGAGATGCATGCAGCTCAACCAGGTACACATGTAATAATAGCCTTTTTTTAACGTACAATTTGCACTTATCAAGTATTATAGTTCTTACTGTGTGTTTAACTTAACTTCACAAATATATCACTGGATATATATATATATATATATATATATATATATATATATATATATATATATATATATATATATATATATATATATAACGGGCGGCACGGTGGCTTAGTGGTTAGCACGTTCGCCTCTCAGCGCTAGGGATTCCCGGTTCGAATCCCCATCTGGGTGGAGTTTCCATGTTCTCCCCGTGTCTGCGTGGGTTTCCTCCGTGGGGTTCTCCGGTTTCCTCCCACAGTCCAAAAAACATGGATCAAGTTAATTGAATTCTCAAAATTGCCCCCTATAGAGTGTGTCTGTGTGAGTGAGTGTGTGCCCAGCGATGGATTGGCGCCCTGTCCTGGGTCTATCTGCCCAGCGCCCGAGACGTTCTCCCCTAAATGGGCATGGGGAACCCCACCGCGACCCTAATAGAGGATAAGCGGGAGATAATGAATGAATGAATGAATATATATATATATATATATATATATAGTTATGGCCTCAAGCACTAATTTGGACAGTAAAAGTAAAATATATTCATTCATTAATTCATTATCTCCCGCTTTATCCTCTATTAGGGTCTCGGTGGGGTTCCCCATGCACATCCAGGGGAGAACGTCTTATGCGCTGGGCAGATAGACCCAGGACAGGGCGCCAATCCATCGCTGGGCACACACTCACTCACACAGACACACTCTATATGGGGCAATTTGGAGAATTCAATTGACTTGATCCATGTTTTTGGACTGTGGGAGGAAACCGGAGAACCCGGAGGAAACCCACGCAGACAGGGGGAGAACATGGAAACTCCGGATTTCCGGTTCGAATCCCTAGCGCTGAGAGGCGAACGTGCTAACCACTAAGCCACCGTGCCGCCCGGAAAAAATATAATAATAATAAAAAATATATATATAATTCCCCTCCCCCCTAAACTTTACATTTACATTTTACATTTAGTCATTTAGCAGACGCTTTTATCCAAAGCGACTTACAAACTTTACTATAACTGTTCAAATTAGTGCTTGAGACCATAAATAAGTAGTAATAACAATGTATCTATATGTCCGTTACTTTCTATCCAGGGATTTTCAGGCTAAAACATGTCACATGTATCTTATTTCCTTTTAAAGTCCTTGCTTTCAGAACTCTGATAAAGAGATACGGGAGACAGGAAAAAAGCATCAACAAAGCACTCAGACACAAGCCCTTTCAGAAAAGTCCCAAAACCCACCTTTCTTTTGAACTAACATCTTTTGTTTGTATGTGCTATTCCCACAGGTCTTGTGTGGAGTGTTATTTGAAAACAGATGAGCCCTCAGAAGAGTGTGTCCATAAGTGTAACAATGTTCACACGACTGTCAGCAACTCCACAGGTCAGTGCAACTCTGTTTCACTCTGTCTTGCACTTCAGGCACTGTTTGAGGAAACTCTGTTGGTTACAGTTTGTTTCATCAGTATTCACCAACTTAAACTTCCACATTTATTGTTACGAATTGAAATTAAAGAACAATTATTCATATCTTAAATTTACACAATTACCACAAAATATTGTATAAAAAACAGATGCTGTATTTATACCACAATACATATTTTCTTCAATCTTCTGAATTCCAAAATGTGCAACACATCCTACTACAAGTCATATAGGATCCACCAGCAGAAGCTCTTGAGCAGAAGAATGAATTTATTCCAGTGGTGGATTTTCACAAATTGTATCAATTCCTAAAAGGCACCTTTACTAAAACATTGGTAAAATGCAATATAATTAATTACAGATGTGGATATTCTCGTTTAATTCAAATCAAAACTTGTAAATGTTTAATTCATTATTTAAACTTCTGTATGCTAATAATAAATGTAGAATTGAATAGATATTTTTCTCCTTCCTTTAAAAAAAGCCCTTGGAGTAACTTCAAACCAGTGATTCACAGGAAACACTTAACTACTGAAGAATGACTAAATTGTTTTTGGTGTGTACGCAGATGTTTTTTATGAGTGTGATGAAGCAAAACATAACCCATTGACAGACATCAGAGACCAGGAGTGAGTAGGGAGTGAGGAATGTGTGGATCAGCATTTTTCCAAAAATAAATGACATATAATGAAGATAGTACCTTCTAAAAATATTATGTCATGTGTCACTGTCATAATAAATTTAGTTAAGTATGCAGTTTAATGGAGTAACATTATATTATAATGCCTTATTATTACCCTGGTTAAAAAGGGGTCACTTAGAATACAAGCCACAGTGTAAAAATCATTGACAGAAATGTTCTGGAAAATAAAAATGTTAAACCAAAACCAAACATTATTATTTTGCAGAAATGTTATAGTTAATAAACAATTCTGTTCAGCTGCTCAGCCATGTTTATTCAAATGCTCTGTGCTTGCTAAAACAAAGCTGAGCAAATAAAACTACAAAGGCTGAATATAACTGAACTTCGAATGAAATAAAAGGAGTGTGTGCTGGTTTAGCACAGAACTCCACTCGTGCATTGCACCCAATGTCATGGCCAATTAGAATGTATATTAAACATACAATGCATAAAATCATGTTCTGGTAGCCCGATCCTGTAGTTTTTTTAGTAATGTAGTACTATAATTGCATAAGCAGTGAGCTGTATATAGATGAAAATTAAAGATTATGCTGAATACCATACTGAATTACTGATAAGGCTCGTATATTCCCTTACTATTAAGAGATAGCTGGTTCACATCAGCACATTAGCATGTCCTCTCTCTGTTACATTAATACTAAAAACCCTTTATTTAAAAGATGCTGTGGCAGGTGCACATGCCTCAGAGTCATTATTTAATAGTTTTTGACCTCTTCTGGCTGTTATATGATGAAAAGTTGAATGATAAAAGTGAGAATCAGACGGGAAGCTGTAGAGACACCATTTAAACAAAGCACTTATCTGATTTACTGTGAAAAACATTTAGTTTGTTGACTGAGGGTTTAAATTTATATTACATATTTTGTTATCAGTTTTATTTGGTTTTGCATGAAAGCTTTTAACAAAGTTTTTAAAATTAACATATTACATACTGATTTACTAATTAGCTCAGTAAAACAAAATGTAAATGTATTAAAAGCTGAAGTATAAGTATTTACATGGATTTAATAGTGAACAAAAACCCTTAGTGAGACGCAGTAGCTTTGCACATTATGTCTCATCATTTCGTCTCACTTCTTTCTGCAGCTCACACCCACAGGCATGCACACACTCCCATTAGATTAGGCCTTTTGACACTCAACAAAGATGTACAAGCCACTCAGCCTGTTTTTCCGTCAGTCCTATTGTTGGAATTCACTGAGCACAAGAGCATCAAGTCTCTTGACATGAACAGGCCATTATAGGAGCTCTCAGTCTGAGACAGCTCTTAGTCCGGGGTGGGCAGTGAGCTGTGTTTCAGACTAATGCTATAGTCACCAATAAAGACATGCAATGGAGAGCCACAAAGTCTTTGGCTGAGTATGAAAGTGAGAGGTGTATTATTTTACCTTAGAGGATAGAATGATGGTTAACATCATGCTTTTGTAATATGATCTGATGCTGATATGATAACAGGATCATGCATAGTTTAAGGATCGAGGTCACTGTTTTAAAGCTGTTGCTGTTGGTATTGTTGTTATTATTATAAATATACAGGGACACTGTACAAAGTCACAGATGATTATCAAAAACACAACAATAGACTTAATTAGTAAAAGATGTTAGATATACAGTAAAAATAATGAGGATCAAATGTAATAATGAATGTGTGTAGAGAAGGAATTCAGTGTAATGATAATGTTTATAAGCCTAAAGATTATTAGTATTGGTATTAATATAATCAAGTGTGTCTTTTTGTTTCTTCAACTGTTGCACTCCCAGACATTTGTTTTCTTATTTCAGACTTTGAGGAGAGTCGCTCACGGCTGTGTACTCTGCAGAGTGAGAATGAGTGTCTCATCTCCTTTTCTTTGGTAGGAGGTGATAGAGGCAACATTGTTTACAAGCTCAGACTTGATGGTGAGTCTATGGAATTGACTTTAAAATGAACTTTTTATTTCTAAACCCTAGTAAGGACCAGTGGGAGCTCTACCGCACCGCACTCAAAAAAGTCCTTTACAAACCACGTTGCTTATAATATTTTATATTATATATGACCTTAAATCTGGATATAAGTCAAAGTACATATAAGACTGAGGTATTTACAGTGGTCTAATAACTGAAAAAAAACAGCCTAACCCAAATTCATGTTTAATGGGTGGGACAGACGTCAGATTGGAGTCACTACTCGGTCAACAAAATGCATGCGGCAGTGGTTTACTTTTTTTTTGACACTAACGGGAGGAGGGGCTTAGGTGAGAGTGAAGAAGCAGAGGAATAGATTATAACTAAATTAAGAGAAAAATAATAAAAAAATAAATAAAAAAATAAACAAAATTATATAATAGAACAATGACCCAGGCATTAAACATGGTAAGATCTGAAGTTTTATTAATATAGTTTAGTTTCTAATAGTCATTTTTTACTGTTGTTTTCTCACAGATTGTCCCAAGCAATTAAACATCCCAATGATTGCACTTGGTGTCTGTATGTCTGTATTCATTATTGGACTTGCACTGCTGGTGATCTGGAAACTCCTTGTTTGTGCTCATGATAAAAAAGAAGTGGCAAAGTTTAAGGAGGAGAGAGAAAAGGCAAAATGGCAATCAGTAAGTTGTGAATTATGTTGTGCTTATCCAATAAAGTCTGGTAAATAAATAATTATTAACAAAATAAAAAGCTGTATAATTTATTATTGATTTATCAGTATATTTTTATTTTATACCAGTATTTTTTTAATGTTTCCCTTTTGTTACATTTATTTCAACACAGTTTACAAAAGTAAGATGGATCCAGTTTATTAAGGATAGTAAGAGATTAGAAAACCATGATGCAGACACATGCTTTGTCTTATTGATAGGCACTCTGTTATTATCAAGCATAATATTAGAAACATGTACACCTACATTGCCATCTATTCATTACACAATCAGCCATGTCAGTAAAAAAAATATCTATATCTCATTATCTGATTATCCACAACTCAATCCTATACTAGGGACTAGGGTCCCAGGAGGCTTTACCATGCCTATGTATGAAGGAACATTTTAGCTGCTGGGCAGATACACTCAGTGTGTCAATCCAACGCTGGGCACACAATAAAGGGCAATTTAGAGGCATGAATTTACCTTGAAAATATGTTTTTGGAATGTGGAAGGAAATCAGAGAACTTGGAGCAGACCCACGTGGACCCAGGTATAACATGTAACTCCACCCAGATTGGGATTCCTAGTGCTGAGAGGAGAAAATGCTAAGCATTGATTATTGATTATTAATGGATAATGTTGTTGCCTTTTCCATTTCTTTCACAGGGCACAAACCCACTTTTCAGGAGTTCAACTACAACTTTTAAAAATGTGACATATAAACATACAAGTAAACAGAAAGGTATATTCTAAGGGGAAGGAAGTACAAATGTTATGTGCTTTAAACTACTTTTTATGGACTAGTGTGTGTAAGTGGTAAGTGTGTGAGTGTGTGTGTGTCTGTGTGAGTGTGTGTGTGTGTGTGTGTGTGTGTGTGTGTGTGTGTGTGTGTGTGTGTGCGTGCGTGCATGCTAGTTTTTAGTAATGTTTACACCTCAGAGCCAGGTTGTGGATTTTTGGTAACTTGTAAAACTGTAATTTGTAAATAAATGTGCTGCTATTTTTTCTATTGAGACAGTTGGATACAGATTTATCAAACCTTTAGAAATAAAGAGTGAGCAAAGTGGACAGTTTTTTAAGGATTTATATTTTTTTTTATTTAGGGTACTTGATAAGAAATAGGGGTAGATTTAATGGTCCTTTTAATTGTAAGTTGTTTTTTTTCTTTGTTGAAATGTGTCATCCCATGCCATTTGTGATGTATTTGTCTTGTTTGATTTGTAATCCGATCTCACAAGTGAGCAGCAGAGCAGCAGCTTGGAAGAACAAAATTTGTCATTTGATAAACATAATTTCCTTTTCTTGTTAACTCAACTGTCATGAAAACATATAATATAAATAGTGTGTCTGTGTGCCAGTACTGCACATTTAATGCCCTTCATATTTTGAAATGTTACAAATTAAAACTGAAATTGCTTTAATTAGGATTTTATGATATGGACCATCTTTCCTGTTGTGTTTTTACAACTTGATTAAGTTTTGCAGTAAAAGTATGTTTAAAGTAAAAGCCATAGTTTTATTATATATTCATTTGAATCGATGTATTGATATTGATATTGATATTGATAAAGCTCACAATTCACATGATAATATCATTGTCTAAAGTCCAGGTTTTGATAACTTTGTTGTTTACATGACTGTCAACTACTGAACGTCTAAGAAGCACTGGACATTGGTTTAATAAGGAAAGAACAACAGACTAATTAATTTTTTTGTGAAAACATTATTTTTGTTCATTGTTTTACAATGTATGTGTTTTTTGCTATATTAAGGCTGAGTAAAATAATTTTCATTTTAATTTCAATTAATAAAGTGAATTTTGCTGGCACAAATGTTTTGTTATAGTTTATTTTCATTATTTTAAGTTCTCATACAGGGCATATTAGATTATATGAATTGTGTACATCCAAGACAATATTGATTTGTTGATGTGTGTGTGTGTATATATGTATATATATATATATATATATATATATATATATATATATATATATATATATATAATTTTTTTTTTATTATATATTTTTATATTTTCATTCATTCATTATCTTCGCTTTATCCTCTATTAGGGTCGCGGTGGGGTTCCCCATGCCCATCCAGGGGAGAATGTTTTGGGCGCTGGGCAGATACACCCAGGACAGGGCGCCAATCTATCGCTGGGCACACACTCACTCACACAGACACACTCTATATGGGGCAATTTGGAGAACTCAATTGACTTGATCCATGTTTTTGGACTGTGGGAGGAAACCGGAGAACCCGGAGGAAACCCACGCAGACACGGGGAGAACATGGAAACTCCACCCAGATGGGGATTTGAACTGGGAATCCCTAGTTTTTTATATTTTTTTATTTGTATTTACTGAAGGTTCTAAAATACTAAATACTACTGAAAGAAAGACCTTAACAGAAAGACCTTAACAAAAGTAAAGTAAAATTTTTCAGTTACTACTACCCTTATGATACTACGTTGTATTATACTTTATTTATAAATGTATAATGAAATAAATGTGTTTATTTGTTCAGTACCATGATAGATAATAGTATTACAAAGTACAACCTATCATGTGTTAGTTTGGTACAATATACAATATTAACTCTAAAGATGCCAGCGGTTTTATTGAACATGATAATACATCAAAAGTGTATAGAGATAAGATCTTTTGTGGTTATGGAAACAAGCCAAGAGAGATAGTACAACCTTGTTTGCAAAAGCACTTTAATATGAATGTCATAAACAAATTGCTACAGCAAATAAATGAAATAGTTTGAATAAAAAAAACACTGCTTTGCCACTTTAGAAGAATAAGTCTGTGCCTCGCAAATGACAGGGAGTTTTTCCTTGCCACTGTCACATCGACTTGCTGTTTAAGGGTTCAGGCTTATAATTGAGCAAAAGCCTTAAACCCTCATTACTTCAGTGGTGCTGTATTATGGCTGAAAAAGGGATGCACATAAGTAGCTTTGAATAAATTCATCCGTCATATTACCTCATCATTCAAACTTGAACTTAATTTTGATAACAAGAAGTTTTCGTTGAAAATCAATGTTTCAGAAATTCTCTGGTTACCTTCTACACTTAAAAAAAATGGATTCAGGGTGAATTGGCTGCTCAAAAACTGTCCCTATATAGTGTGTGTTCCTAACGATGGAATGGCACCCTGTCCTGTGTATATATGTCTAGCGCCCAGGAATGTTCTTCTCTGGATGGACATAGGAAACCCACCCTCCACAACCCTAGTTCTAAGTAACGGATTAGGTGGAAGATTATGGATTGATGTTTTTTGAGTATTGTACTTTAATTAGGGCAGTATGGTGGCTTAGTGGTTAGCACGTTTTCCTCTCAGCACTAGGGATTCCTGAATCCCAATCTGGGTGGAGTTTCCATGTTCCCACCGTCTATGCGTGGGGTTCTCCAGTTTTCTGCCACTGTCCAAAAACATGGATCGAGGTCAATTGAATTCTCCAAATTACCCCATATAGAGTGTGTTTGTGTGTCTGGCTGTGTGAATGTGTGACCAGGGATAGATTGGCACCCTTTCATTGTGACCAGGGATAGATTGGCATCAGCCAATCTACTCAGCGCCTGAAACGTTCTCCCCTGGATAGGCATGGGGAACCCCCCACGACCCTAATAGAAGATAAAGCGGGAGATAATGAATGGATGGATGTACTTTAACTACTTTATATAGACTACTACAGTATTATCCATCCATCATCTTCCGCTTTATCCTCTACTAGGGGGGGTTCCCAATGCCTATCCAGGGGAGAACGTTTCTGGCGCTGGGCAGATACACCCAGGACAGGGCACCAATCTATCGCTGGGCACTACAGTATTATACTATGCAAAAGTACATAGTGAAAGTACAAATTATTCACAAAAGGAGGTATGACAATCTTTTCAAATTTACTTTCCTGATTTTATTCTGAATGATTGTGTTATTTTAATATGAGGATAGCAGTGTTGCAGGGTTCACGCTGCTGTTTGTGGAACCCGCCCAGAACCGGTTCTCGGGAGGCAAAAGGAAAAGTTTGGGCAGTTTTCAGTTGCTCTGTGACGTAAAGCACCCAGAAAGTTGTGAAAACCTGCGAGAGGCAGACGAAGAGAGCAGAAAGCGAAAGAGAAGAGTAGAAATGTGCAGAGAAATGTCGGAATGAGCTCGTCGTTTTTTCAGCTGTGGAAATGCAGGGACGTCGAGAAACTTCTCGCCGACTTCTCATCGTAGGATCGCTTTTAATCTTCCGCACAGCGCTGCTTATTAACAACGCCGCTTCAGCACAGCATGAGCCCCTGGATCAAACCCAGCTCTCGAAGCTGCACGGTACGTGAGAAACGGGGAACGAGGACAAACCGAATGAGGACAGGAGACATTAGACTGTTTCAGCTGTGTGTTATTGTGCATGTCCTCGTGACAGTTAGAATAAGTGCTGCCGTCAGCGAAAAGCGGCACAACTGGCAGCAGCGTAAACATTTACTCTCTCACTACTTGACTCCTAATAAAGAATTCCGACTCTTTGCGCGCCATCAGCTCTGATAACAGAAACAAACAGACACAGAAACTTTAACCTGTTTATAAAGCTGCTATCTGAAAGTGCGACTGATAGGCTGCATCAGATCACATGACTCACACTAACCCGCAAAACTACAAAGATCTCCCGGTACTGAGCATGTCATCAATGCAGATGTGAACTTATGAAAAATGATCAGAAACTATCAAAGATAAGAAACATTGTGGTATATTAGTTAGAATAATTATATAATTTTGCAGTTTTAGAATATAGCTTTTACAATGTGAATTCTGCTGTATCATCCATCCATCCATTATCTACCGCTTTATCCTCTTTATCCTTCACTATTAAATCCATGTAAATACTTATACATTCAGCTTTTAATAAATTTTTCTATCTCGTTTTAATGAGATAAATAATAAATCAGTATGTAATATGTTAATCAATTTAAAAACCTGGGGCTGCACGGTGGCTTAGTGGTTAGCACGTTCTCCTCTCAGCGCTAGGGATTCCCGGTTCGAATCCCCATCTGGGTGGAGTTTCCATGTTCTCCCCGTGTCTGCGTGGGTTTCCTCCGGGTTCTCCGGTTTCCTCCCACACTCCAAAAACATGGATCAAGTTAATTGAAATCTCAAAATTGCCTCATATAGAGTGTGTCTGTGTGAGTGAGTGAGTGCCCAGCGATGGACTGGCGCACTGTCCTGGGTCTATCTGCCCAGCGCCCGAGACGTTCTCCCCTGGATGGGCATGGGGAACCCCACCACGACCCTGATAGAGGATAAGCGGGAGATAATGAATGAATGAATTTAAAAACCTGGGGCTGCACGGTGGCTTAGTGGTTAGCACGTTCTCCTCTCAGCGCTAGGGATTCCCGGTTCGAATCCCCATCTGGGTGGAGTTTCCATGTTCTCCCCGTGTCCGCGTGGGTTTCCTCTGGGTTCTCTGGTTTCCTCCCACAGTCCAAAAATATGGATCAAATTAATTGAGTTCTCCAAATTGCCCCATATAGAGTGTGTTTGAGTGAGTGAGTGTGTGCCCAGCGATAGATTGGCGCCCTATCCTGGGTGTATCTGCCCAGCGCCCGAGACGTTCTCCCCTGGACGGGCATGGGGAACCCCACCGCGACCCTAATAGAGGATAAAGCGGGTGATAATGAATAAATGAATGAATTTAAAAAACTTTGTTAAAGAAGTGCAAAATCAAATAAAACTGATAACAAAATCCATCCATCCATTATCTTCCGCTTTATCCTCTATTAGGGTCGTGGTGGGGTTCACTCATGCCTATCCAGGGGAGAAAGTTTTGGGCGCTGGGCAAATTCACCCAGGACAGGATCCCAATCTATCGCTGGGCACACACTCACTCACACAGACATGCACACAAACAATTTGGATTATTCAATTGACCTTAATCCATGTTTTTGGACTGTGGGAGGAAACTGGAGAACCTGGAGGAAACCCACACGGACATGGGCAGAACTTGAAGACTTCACCCCAATTGGGATTCGAACCGGGAATCCCTAGCGCTGAGAGGCAGACGTTCTAACCACTAAGCCACTAAGACACCGTGCCGCCCGTGTGTCATCAAATCAAACAGGATGACATGCATATGTAATGCGTATTACATATGTAACTGCATAGATTAGAGAGACTTGATGAACTTCATATGCATATATATATATATATATATATATATATATATATATATATATATATATATATATATATATATATATATGTGTGTGTGTGTGTGTGTTTTGTTTTGAATAACACTTACAAATCACATTATTAACGAAAATCAAACAGAGCTGAGAAAATGTCTTACTAAAGCTGTGTTTATATCATTTAAGCACTGGAGCCACAAATGTTACCTTCATTTTCCATTAAGATTTGGATCCAGGCATAATTAAGTGGAAACTGTATACACAGGGAACTTAACATAGCCCAGTCAGATACTTCACTGACATCACTGTTGTGATTAATAGGTGGAATATTTGATCAGATATTTATAACTACTACTGCAACAGCTAATGTTTAGAGTGATTTAGTGCATTTTTCCCCACTGAGTGCTGAGATAGGTTCTGACACCTCTGAAATCTTTAATTAGGCTGAACAACATAAAATGAATTAATTAAAAATGTGCACTATGTAAGCAGCATTATCTACCGAAATAAAAGCTTAAAGGTAAATAAACTGAAGTCTGAAGTGTGCTTAAACTCAATTCCTGAAATGTGAATTGCCCCATGCTGCGATCCAAAAATGTTAAAAATGCCACACAGAGGTACAGACAGCTGCAAGCAGCTCTCAGTAACCCAGGTCCCAGAAAGTGCCATAGCGTAATGGAACTTTTTTTGGAGGGGTTATTCAGCTCAGCTTTTTAATGCTAGGTATCCATTCGACGTGGAATCTGTGTGTCTATGTATTTAGTTACAAGTTCATGTTATTGTCCACAAAAGACCCTCACCCCATGCTGGATTTGAGAACTTTGAAATATTAGGCTTCTTTTTTTGGGATGTGTAATCTGAGCTCACTGTGTTATCTTTTTATCTTTTTACCTGCAAGATACCACACTGCTTTTGAAAAGCTACCAGTCTCCAGTAACACTTGCTCTCATCATCTAACATGAGCTTGCATGCAAATGGCCAAAGAAACCTTTTAATGAAAGGCTTTTCCCACTGCCAAAGTCGCTTCTGCAAGTTCATTCTGAGGTCTGCCCAAACTCAGAGACAGTGGGGGTTAGTTCAAGACTGGGATTGTTTTAACCATCAGTGTTGGTTTCAGTTTATACATAATACCATTTACCAGGCGATAAAATGTACATACAATTGAAATATAGATACAATTAATTTAAAATGCATAAGGCAGTAATAAGTATTATTATAATATTGTGGGGTAAATAATAATGGATACATTATTCAGCTTGAATTTCCCAATAGAAGACTTGGGTGTTTTGGTGTATAGTTTGCATGTTCTTTCCCTGTCTGCACAAAAGCTATAATTTTAGGCAATATACAAGTCAGAAATTTATATAATTAACTCTAGGCTTGAACATGTTTGTTTGTTTGTCTGCCCTGAAATGGACTAGTGACCCGTTTCTTTACCTGTTGCACCTTGATTGATGATAAAAAAAAATATATATATATTTTTTTAATTAAATGTTATAAGATATAAAAAGTAAAAATATTTGTATGACATTTTAATTATCCAATTTTGTTCGGCATTTTGTTTTTTTCTCAGATAAAGGTGTGTTTCTTCTGGAGAGCATGTCTCAACAGCAGTGTCTCTTAGCAAACTCCTCCGGCATTTTCCTCGCCAGCTGTAGTAGCGCAACTTATGCCATGTTGTGGAAGTGGGTGTCTCGCCATCGCCTCTTTAACCTGGGCACAAGCAGTTGTCTTGGAATCAATTCCACGCAGCAGCATTCTGAAGTGGGAATGTTTGAGTGTGATGCCACTCTTCAGTTCATGTGGTGGCGCTGTTACAGTCACGTCCTTTATGGGGCCAGTCAGCGCAAGCTTGTAGCTGCAGGCTCGCAGGTTTTTGTGAATAGATCTAGTCTGCATAAATGGAGGATATATGGGGCACTCGAGGAGGCACCTTGCACTTACCCCTTTGAAGGTAAGTTAATATCTTAGTGTTGATGAAATATTTGTTTCTGCAGAGCCAAAACATTAATCTTATACAGGTCCAAACATGGGCAAGCCTTCAACCTTAAACAAAGTGTCAATCATAAATCATAGATATGTTTGTACAAAATGGATTTGGCTTACATATATACAGTTCATCCATTAATTCATCCATTATCTTCCGCTTAATTCCTAATTCTGCATTTCGGGCACTGGGCAGATACACTCTATCACCAATCTATTGCTGGGCACACATTCACTCACTCACACACACAGACACACTAAATCGGGGCAATTTGCAGAGGAGCCAATTTACCGTGAATCGATGTTTTTGGACTGTGGAAGTAAATCAATTTAAGTCATTGATTCAAGTGTAGAGCCCTTAAACAATCCTGCAAACGTGTTCATTTCAGGTTATTGCTCATTCACTTTTGCTTAGAAGGACCAAAATGCAGTTCCTAATCTTATCTGATTAAAATGAGTTCCTGGCCTCAATCTATGGTTTGACTCAGAGACCCATTATATACTGGCACATATGGCTTATTATAGGGAATTAGTTAATACTAGGAATGAATAGCATAAACAAGCCTTTGAAGCTTATTAAAACATTTTGTAGTGAAGACATTGTTAAAAAAAATCTTGCAATAAAGTTCCAGCTCTGGTCATGCCAACCTGTCCTTTTGACCCAGTACCCTGTGGTAAAATGTATGATGTAAATGCCTTTTGTAAATGCTGTAAATATAAACATGCTTTTACTGTGACAGAAATCCACACTGTTTTGGGAAATTCCCATGGTGAGCCCTGCACGTTTCCCTTTCGGTACAACAGTAAGTGGTACTGGGATTGCACCTCTGAGGGCAGGGAGGACCGGCACCTTTGGTGTGCCACCACCAGCCACTATGACCGTGAAGAGAAATGGGGATTCTGCCCAACTGCAGGTACAAAATCTATGTTATAAAAACAATTTCATTTGCAATCACAGTGTTATATTATGACCTTACATCATCTGAACATTTCAGTTCTGTATTAATAGAATTTTTTTTTCTTTGTCCATGTGATATTTCATGTAGATCCTGGTTGTAACCAATTTTGGGAGAGTAATACAGAATTGCAGGCCTGCTACCAATTCAACTTACACTCTCTTCTGACCTGGAGCCAAGCTCTAATCTCATGTCAGTCCCAAGGAGGAGATCTACTGTCCATTACAAGTCCAACAGAGCAAAGCTACATCAAGGGTAAACACCCCATAGGGCTATGATTAGCATTTATTTAATTTCTGGTAACTGATTAAATATTATTGAAGGGACATGTATGTCCAGATATTTTATTGCCAATTACATTTTTATTTTTATCTGTCTGTGTATTACCTCATTTGTTCTTATTTTGAGAAAATTGAATGTGCACTCGAAAATTTAACAAAGTGTTAAATTTCACCTGTTACATTGCTTCTTATTGTCTTCTTTCAAAAATTTCTATGTCCGTTTTGAGTCATAATGCATGGGGTAAGTATCTCATCCTATCTCATTAGCTTCCACTTAATCCTATTCTAGTGTTCATCCAAGGGAGAACATTTCGGGCATTGGACAAATACACAAAGGACTGGGCACAATATATATCAATGGACACACACATCACTTACAGACACACACACTATATGGGGGTAATTTTTGATATGGGCAATTTAGATCAGCCAATTTACCCAATCAGATTGGGATTCGAACCTGGATCCCCAGTGCTGAGAGGTGAACCTGCTAACCACTACACCACCATGCCATGTGGGGAATGTAAAATTGCATAATTGACCCTGCTGTTTATTTTTTAACATTACTAAAGTTGAATTTAAAGATTATTGGGTGAGGTACCAAATAAATTAACAAGTTTATAATTATGCAGAATTTTATGCAGTAACAATGTTGTTAAGATTGGTACCAGCTCTTCATTAACTCTGCCTCGTCTTGTTTTTTTTTGTAATTATGATTCATGACAGTATCTACACACACGCACACATAGAGCACTCCGCCATACACACAAATACTATAACATCTGACCTTGTATAAAGATTTAAATCTCTTTTGACAGAAAGACTTTCAGAAATGGGTGTAATAAATTGGATTGGACTAAACCACCTGGTTAGAGAAGAGGGGTGGCAGTGGTCAGATGGTTCTCCCCTCGCAATGCTTCAGTATACCTCAGGTAAGAGAACAATATCTATCTTTTTACTCTGATGTCACATAACTGCAAAGAAATATTAAAGACCATATTGAATGAATGCATCCTATGACATTTCTATTGATTAGAGAGTAAGATACAATATGAGGCTTAATTATACTCTTCAGGAATGAGAAGGGTTGCTTTATATCAGCATAGTGACTTATGTATACAAAAATATGACTTCTATACAAAAACTAAAGAGAGCCAGTTGTTGAAAAGAGCTGTTGAAATAAGCAAGAGCCAGATGTGTTGCAGCATTGTGGACATTCTCTCCTGGATGGGCCTGGGGAACCCACCCGCAACCCTAGTATATTATGAAGCGGAAAATAAATACAATGCTCTTTATTATTATATGTCCTTTAAATTTGCAAAGGTGAAAGATGTAATTAAAGTATTTGGGAGAGGAAAAGAGAAAGAGATTAGGACTTTTTAGAAATTTTTATCCAATCACATAACCTCACAAAACGATGATGAATGTACTGAAAGAATAGAAGAGGGCTCAGCAGTGAACCATGTCCATTCTTTTTATTGAGTAAAAAGAAGTTAAAAGAAGCAAAGTTAAAACCCTTGCATGCTTTTTGTTTCGTGTTTCATCAGGTTTGCCGTCACGATTGGTGGCGCAGAACCAGCTATGTGGAGTTTTTGACTCCACTCTAGGTACAGGACAGTGGAGAAGCCTGCCCTGTCATTCTGCTCTGCCTTACATCTGCAAGAAAATTCCCAACAGCAGACGAGCTGAGCCCCTTGGTAACACACCTTACTTTCATCTTACTCTTTATTTTCTCGTAATTCCTACATTTATGCACCAACCCAGCTGCTGTCTACGCTTATGCATCCTGTGGCCTATTCACACATCAAATCCACTGCCTGTTAGCCATGTCAGATACATTTCCCTTCTGCATTCCAACATACCCACTCTCTTTGTACTTATGTAAATTTGTACTGTACCTAACTGTACTGATTACTCTCATTTTCTTGTATCAGATAACTGGCAGTATAGGGACACTGTGTGTCCCGATGGCTGGATTGATCACAATGGCTTTTGTTATCGCTATGTTGATGAAAAAGGGAGCTGGTACAACTCCACCAACACATGCAAAGCTCTCCAAGCACAACTGATCAGCATCCGCTCACTCTCCGAACATGAGCTGATGACAGCACTCGCTGCTAATGGTTAGCACTTATCTACTGCTAGTAGTACATTATTGACAGTTTATAAAGGTTTAATATAATGGATTTTTGTAATATTGTTTCTTTTTTACCTCTGTTTGTCATAGCATCTGACTCTAAGGTGTGGATCGGTTTGAACATGGAGGCAAATTTTACACTGAAATGGTCTGATGCTTCTCCTGTAACATTCACATCCTGGCACTGGCAAGAGTCTTTCCCTAAGCTGGGTGGACAATTGTGCGTGGCTGCAGACAAGAGGGTGAGGACACAGTAGAATAGCTATATGTCAGAAACATCACATCATGTTCACAACACCATAAAGTGTCAAATTACACATAAATAAATGAAAATGTCATTACAAGGGCCAAGAAGTGGCTGATATATCAATAAATGTATAATCCCTGCTTAAAAAATACAAGAAAGAAATACAAGAAACAAAAATGTGAATTGTGATTATGTTTCTGTACGTATTTACGAGATGCAGGAAGGAACCTGGATGTTCGAAGACTGTCAGAATAAACATCCAGCAATTTGTCAGACATCAGGACTTGTTTCTCTACATCCATCTGGAGAAGACAACGGCTGTCTTGAGGTAATTACAGACACACACACACACACACACACACACACACACACACACACACATTGAACCACCTAATATAAACCACAGCTGGTTACTGCTAGCCTCTCAGCCTTCAATCTATTTGTACTTTAAAATTGATTGATTTACATTTGTGAAGAATATCTTGTTTGGAAATTCAGGCTTTTGTCCTTACAGTATGACATATACATATACCCTAACCAACACACATGTACATTAAACCTTTTTCCCAATAAACTTTGTGCCAAACTAACTTGTTCAACTTTCTGGAGTTGCTGTAACTAGATTATTGAACAACAATAAATACATACATAAACAGTATGATTAGATATGCTTTTTTTACATGTGAATGTTTTTTTTTATTAATACAGACACATTGATCATGAAAAAAAAAATTATATATATATATATATATATATATATATATATATATATATATATATATATATATATA
>JAFMOD010000319.1:4585325-4740642 GCA_019802435.1 Corydoras maculifer | reverse complement strand
AATCATTCATTCATTCATTCATTCATTATCTCCCGCTTATCCTCTATTAGGGTCGCGGTGGGGTTCCCATCCAGGGGAGAGCGTCTCGGGCGCTGGGCAGATAGACCCAGGACAGGGCGCCAATCCATCGCTGGGCACACACTCACTCACAAAAACACACTCTATATGGGGCAATTTTGAGAATTAAATTAACTTGATCCATGTTTTTGGACTGTGGGAGGAAACCGGAGAACCCGGAGGAAACCCACGCAGACACGGGGAGAACATGGAAACTCCATCCAGATGGGGATTCGAACCGGGAATCCCCAGCGCTGAGAGGCGAACGTGCTAACCACTAAGCCACCGTGCCGCCACTAACTTAAATAATAAATTTTATTTTAATAGAACAATAATTATAATTACTATGACAAAATAATAACACTTTAGTTTTTATAATTGTTTATTACATAATTATAATCATATCAATTATAATAATAACAATGATAATACTTACATAAAATATTATTTAATAAATTGTTACTGTTTGTGTAGAGAATGAACCGTGGGTGTTTTACCGCGATGCAGAGTATTACTTTGTGAACAGTCCATTCCGGTGGGTGTCTGTGCTGTTTGCCTGTAAGATGCTCGGAGCAGATTTATTGTCCCTACACTCCAAAGAGGAAATGCAGTTTGTCAGGGAACGCTTGAAAAAAGTGAGTAATACACACACACACACACACACACACACACACACACACACACACACACACACACACTTTGTTGGGCATAAGAAGATCACAAAACAGCACAATAATTAAAAATGTTACTCAGAATGTTTCAGTGTAAACACTTTTAGCATGCTATAAAGACTGATTTTAGAAGAACACATTTAAAGCTGGACTTGTCTTTTCAGGTTCCACATAGTTCTGCAGAATGGTGGATCGGCCTTTCAGCTAACACTGCACATCAGGGATACAGGTGCATTTCCAGCTTACTCAGGAAAATCGCTGAGATGAAACCCCAGCGCTGATTGTATTTGTATTTTTATCATGTCCATTTTCCTTCTTTGTCTTTCTTCTGTAGCTGGACTGATGGAACAGCACTAGATTATGAGAACTGGAAAAATGGAAGACCTTCAAATACGATTGGACAAAACTGTATCTCAATGTCACCTCTAACTGGTACACTAACTAGTTCTGTTGTTCATTTGAGCAAGTGTCCAATACGATTTGATATTATGTTTACCTTGATGCATGACCTTGAGGATGCTGGTAAATCTGCTTTGTACTTTTAAACTGAGCAAGAAGTAAAGTAGAAAAAATAGGTTTGATGTCTAGTGACAGATGAATAATTTTAGCACAATGTTAGTCATGTGCTGGATGGCTTTCCTCCATTATTTTGTATTATAATAATTACTGCATATGTAAAATATACTTATTGTGTATTTGTGGATGGCAAGGTGAGGGTAGCACTTTCTATTAGCAAAAATAAACTGAATTTGATTCTCGGGAGGGCGGGACGGTGGCTTAGTGGTCAGCACGTTCGCCTCTCAGCGCAAGGGGTTCCCAGTTCGAATCCCCATCTGGGTAGAGTTTCCATGTTCTCCCCGTGTCCACGTGGGTTTCCTCCGGGTTCTCCGGTTTCCTCCCACAGTCCAAAAACATGGATCAAGTCAATTGAGTTCTCCAAATTGCCCCATATAGAGTGTGTTTGTGTGCGTGTCTGTGTGTGAGTGTGTGTCCAGCGATGGATTGGCACCCTGCCCTGGGCGTATCTGCCCAGTGCCCAAAACTTTCTCCCCTGGATGGGCATCGGGAACCCGCCCGCGACCCTAATATAGGCTAAAGTGGAAGATAATGAATAAATGAATGAATGAATGATTCTTTGGCAGGGCTGAATTTCTTTCTGGGTGGATTTTGTATATTTAACTCATTTCTGTTTGGGTTTTCTACTGCAGTTTAAAACATGGTGAAATAATTCTATGAAATTGGTATAAATGTGTGTGTGTAAATATGGTTGTGTGTCTGCCCTGCAATGGGCTGGTGACCTGTTTCTTATGCTTTTGTCCTGTGAGTGCTCTGATAAAAATACATGAATAACTGATTTATATCTGCACTTTTAATAGTGCAGTGAATTCAAAGCACTAAAAATACTCCAATTTTCCTTTTAGGAGAGTGGTCAACAGGTCGCTGTTTGGATCTTCATGGTTATGTATGTAAACGTAAGACGATGTCCATAGTTGAAACACCACGCGAACCTCACTTTATCGGTGCCTGTCCAGAAAACTGGTTGTATTATGGTCACAAGGTAAGATTCTGACATTCTTTTGTGATAGCAAGCTAATAAAAAAGTGGTTATTGTTTTGATTTCTAATCACAATGTTGATTTGCATTTGTAGTGTCTGTTGCTACACCTTCCAGCTCAGTCAGAGGAAGGGAAGAGCTGGAACGACGCTCAGTCCATCTGCACCAGTTTCCAGAGTGTAATGGTTTCTATTGAGGATAAGATTAAACAAGGTTAGCAAACACCTCATTAACTGATTCCCCAAGTCTCACATAGCACATTGACTTGATCATGACCTTTGTTCGTTGAAGCTTACATCACCATGCTGCTCGACGATCATTCGATGGGAGTGTGGATCGGCTTAGTAGATGCAGATACCGTAAAGTGGAAGGATGGCAGCTCTGTAACTTACACTAACTGGTCCCCTGTAGAACCCCAGAATTCGGTGAGTGTAGGAATTTGAGATAAAGGCTTTGTATTTAAGTCAGATTTTCATGGAAGGTGTGATGGTCTGGGTTTGTCTCTACAGGACGAATGGCTTAGTAAAGAGGTGGAACCTTTGTGCACGGTTCTCTCCAACAATCACAACTTTCACTTTACAGGAAAATGGTTTAAGGAGAAATGCTCTCAGAGGGGCTATGGCTTCATCTGCGAAAAACCTCAAGGTATGACCCGAGCGGGTCTGTCTGTTGTCTGTTGAGCTGCTAAATCCAGACAATGCATATTTAATTGGGCCTGTGTGATATTTTTATCATGATCTTCAGCTTCCTTATAAGCATGTCATTAAGGGGCTCGACACTTCCAAAAGTCAGATGCTAGCATTAATTAAGAGGTGTTAACACTGCAGGGACAGTGATTAGGTAGTGACTAGATGAATTAAGAAACTATAAGTGATTCCTATTGGGCTGTGTGTGCTGAGGTCAGCATACCGTTCTGTAGGCATGACTGTTCTACAGTTCATTGCAGAAATATACTCGAACCCAAACATGCCCCGAGGAATAATGCAATTAAAAAGCCACAACTAAATGAACTGCTGCTGCTAGTCCAAGATAGTAAACAGTGGAGAAATAATGACATGATCATAGAAGGAATTGCTACAGCATTAAAGGAATTTTAAATGAGTGGAGACTCAATATTATTTTTAGCATGGAGCCATTTTTTTCTATAATTGGGTTTTAAATTTTAGGCATAGTTGTTTAATGGTTAAAGAATTGATTTTGATGGGTGATCATCCGCATCTCCACTCATGTTGGAAAGGCAAGGCCTTTAACATTCATTGTTCCAAGGGGTACTGTATCATGTCCAACCATGCGCTCTGAACCCAACCATCAAGTTGGACTTTGGGTAGAAATGTATGCAAAGTAATCTATCTATCCATCCATTATCTTCTGCTTTATCCTCTATTAGGGTCGTGGGGGGGGGGGGGGGTTCTCCATGCCCATCCAGGGGAGAATGTCTCGGACGCTGGGCAGATACACCCAGGACAGGGCGCCAATCTATCACTGGGCACACACTCACTCACACAAACACACTCTACATGGGGCAATTTGGAGAACTCAGTTAACCTGATCCATGTTTTTGGACTGTGGGAGGAAACCAGAGAACCCGGAGGAAACCCACGCGAACACGGGGAGAATATGGAAACTCCACCCAGATGGGGATTCAAACTGGGAATCCCTAGCACTGAGAGGCGAACTACTATGCCACCATGCCGCCCGCAAAATAATCTAAATAATAATTTTTTTAAAGACACTAATCCTGCTTCGTGCATTATCAGTAAAAGGTGGGAAACTGTCCTGGGCACATTCAGACCATGATACAGTATTAAGTACAGTATATTTATTTTATTTTTATCTGACTTGCATGTCTTCGGATAGTGGGAGAAAACTGTGCTTATGAAGGGAAAAATGGGAAGAACGTACAGATGTTGTAACATTACAATTAGTGAATTAGGTTGTCATTGTAAACATACATGATAGAAGATCTGCTACAAACCACTAAATTCATAATCATAGACTTTATTCCTTCTCACTCAGATAAGACTAAACGACCATCCCACAGATATCCTGACCCTGCTTCCTTAGAGCACTCCGAGTACAGGAACCGCAGTTATATACTTGTCCATGGCAACATGAGCTGGTACGAAGCCCGGGCTGCCTGTGTGCAGAAGAAGGCGGAGTTAGTAAGCATCACAGATCAGTTTCATCAATCCTACCTCACTGTGCTGGTAAACAGACTGGGAACCTCCCTCTGGATTGGACTGTTTAGTGAGGATGTAAGTGCCCCCCTTGCTTCTTATAATGTGCTTGCACTATAATGCCACCATCCATATTGTTGATGATAAATTAAGAAAATACTGTGATTTATTTATTTATTTATTTATTCATTTTTATTCGATCACTGTGCATCATACTACAGTATTAACATATAAGGAGCCTTACACATGGATTCCAACTTTCTTCTAACCATTTGTGTGGCATTTTTATTTTAATGTGAAGGTGATGTCTTTATTTGGTGACTACATTAGAATTAATAATAATAATAATAATAATAATACATTTTATTTCATAGGTGCCTTTCTGGACACTTAAAATTCAAATCAGTCAGCACCATGTTGGTTATTCTGATAGCTGACACTCCGGGTATAAGCAGAATGTTTAATGGCAGAAATGAATGAGGTTTAAAAACATTACTGAATCATCTCAATTATAAGGTTGAGGCTACTGTATATTACTGCATGTAACCTTGTTTGATTATCCATATTTTGATGTGTAATCTTAATTAATAGTAATGATGACTTGTAAACAAACACAATGCACAATAAAAACCACAGAACTTAAAAGAGGTGAACTTTGAAAACCCTCTTTCGTTTTTGTCATTAAACATCCTGCTTTGATTGGAATCTCAAACATAGAAATGGGACCACAGAATGACGCAGCACTTCAGGGTTTTTCCTTTTGCCACTCTTATACCGAGGTTCCTAATTTTGTACTTCTGTTTTGTATCTTTTCCAGAATGTGTCAGGGTTATTATATTACTAAAGGGTAATCCTCCCTAGGCTCAAGTGTATGGCAGACTAGTCCAGGTTTCTTTGAGGATTTCCTTTATTCTTTCTGTCTTTAATACTGACAGTTTCCCTGAAGATGAAAACCATGGCTATTACCACGTTTCACTGTGGGTGGTGTTCTCAGAGCATCAATATTGTATTAAAACAAAATATACATTGTGAAGAAGATTTTATAGAGGTTTGCTGAGTAAAAATCACTAATATTTTAAGATATGTCCTTATCTAAGAAGGGCTGCATTTATGCTAATATCATTGATGTATCAGATTTATGAACATAATTAAACTGAGATTTATTTTTAATTAAAATAAAGTAATAAAAAATGTTCAAGAGTTTAATACTAATTCAAGGCACTAATTCCAAATCCTCTATCACAGGATGGCATAAACTACCAATGGACTGATGGCAGTGACAATGTCTTTACGCACTGGGACCACACTGACAGGGACACATTTGTGCTGGGAGACTGTGTGTACATGAACATAAGTGGAGGCTGGAGGAGAGCCGACTGTGACATGCCTCTCTCAGGAGCACTCTGCTCTATCCCTCCCACTAGTCAGTGTTATTTTTTACCGACTCACCTGTCTTACCTATACTCTGATTTATTGTTCTGCTCATCGAAAGTGTTCTCTTCCTCACCATAGCAAGCATCGCAATCGCCAGCGAACCTGTGTGTCCAGAAAACTGGCTGAAATTTCGAGGTAATTGCTACAATTTCGAGCCTGTTATCCAAAGACTGTCTCTGGAAGAAGCACGTGAGCACTGCAGGAAAAAAGGTAAAGCTCATAATGTAATCAAATGTAAGCTTGCGTTACATGGGAGCCCTCTAGTGGCTTGATTAGGAAATCCTTTTTTCAGCTGTTGATTTTTTAAGATTTTGTAAAAAATATAATTTGTTCTTGTGAATAAAGTTAATTCCTCAGATGTTTTGACAATTCGAGACAAAGAGGAGAGCCTGTTTTTTCTGGAGCAGACCAAGAATTTTTATGATGGTTATAACACAGTTTGGCTGGGCATTTATTACAACATGGATGGTAAGAGACCCTCTAAAAATACACATTTGTGAAATAGTTTGTTCCTATAAACACCGCTGTGTTCTGTGCAAAACATGAGCCAACCACGAAATAGCAATAAATCATCAGTCAATGTTAAAATACCTCAATCCCAAAATATTTTTTTCTGATTAACTTTTTTTAAGTGTTTTACTTAAAATGTGTGACAAAAAAAATTCTAAGAATATTATATTTTATTGTATTATATAATATTGGCCCAGCGATGGATTGGCGCCCTGTCCTTAGTCTATCTGCCCAGCGCCCGAGACGTTCTCCCCTGGATGGGCATGGGGAACCCCACCGCGACCCTAATAGAGGATAAGCGGGAGATAATGAATGAATGAATGAATATATAATATTGTTCTTTTACAGCTTGTAAATCTATTGCTTTTATCGATTTTTACCATATTGTAAAAACCTGAAATGAAAAATCAGTTTCAATATTACTATATTTACTGTTAAGCTTACTATTTGTTTCTTCAGTATTTGGGGATATGTTGGGTCTTTTTGCACAGGAGTGTAAAACTATTTCTTTGTGTTAAAAATATTTGTCAGTTGATGCGTTGACCTGGCTGGATGGCTGTGCTCTCGATTACACAAACTGGCGACTGAGGGCTCCGGATACCAGCGTGATGCGTGCAGATACATGTGTGTCGATGCGAATATCAGACGCAGAGTGGATCTTGGCAAACTGCAGAGAAAACCTCGGGTTTATCTGTGAAATTCGCTCAGGTGCAGATGCTGAACATTTTAAATATCTTTTCAGCCTCCTTTCTTGGGACACAGTGGAGTAGGTTAGCATGTCTGCCTCTCAGTGATGAGGATCCAGATTTGAATCCCATCATTTTGTCAAACACAGTGTAAAGTTGCACTCAGTACCACACAAACATCAAAACAATCAAAAGGCTGACCATAAATGACCTGGGCGTCACCCCCTTATGCCACTGACAGTGTGTTAAGTTTCAAACTTAGAACTTAAACATCACTGTGCAAGCTGTTGGAATAACCTTTTATGGCTGGGAGTGGCCGCGAGGCAAAATGAGGTAACAAACCCTCAGCTTTGGTTTGTATATGCTAATATGATCCCAGAACTTGAAAACAGACTGATCGGACACTTTCAGTTCTGGATTTATTATTTTATAGTTTTTATTTGTGCACTTATTGTTTTATTTCTGTCCTGCCATCATTATTTAATTTGCACTTTGTTCCATTACTGTAACCTGCACGTGCTGTTTCCCAGTAACAACAGTGTCACATGCCTGAGCCACACGTTCCACATGTACGGCAAAAATAACGAGTGGGCTGGAATTTCTTTGCGTGTACTGTTTTCTCCAGGGATCAGCTGACAGCCTCTCAGCTGGTTCTGATTAGTGTGAGAGGTAGAGAAAAGAAAACTGCATAAACATTTACTGACACTTCAGTTCGGAGAGATATGACTGTATACTCGCGATGCCAGGAATGCAATCAGAATCCTATCAGACAAATGAGCTGCTTGTTTTTTTCCTTTCCTTTTATATAATCTGAAAGCCAAGTGCAAATTCAATCCAAATGATATTCCCTGAAAGCATCTCAAAAAATACATTTACATTACATTTGGTCATTTAGCAGATGCTTTTATCCAAGGTGACTTACAAGGTGAACACTGGGTTAATCACAACATCCCTGGAGCAATGAGGGTTAAGGGCCTTGCTGCACTTGAAACTTTAATGAACCTGGGATTTAAACCACCAACCTTCAGATTTATAGCCCAAAGCCCAAACCACTGAGCTACCATGCCCAGTGATATATAAGGGATAAAATAAGGGATGAATAAATGCTAATTTAATCTGTTTAACTTCGTACAACGTGTAACCAACAGTATTCTGTTAAGGCGTGGTTGTGATCAAATGCTGACCTGGTGAAGCCTGAAGTGTCTCTCTCTCTCTCTTGTCTTCCTGTTCTTAACTTCCTGCATAAACAATAAATTCATATAAGCCACATCTTGCCTTTCTTATTCACAAATTAGCATTTGATCACAATTAGATTTATTTAATTTAGAGCTAAACCAGTTACAAATGTAACAGGCTTGTGATTATACTTTAGTCATGGCAGTTTTAAGGCCTTTGCAGTGTCTGTAAGCGCTCATATAAACTGATTTCTTTAAAATTCACAACTTTTTTTTTTTAATGCAGCCATTTTATATGATGCAGGTGCATGATTTTTTCTAAAAACCAAGATCACACAAAGATAGCTCTCTCTTCATTACCTTCTCCCTATCAAAGTCTGTCTAGTTTTTGTAAGCCTTTGTACTTATTTTTTCCCTAAATTGCAGCCCATTTGTACTTCATATTTGGATGAATAGATTTGTCTATCGGCATGGTGGCTTAGTTGTTCTCATGTTTGCCTCTCAGGGTTGGGGCCATGTTTGAATTGTGATCTGGGTGGAGTCTCCATGTTCTCCCGGTGTTCTCCCCCTCAGTATAAAAATTGATGAATTTGCTGCTCTAAATTGCCCCATATAGTGTAGGTGTGTCTGTTTGTGTATGTGTTTGCGCAGTGATGGCATGCGAAACCCCCTCTGTGACCCTAGTCGCTTGTATGGGTTTAATCGGAAGATAATGAGATGAAATGAGATTTGCCCATTATACTTATTAAAGCAGATATTTTTTCACATGGCATGTACAATGTAACTGTCTTTATTCATTTCTTTATTTTCTTTTCCAATGTGGCAGGAGCAGTCCAGAAAGAGGTGGAGGTCAAACGGCTAACTGGTAAACGTTTCCCCTCATTCTCATTTTTATTTTCCTGTCTTTGCCGGCTCCCCTCTTTATCATGGCACTTTAACATTGTTATGTAAGTGTAATTTAATGAACTCTGACTGTCATCTCATTGATTTTCCAGCATTGAGCATCATATTTCAGCAAAAGCAGATAGATGCAATGCAAACTGTGCAGTTTAAAAGGGATTTTCAGGGTTTAGTGCATACGCTGAGTCGTAATTCAACTATTGGACTTTATTTCAGGTTTGCATGATGGAATTGTTCCTGCTGCTGTTCTAGTAGCTATGCTGTTCTTTGCTGTGATGGCTGGATTACTGTGGTTTGCTTATAAGAGGAAAACACTGGGCTTCCGGAGGCTCCCCTTGCTCGGCAGTGCCTACTACAGACAAAGCAGCTCCCAGGCCACTGAGTCAGATGGAAATGTTCTTCTCACAGACCTAGAGACACAAGGAGGGGACTAATAATTGTGTATAAGGGTGTGTATTGTCAGGGATAATTCATTAGGACCAAATTTGATAATTATTGTACAGAATGGTTCCTTTTATAACTTTGTTTTCAAAGCTGTGTTCAGGCTGCAAGATTCAGATGATTTTATTATTACTTTCATACAGCTGCATTTTAAAACAAATAGTATTATGTAAAATTTATGAGTAATGCAAATACATATTAGGTAACCTGAAGCACATCAGTGGATGAAGCTAATCACACCAAGCAATGCAAAAAGCTGGAACAAAAGATTGCACCAGTTAATGTTAGTTACAGTTGCACCTATGCATTAACTAGAAGGACTTTCATAGAAGGTGAGGAAGTGTAGCCACTGCACAGACTCTACACTGTTCCACGGCAAAAAAAAAGTAATAAACTGCATGTGTCCAGTGTTTTTACAAACAAATTGGCGGCACAATGATGCAAAGCGCTTTAGCCTAATAGCAAAATAGGTCCAGGCAACCTGGGTTCTTTGTGGCATTTGTATGTTTTCCTCATGTCTGTATGAGTTTCCTTTGAAAGCTTTTTAATTCTCTTAGATTCCAAAAAATATGTCCAGTTAGTTAATGAAGGTCTTAACTCTGAATTAGATTGTATATGTTATATATATCGGCGGCACGGTGGCTTAGTGGTTAGCACCTTCGACCTACACATTGATTTTTTATTTCTCGTCACAGGTGATGTTATCCTCAAGCTCATGTATCAAACCTGTATGGTTTCTTGTTGGCAATTTGCGAATTTGCTGAGATGAAAGTCCAGTATATCTTCTCCATGCCCAACTGTTAAATGATTGTTCTCTTTAGAACAATGAGAAATGTAGAAAAATGCTCTTTTGTATTATAGCATATAAAGTTCCCCAATTAGTACTTCTATTTTTACTCTTATCTCACCGACAATCTGAGACATTCATTCATTCATTATCTCCCGCTTATCCGCTATTAGGATCGCGGTGGGGTTCCCCATGCCCATCCAGGGGAGAACGTCTCGGGCGCTGGGCAGATAGACCCAGGACAGGGCGCCAATCCATCGTCTCTCACTCACACACACACTCTATAGGGGGCAATTTTGAGAATTCAATTAACTTGTTCCATGTTTTTGGACTGTGGGAGGAAACCGGAGAACCCGGAGGAAACCCACGCAGACACGGGGAGAACATGGAAACTCCACCCAGATGGGGATTCGAACCGGGAATCCCTAGCGCTGAGAGGCGAACGTGCTAACCACTAAGCCACCGTGCCGCCAATCTGAGACATTACCAGAGTCAAAAAGTTACAATATGCAAGACATATAAGGAATTGTTGCTAAATGCTCTATAAATGTAGGTGGAATGTTGAATATAAAAAAGGTTACTGTTCTCAATGACATAACTGATCACTAACACCCCTTCATTTAATTTATATTTATGTGTTTTCCCCTTCAGTTCAGCCAAGGTGCAACAATGCATTCTGTAGAAAAATGGCGGGGATTTCAGTGGGGATTTCTTTACTGCTTTGCTGACATTCACTGGCTGTTTATGGCACTGCCACTAAACCACAGGTTTCCTTAAACTGGGTTATGCTGTAAAGCGGATACTGTTGCATGTGTCACAACAGAATCACATGGCAGCTGTGGTGCTCTTAGATGTTGATGAGAGGAGCAATGCTGGAGTGCAAAAGACTGCAATGGTCTAGATAGAAAAAGTGTTAAACACTCTGGCTGTTCAGACCTGATGCTTCATATTAAATATCAATAAAACTGGAAAGGAGCAGTTTTGAGGTCCTGTAGTGTGAATGCAGCTTAAGAGGAGGTGCAGTGTCTACATAAGGGTCTTGTAAAGTTTAAACACTATAAAAGTTTTGCCTCTAAATGGAAAAGCAATGTATTGTCAGGGAGATTTTATAGCCGCATCTGTTCGGTTCAAATAGTGTCTGCTGGGAAAAATTGTTCAGCTGGTAAAAAGTGTTCATGCGACACATTCATCTGTGGATCAGGCTCTAAATCTTTTGTTCGGGAGGATGTTTACTTTAGACTGGCTTACGGTAATTTTCTCCACATCCTTCAGGAATACTGGTTCATACTGCTTTAAAATTAGCTACAGCACAACAAAGCAGCTGTGCAGCACACATGTTTACTTTGGAAAGACAACAGTCAGTGTGTTATCAGTGTTTAAACACAGTATGGATATGATTCTGTTCTTTAATAAGAAACCTTTTAACTTTAAATGCTTAGTTTTCGCTACAAAATATTTTGTAATGAATCACTCTGCCAGTATTTTATCAGAAGTAATACTGAACAATGTCACTGTAGTTCTAGTCTGTTTATAAAGCCTCTTGTAGTCCATCCCAGAGATGTGACTGGCTCTTTTCACAGTAAGTGAATGGACTATTTTTCACCCAGTTATGTCGTAATCAATGTCAATGCTGTGTAAAATTTGACAACTTACAGTTACATCTTTATTTAAACCAATTTATTTTGATAGCTGTTGTGTTTTATTTGAGAAAGCAGCTATTAGGTTATTGTTTAGTTTTTAGACTTTATGAGTCTGATGTATGAGTCGTATTCTTTTAAGTATTTTAGTATTACATAAATGAATTACCAGGAAATAACTCGCCTAATTATTGATGGTTATTTTTTATTAATTATTGACCATTTATAAGCCCAGCAGTAAATCTCATTTGCAACATAAATAATGTTTGTGCAAGAATTTTGAATTAATGTAAAGGTTTCAGTCCTTGTGAAGTTTTAAAATGTTTATTTTAGAAAATTTTGAAATCCAATGATTTGTGGAATACTCAAAACAGGCTTACAACAGTGACATTAAACTTCTACTTAATTACTAATGATTATTTTGGTACAGTAATCAATAATATGGGTCTGGTATACGGCGGTCTTAATTTGGTGCTTTCTAAAACTTCATTCAAGTGCTTGTGTGTGTTATTGTTTTTTAATTGGTAAAAATATTATATCACATGTTGGGAGAATTATAAATGGTGTGCTGCCTGACATTTGTAAATCCAATTGTATATTTTTTAAGTATTAACTTGAAACTAACCTTTTTTTTTGTCCATTCATTATCAAGTTTACCTTTTTACACCTTTTACTTATGTTGTGTTTACATTTTTGTAGTATCTTTGGGTCCTTTAAAAACATGAAAGAAGTGATAAGTTTTAATAATATTGTTAAAATGTTGCTTATGTTTAAACAACATGTGAATGTATGATTTACTATTAGATTTGGTTCCTAAAATAAATAATATTGGCTATCCTTCAATTCAAAACTGCAGTTCTACCACTAACCTTAAGTATTTAAAGAAAGGGATTTTTTTTAAACATAAATTGTTTACTGTTTTTTGTATGTGCCTTTTGTTGTTTCCTTATTTGCAGATGCACCATATGCCTTGAAAGTATTAAAAGAGTAGTTTTTGTTTTAGATAGGACGGTAGCTCAGTTTTCAGTGTCTCAAACTTTGATTTGTGATGAAACGCTTTGATATTTTAAAGGTGTTTATTGTTGACAGTATTTTGTTCCACTTTTAATTTTCATTATTATTGTTAAAATGTGCATCCTATTGGTTTTAGGAAACACAAGTCTTTATAATAAACAAGTCACAAAACTGGTTAGAAATGTTTCTCTGTGATAAAGTTTTCTTTAACATCAAGAATTGTGGATAAAAATGTTGGGCTAAAGAAAAAGAATTATACAGTTTTATAATTATATAATGTCATATATCAGCGATGGATTGGCGCCCTGTCCTGGGTGTATCTGCCCAGCGCCCGAAACGTTCTCCCCTGGATGGGCATGGGGAACCCCACCACGACCCTACTAGAGGATAAAGCGGGAGATAATGAATGAATAAATGAATGAATAAATGAATGTTATATACATACATACAACACTACATAAAGTAAGAAAACACCTTTTTTCTAACATCCATTGTTCTTGGTTTGAAGTTCTGTTTTATGGAGCTATTTTAGAGTTTTTATGTTTCAGATCAGTATGATATTGAAGGGGTGGCTTAGTGGTTAGCACGCCTTTCAGCGCTAGGGATTCACGGTTCGTATCCCCATCTGGGTGGAGTTTCCATGTTCTCTCTATGTCCGCATGGGTTTCCTCCGGGTTCTCCGGTTTCCTCCCACAGTTCAAAAACATGGATCAAGTCAACCGAGTTCTCCAAATTGCCCCATATATAGTGTGTGTGTGTGTGTGTGTGTGAGTGAGTGTGTGCCCAGTGATAGATTGGTGCCCTGTCCTGCGTGTATCTGCCCAGCGCCCGAAACGTTCTCCCCTGGATGGGCGTGGGAAAACACCCCGCCCCCCCCGCGACCTTAATATATGATAAAGCTAAAGTTAATGGATGGATGGATTATATTGAAGCTGCACATTGAGCTCGTCAGGTCTTCAGACGGAAAGTGAAGTATTTGAAGCACGATGCCGCTGTTTGCTTATCCACATTAAGGCGTGGCGTTGTGACGTAATTGACAGTTGTCCAATCAGCGCACGTCCCTCTGAAGCGCAACAACACCAAAAAGACGTTTCCAGCGCTCGTCGCTTATTTGGGCGGAGAAAGCCGAACATGAGACGTTAATTCTGACGGGGCTATTTGGAGCCTCTATTTTTTATAGTTAGTACGGACGAATGAATTCTTTAAGATTTATAATAAAGCAACTATGCATTGCTTCGAGCCAAAGCTGTTTTATGTGTTGTTGGGTCTACTTTTTGGAGGGCAAGGAACTTATGCGCCAGCTGTAATCTCTGGTAAGGCAACATTCCTGCTTTAACCTGAACTCTCAATTATTAAGTAACTGATCGTCTGTATTAAATGTCTCGTAATCTTTGCTAAATTCTGGTTTTATTAATTTACATTCGTAATATTTACACGTGCGTGTACGAAGCCGGTTAATTTACATAAACTCGTTTCTCCAAATAGTTGGCTTGATTTTATATTAAAGTACGGTCCCTAATGTGTTCTATAAGGCCGTATTATTATAATATAAAACGGCTATTTAATTAAACCCTGTTAATTATGTAGATGTATTTGTTTTTTTTAAAAAAAACGCCGCCAGTCGAGCACTGCGTACTTTCACACTTAGCAGCATACGTAACGCTTACTTCCGTACTTAGTGAGTTTGCTTAGCGTGCTACTTAGTACGCAAACGTGCCATTGAACCTTGCCACAGTTTGAGGTAAATAATTTAGTTGGCTTCATAACGTTTAAGTTAAAACACGATGTCCTGCTTCTAAGACGTATTTACACCATATCCTAAACTAAAACATTTCCATCAATTTGATATAAAAATAAAGTTATGGGGCTGAGACAATGAGCTTGAGTCTCCACCCTTAAACCACAAGCCTTTTAGTCTGCATTGTGCTGCACCTAGATTGGGACTAAATGTTTATTAGAAACCCACAGAAACCAGTGCAACTGCAAAACAATTCTGTTTAAAAACACCTTTGCCTCGTTAATTATAAATCAAGCTTTTTTGTTAAATAAGTTAGGCTAAACGCAGGAACTTCTATGCGAATTATCTAAATAGAGGCAATGTGGCTTTCCTGAAAACACGAACACACCCATATGCAGTATACATTAAACTAATAAGTAATACAGCAGACTGTGTTACAATACAGCTCATGTTCTGCCAAACACCCACAGAATGTTGTTTTTAACAACTATACAAACACAAAAAAGAAACTAATTCAATATCAGTCGTGATTTTATTTTGATTCTTGTTACCCAGCAAGAAGTTAGTGTTCGAGAAGTATTCTAATAATCAAATTTTATTTATATACTAATGCTAAATTGTCTGTGAGTGCAAGTACATATCCGATTCCCTTAATCTATTCAGTAAGTAAATAGTGTTGAGCATAAAAAGGGGCTTGTCCTTAAAGGAAACTACAGCAGTTCTAAAACACCATCAGCATATTGGTGTCGGTGCAGAACCGACAACATCAACCCACCACTCAACTTATACCTGTTCTGTGAAGGTCCAGACCAATAGAGAATAGTGAACCAACAGGGGACTGACGAAAGCAGATAATACTACAGTCTGTAATTGTAAAATCACAAGATCCATCTATATGGTAAGTGGGGAAAATAGACAATGGTGTGTCTTCAAACATTTCACTGTACTGTATCTGAAAAAAATATGGCCATTACAACAGCACAAACTGAGAGCACCATTGATGTGTTATGTTATTATATTCATTTTCCAGCATTTTATTTCTTATCAGAACATTGGGATCCGGAGTCAATTTCTTAACTGTTTTTTAAAAGTGTAAAGGTTGTTAGCTTTAAGGAGAGTCATCCAAACAAACTGACAAAATATGTAAAATAGATTTTATCTACCTTAACACTGGCTTTTCTTATTGTGAGGACTCTAGTTTCATTTCTCCACCTCAGTGACACTGCTGGGATAGAAATTATGCACCAACCAAATAATACCTGCTCTGTGGTGGTACTATTAGGGTCCTGACCAATAGAGAACAGATTAAAAGGGATGAACAGTCTGGAATTGTAAAACTACAGTCCAGAAGTACATTTTTAAGTAAAACTGATAAAGTGGAGGTGTGCCCTTTTGACTGGTACTGTATAAACAAATAAAGTGAAAGGAAAAGCTACACAACTAGTAAAGATAACTTTTAGCTTTATTTAGGAATTTTTCATTTAAAAACAACTTATTAAATGACAAGTTACAGAGCATGTTGACACTAATGTATGGATTTTTATATTTCTATTAGTGTTAGTTGCCAAGGCTTCAAAAATATAAAAAAAAAATTGATAATTCATATTCACCTGCTTGAAGTCCAAAGAGCATTGTGAAATGTTAATAAATGCTTGACATTCTTATGGTGTGTCACTTATAATATATAGGCTATAAGTGTAATCTTTTATTGCCTTAATCTTGATCTGTGTAGTTGTCAACAAGCATTATGTGCCATAATTTTGCTAAATGCAAAATCAAATCAATCAATTTGCATCAGTGCTTTCGGATATCTGTCTCAAACTGTGTGTCAAATAATTGACATATTTATTCAATGTCCTTTACTCTAAACAGTAATTCATCGCTTGGTGACTAAGAACAGTTTAGATAGCCATCATGAGGCGATGTGTTGCAATTGTCAGATAAACACTTGTCACACATCTACATCAAAGACATGTCATCTCTGTCTTGAAGGTAGAGGAACCCTGCAGTTAGTAAAGTAAAAAATGATTAATAAGATTAACAAACAATGAAGCTAATCCTAATTGTATTCTCAGATTTTATTGTTACCTAAAGCCTTATAATTAAATGCTATTGTCAATGAATGAAAATAAAAAACATTACTAACATGTGTCTTATGATCCTAACTTCTGTCTCCGGTCCTTTCAGGTGATGATGCATTTAGAATTCAGCATGAAGTGACGGGGAAATGTTTAATAACACAGAATGACTTCCTGATGCTGGGGAATTGTTCAGCAGATGCAGCCCAAACTTGGAAGTGGGGTTCAGAACATCGACTGTTCCACATAGGAGTTTCGGCTTGTCTGGGCCTTGATGTCGTCTCCAAGACGCTCTACCTCACCAGCTGTTCCAGTGGGTCTATTTTAGAATGGCGTTGCCATGAGGGGCTTATTTACACCACTTATCAGATGAGGCTTAGCGCCACCGCCAATGGTTCTGTCACTGCTAAACGGAATACATCAGACTCGTGGAGGAGGGGGGGCACATCGGAGAACATCTGCGAGCAGCCATACAAGAGTAAGTGCACATTGGTTTTCGCACATCAGGGCTTATGGGATGTTTACTTTTGAAAATGCTTTTCTTCTTGGTATTTATGGGAATTTCTTCTTTTTTAGCCTGTACAAACTGACACGGTAACCTGGGTATTAGATCTCTTACTTTCAATTTCATTTCTTTTTCAGCTTAACTATATGAGTCATGGATAATTCATGTTTGTCCTGGGTAATTTTTTGCCTCATTTATAAAAAATCCACAAAGTTTCCCTAATTAATATTTTACATACTGAAACAAAAAGTGCAAAACAGTAATGCGTATAATAATATATTATAATAATCTCTGTAGAGCAAAAGAGCTGCATTTTGCTGATATTAGTTTCAGGTTACACTCAATGCATTATGCTTGTTTGAAGTGCAGACACTTATTAATTTGTTAATCGGTTGTCAGTGTTATTGCACTGATATTTGCAATGATATTCATTCCTGATTGATTGTTCTCTCCCTCATTCACTGCTCACTGTATTACATTTACTTCGTGAACAGCTGAAAGACTTTAAACACTATTGAACACTAATTCATAAAAATCGCTAAATAGTGCAATATATCTGTAATAAATATACAAATGTGTGGGTTTGTCAATCTGGGACACTGCTGAGTTTTATATACTCTTGAACAACCACCACAAAGTGAAGAATTAAAAAAAAAAAAAAAAAAATATATATATATATATATATATATATATATATATATATATATATATATATATATATTTATTTATTTTTGGAAAATGGATCACTTTCATCTCAAAAAATTCATACGTAGCTGAAACATGTACATCTCTCTCTCTCTCTCTCTTTTTTTTTCTCTCTCTCTCTCTCTCTCTCCATACTTCTCTAATCATGAATTCCAACCATAGAACTGCCCCAATTGGATGTCTTTCAGTTTTTCACAACATTCCCTGTTGTGAATGTTCAGATGTTCAATATCAAATCCGTCACACTCAAGCTGTGATGATTCCAAGAATCAGAGCCTGTTCCATGCTGGTCTAAATAAGCTTATTGTGCAGTATTGCTCAATTATTTGCACTACCACACCTTTCACTTTAAAGTCTTTTGCATAATGTCAAAGAACAATTTCTAAACACATTCGAAAATGTCCCCTGGCTTTATTTTTTGTTTTCTTTAAAAGGGGAACCTTTTAATAAAAAACAGAAAATAAAGCTAGGGGACACACTGCAAATTTCAAATCTGCAAATCAAAATTAATCTTAAATATTTGAAAAATAAACAAACAAACAAAAAATACCTAAATAAATTCATAAAACACTTTTTTTTTAAGGTGAGTGGTTTTATTTTTGACTGATGTAGTTTGTGCATCATTGTCAAATAAAATGTTATTTGTTTGTGTTTTTTACTGCCTTTTACTCAATATGCAAAAAACAGAGGCACCAACAACATCATCTGCAATCCTAAATGGGATAAACATCTTTAGAAAATTGATGATAACTTTGTGCTTTTTTAAATACATTTTTTCCCAACAAATTAATGCAAATGACCTGAAACTGTGTTATTAAGCTGAAGCTGTGTGAGCACTGGTTTTACCTGATTGGTCAGATTCCTCTCCTCTGTTTTGTTGGCAGTTCCTAGAATGTGAGCAGTCATAGAACCCAAATTACAGTGTATGATTAGTATTTTAAGAAGCATTTTCCACTATTAAGATTGCTTTACTTTTTCCTCTTAAAGATTTATTTATAACTAAATAATGTTTGGCGGCACGTTGGCTTAGTGGTTAGCACGTTCGCCTCTCAGCACTAGGGATTCCCGGTTCGAATCCCCATCTGGGTGGAGTTTCCATGTTCTCCCCGTGTCTGCGTGAGTTTCCTCTGGTTTCTCCGGTTTCCTCCCACAGTCCAAAAACATGGATCAAGTCAATTGAATTCTCCAAATTGCCCCATATATAGTGTGTCTGTGTGAGTGAGTGTGTGCCCAGCGATAGATTGTCCTGGGTGTATCTGCCCAGCGCCCGAAACGTTCTCCCCTGGATGGGCATGGGGAACCCCACCACGACCCTAATAGAGGATAAAGCGGGACATGATGAATGAATGAATGAATAAATAATGTCAATTCCAAACATTGCTCTTTTTTATTCATGTCAGAAAACTAAGCTTTACTGAATCTGGTTCTTTCTATTCTGTGTTAAACATGATTAAATGTAAACCATCACTGTTTGTGTGAAATTAATCTGGTAGTTAGAAACAGATAAGCATTTGTTAAAACATAAACACAGTGGTTTCTGTGTAATAAAAACATCTCTGTTTTGGCAGCAATGCACACAAGTGGTGGTAATGCCAATGGAGTGCCCTGCAGGTTTCCCTTCCTTTATAACAACACGTGGTACCACAGCTGTCTCTCCAGTGATGACACCCATTCCCTCGACTGGTGCTCCACGACGGACAACTATGACCTGGACGGGAAGTGGGGAAACTGTTTGAAATATGGTCAGATTCCATTCCCTCTGTTTATAAAGTGATCTTTTTTTATTGAGTGTCCTTATGACATTAACATGATGTCCTACAGCGAGCCATGAGAGAGGGAGCGAGCCATGAGGGAGGGAGCGAGCCATGAGAGAGCGAGCATGAGTGTGAATGAGAGTAGCCAGCATGAGCAAGAGAATGAGCATAAGCATAAATAAGAGTAAGCATGTGAGTGAATGGGAGAGCAAATATAATGGAGTAAGCGAGTAGCGAGCTTCAGAGAGGGAGAGAGAGTATGCACACATTACTTTTCCTGTACATTTCATTTTCATGTTTTGGATTTTTTATGAGTTGTAATTTTTATGCTGATTTTTATGTTTGTTTCAGAGGAGGGTTGTGGGAGATTATGGACCAGCTCTGTGAATGGCTGGTGTTACCAGGTGGTTTCTACAGCAATGGTTACTTGGCACGAGGCACGGGACTCTTGCCGTAGTCAGGGTGGAGATTTGTTGAGTGTTTCCAGCCCTCAAGAACTCCAAATCTGTAAATACAAAAAAAAATCTTCTAAAATATTATTTTCTAATATGTACCACACATCATGACGAACAGATTAATTTCTTCTGTTATAAGTATAGAGTGACATAGGGCTGTTGTCTGAGCTCTACACACTTTATGAGTGTATATTGAGTTTGCCAAATTTTTCAGTCCCTGGACTGAGATTAAATTTCGGCACAAAATTTCTAGTTCTGTCCATCACTTACGACTCACCACACCCCTAATTTCAAATCTCTTCAAAGTTATGCAGAGATCAGTATGCCAACATTATTATTATTATTTTCCTGCGCCATAGTTCAGTCTTACTAACACACACACTCTATTACAGCCTGAGGATCAGAACAAAACAAAATCCTCAGCCAAATCTTCAGCCAAAACTTTAGTCAAACGAAAACTCTTTTCCATCAACATTACATTATTTATTGGGAAACGGTCACAAGTTAAAAGTGGTAAGTATTTTATTTATTTGTTGCCTAGCACAACAACAAATAAAACCTTAAAAACCCCATCGATCAAAAACAGACTAGATCAGCATCTACTAATAAAATGCGCATGGAAAATCATCATACCTTATCAGAATTCTTATTGTGTTTCCTTTTATATATATCTACTTTTTGTTACCATCATTCTGGCAATGTAATTGTATGACCATGACTAAACTTGATTGCCACTGTACCTATGCTCTGGTATGTTTCTGCAGTTGAAGGAAGATATAATCTTTCAGAGCAACTATGGATCGGCCTTAACCAATTGGACTGGTCAGTTGGATGGCAGTGGTCAGACGGCTCTTCCCTTACATATATCCCATGGGAAGCAGGTATTCCGTCAGCTTCTTTATTTGAAGAATTGTGATGGTTAAGGGCCTTTTTCAACAGGCTTTTTGATTGTTCCAGATAAAGATGATCTATCACGCATTGTTTAGACTTCAGATCTGTCCTACCAGCTTTCTGTTAACAACAATCAGCTTTTTGTTGTCTTTAATCAAAGGTCATTGTTAGTCTGTATGTTTATGCGCATTGGTCTGGGCACAGAATGTCTTATTGTGTTTCAGTAAATATGACTTGGGTGAATAATTTATTTATTTGTGCATTCTGTGGCATTCAAAAGATGTGGTTGCTTACGGCGTGTATGTCACTGTAAGGATTTGCCTATCTGAGACTCAAGTAGGTTCAGGAGGCTGTTGTTGGGGTTTCTCTGATTCTTTCACTGCTATATTTTCTTGATTTTCCATATTCCCCACAAAGCCTTATTTCTACAACTTGCTCTGATGTTTAAGCCATAATAGTACAGTGTGTCTTAAACTTTGTTGATGAATTAAGGTTGCGGCGCACAGAGCCGCATGAATTGAATTTTTTTAAGCATGTGTTTCTGAGTATAAATTTTGTGTTTTAAAAAATAGGTCATTTCATATTTATGCTTTAATGTTAATTGTATAGGATTTAGTATACATAATAATAGTGTCTGGTAATGAGGTTGTTAAATGCCACCGCTTTCTCTGAACAATATGGCTGTTATTGAAAAATGTAAGCAACAAATGTGACATCCTGTATAGTGTCCCACTTTTATGTAGGTAACTAAGGCTTTTTGTGAGGTAAGGTAAACAATTATTTGTAATTGCAAGTAATTAGATACATCTACATAATTATAATTTCATTTTATTTTCCCTAAAATATATTAATCTCGCTCACTGGACCTCTCAAAGAGTAAATGAAGAGTGATGCTTTCCCTATTGCCTACACCACAATTTTACCCATATGTTTATTAAAACACACACACATATAGACACACTATTGAAGTGTGTAGAGAGGTGGGCAGCCTTGTATACGAAGCCCAGATAGCAATTAAGGTTAGTTGGCTTGCCCAAGGGAATTTGGTGGGACTGGGAGTCAAACCGGTTACAAGGCTGTTTTTTTTTTATCACAAGCCTACAACAACCCCATACACAATTGTATGTCTATGTGTCTTCACTTGCACTCTTTCCTGGTCTGTATGTGAGAGGGCACATGCCTATCACAAATACATGCCTGGGTTCTGTACAGGTTCCACCAAAGTATCTACTCAAAACCTCTCAAAACTAAATTATGAATGAGCAAATGTCATGTTTTAACTATTTCAGTCCAGAATTTCTGGAGACCAAACGAATGTGGTGTGATGAAGCCCAACTTCCATTTCATTGGCGAGTCATGTGAGAAAAAGTTGCCATATATATGTGAAAAGAGAAATAGCACGCAGACACAGTCTTCAGGTAAAGCATACAAATATTTCATAGTGAAAGTCAATATATCAACAGAATTTGTTCCTTGTGATGTTTTGTGTAAAATGTGAAAGTAAAACCACGTGTAAGTTGCGATCAAGTGCTGATTTATGAATGAGAGGTGGAACCAGGAGAACTGAAGACAAATTCAATATCCAATATTTTAAATAAAGTTCTTTCTGCTGCTTTGTAAAACTGCAAGGAGAAAATGACTTTTTAATCTGTTTCTGGGGCAGCGCTAGGGATTCCCGGTTCGAATCCCCATCTGGGTGGAGTTGCCATGTTCTCCCCGTGTCTGCGTGGGTTTTTTCCGGGTTCTCCGGTTTCCTCCCACAGTCCAAAAACATGGATCAAGTCAATTAAGATCTCCAAATTGCCCCATATAGAAGGGTGTATGTGTGCGTGTCTGAGTGAGTGTGTGCCCAGCGATAGATCGGCGCCCTGTCCTGGGTGTATCTGCCCAGCGCCCGAAACGTTCTCCCCTGGATGGGCATGGGGAACTCCCCCACGACCCTAATATAGGATAAAGCAGAAGATAATGGATGGATGGATGGATGGATGTATGGATAGTCTGTTTCTGACTGTCAGACTGCAGCTAAGGCTCGTTCTCTTGCTGCTAAGCCTCTTTCTTCTTCAGTGCAGACACATGCACAGAAATGACACAGACAACCCACTGGTAATATCTATTATGTCATTGAATTCCCTGGTTCACAAATCAGCGTTTGATCGCAGTGCTACTATAGTTCATGTCATAATAATTAATAAACTCTACAGTTGAGTTAATAATATAGCAGCCAGAGATCGTATGATTAGCAATCAGTAACTAGTGTGTCTTTTGTAGCGGAATATGTTTACAAGCCCACCAAGTGTGACAGTGGCTGGATCCCTAGCCAGGGTTATTGCTTCAAGTTTTATGGAGCCGAGAATAAGTCCCGTAAGAACTACAGAGATGCTCAGCAAGTTTGTTCTGATGATGGCGCTCAGCTGGCTAGCATTCACAGCCTGGAGGATGTGGAGATGCTCCATGCACAGTTTCCAGGAAGTAAGTAACACATGTTATAGGCTTTGTCCCATTTGTCCTGTTACTGAGCAGGCACAAACATGCACGTTAAACAGTAAGAAATAACTGTTTGTGTGTGAATGCTATACTCAGAGATGCAGGTTGGCTGGATTGGTCTAAAAGCAGAGAGCAATATGGATCCTTTTAAGTGGGAGGATGGATCTGATGTGACTTTTACATACTGGGCACGCAATCAACCCTCAATGCTGCCTATCAACACCACCAGATGTGTGATCCTTGCTGATGTGGTATGAGGCTTTGTGGTTTTCTCTTTCACTTCTAGGAAGTGCTTGTGCAAGATTTAATGCAATTGCATTCTGCCAGTAAATGTCTGAGAAAAAGGATGAGTCCAGGCCTATGAGTCATTCACTTCAAACACTAAGCTTTGGGATTATTTACACCAAAGTCCTTAAAGCTGAGTAGACTTAGCTGGTAAAGATCTTACTTTAAAACTATTTTAGACACAATGTGCAAGTTAAATGAAACTAAAATTTAAAATGGCCTTTGCACAATCTGCCTTTTTTTTCTTAAACAAACCTTAACTGACAAATAATAATAATTTAATAAATAATAATAATAATAATAATAATAATAATAAAATAATTTCTCTAGTGAAAATGGGCAACCAGTAATGACCATCTCATTGTCTCTGTTCTTGTTCACCCCAAAGGTGTATGTTGTCGTTATTATCAGGGGTCTGTGATGGCTAGTTACGTTCTTCCATATCAAACTCGACTTGGGACACAGTCCAGAGAATGGCCTTTAGTGTTACTAAATTGGTAGAATGCAGTTGTTAAAATCATGGCAGGGTGGATTTATACTCTGCCAATGGGAATAAAAGAAACTCATGAATTGGATGGTTTAGGGTTATGCCCCAATAATGGACAATTAAATTATTAATGAATATTCCTATTTTAGTCTCAATTTGCTTTCCCCCCAGTACTACGTGTGGTATTCTGTTCCCTGTGATGCACAACGAAGTTTTTTGTGCAAGAAGCGTGGAGTTGTTAATGAAAGTGCAGCCGGTGACGACTGTCCAAAAGATGGGGTGAGTCCCCACCTTCCTGTCTGCTTTTTACCGAAAGCAGGGCATTTTAAAGAATAAAAGTTTTCTGTGTGTAGAATTGGAAAAGGCACAGGAACTACTGTTATAAAGTGGATGCCCGGGAGGTCTCCTACAAGGAGAGCTGTAAACTGATCATCAACAGCAAGTAAAGCTTTATCATAATAATATAATGATGCATTTTATACTACATATAGAAACGTTTAACATTAATTTTACTGTGTCTATGCCTTTTATCTGTTTGCGCAAGTTTATATGGTTGTGGGCAGAATTTGGCTGACTATGGACAAGTGATACAACAGGAAGTGTGACTTAAAAACATTTACAAAGTTAAATAATTTTCTAAATTCTTTATTGCCTTTAAGTTCTTGTTTCCCCAGTTTTATAATTGTGACATCAATCCGCTTCAAGTAGAACACTCCGGATGCCATAAAGGCAATAAAAAAAAAAAAAAGTTAAACATCCCCATTTATAATGAGAGAAATCTTAAACGTACAGAAGTCTTTCCCCTCCACATGCTACAACAATTTCGGGAAGGGCTCTTTCAATTCATTAGAATGGCCTTTTGCCAAAAGAAATTCTAAGCAGTGACCTTTAAACCACTTAACCATCTCCTAAAGTGTTAGAAAGTCTACTTGAGTACAGGTCTTTGCAGGTAACAACATTATTGCTTTCCTATAATAAGCTCTTAAGACTCTGGTGTGGGTTTCTGCCAGATTGACTTCTGCACTAATATGTCTTGAGTTAATATAGCAAAAAAGGAATCTCTGCTCAGAAATGTGAATGGTTTCGAACTCTTAGCAAGTTACGCAACTGTAGCACTACACCGTTTATCTTGTACAATAGGTCTTTTCTGTTTTCCTTGATTTTTTTTTTTTTTTTTTTTTTTCACAAGTGTCTAATGTCGTTCAGGCTTCTTATAATTCCCCACCCCCACTGCAGCAGTAGTTAGGAATCCGCCCTCATGCCCTCAAACATGGGATTGTGTTGGAGAAAATTAGTATTAACATTCTTAAACCTTTAAATACCTAAAAAAAATTAATGCTTTATTATTACACTCTAAGGGGCTTTCAAATGATGTAAGTTTTGGAAAAAGAACATGACTTTGATAGACAATGGATAAGTTCAAGAATGGAATAAAAACATTACATCATTTATAGAATAAGGAAATTACTTTTGCATGTAAGCATACTAAATCTTTCACACGCATCCATGCTTCATGTACTAGATTCGAGCAAACCTTCATCAACCATCTCCTGAAGGAGCATGTCAGCAGCAAGCCTCAGTATTTCTGGACAGCACTTCAGGACACAAAAGGCACAGGAGAATACAAGTGGATCAACATAACTGGTCAAGAAAACAAAGTTGCGTTTGTCAACTGGAAATGGGGAGAATCAGGTTTGGTGTTTTTATTTATGACCAGCTAATTTCTTTTAAGGGTGGCACAGTGGCTTAGTCGTTAGCCCGTTCGACTCTCAGCGTTAGGGATTCCCGGTTCGAATCCCCATCTGGGTGGAGTTTCCATGTTCTCCCCGTGTCCACGTGGGTTTCCTCCGGGTTCTCCGGTTTCCTCCCACAGTCCAAAAACAAGTCAATTGAGTTCCACAAATTGCCCCATATAGAGTGTGTCTGTGTGAGTGAGTGTGTGCCCGGTGATAGATTGGCACCCTGTCCTGGATGTATCTGCCCAGCGCCTGAAACGTTCAACATTCTCCCCTGGATGGGCATGGGGACCCCCCCCCCCCCCCCCGCGACCCTAGTAGAGGATAAAGCATAAGATAATGGATGGATGGATAATTTCTTTTATGATGTATTGATTGAAATCTAATTTTACAGATGACATCGTATGTGTTTCATGACTACTCTGGTGTAAAATTTAGCATTAGCTTTAAGCATGGTTCCCAGATCATGTTGTATATGCTCTAACCCTGCTCTTTAATATCATGGTGTACAATTGGCAAAAAAGCAGATCAAACCTTTCCACCTTTGTTGATTGGTTGGCAGGTTTTTCTTTAAAATTGAATTAAGACCTCAGTCATAATGAAGGCCCTTTTTAAAGAGGTTTTTATTTTAAATTATTCTTTAATGTAAAATGATGTTTTTGTTCTCACATGACTAAAACTGACATTCCATTAATTTCAGTAATAATCGAGGATTGGTTTTTAATTGTTTGCGCGTGTGTCTGTGTTTTAGCTAAAGCAGGTGGATGTGCAGTAATGGGCACTAACCCACTGGGTCAGTGGATTGTAAAAGACTGCAATGAGTTTAAAGCTGGTAGCATTTGTAAAGTACCAGTTATCACTGAGACTATTTCCACACCCACACCTGAAGAGCCTGACCTCAACGCCACCTGCTTTCCGGGTTGGGTCTCTCGAAACGGAATGAAGTACTGTTACAAGGTGTGTATGCTGTTTAAATATTAAAACAGTTTCTCAGAGATCTCATACCCTGACGAATTCATCCATGTATTTTTTTTGCTTGTGCTTGCAGGTGTTTCATGAAGAGAGACTGAGTCGGAAGCGCTCATGGGCTGAAGCCCAGAGTTTTTGCGAAGGCCTGGGAGCTCATCTGCCCAGCTTTACTGAAGAGACTGAGATGAGTGCATTTCATGACATTCTACGAGACTCCATTAGGTAACACACACAGAGGCACACAAACAATGTTAACTTTCTCTGTATTAATAGAAATTACGCAATAGATGGAAACTTTAAATGTTTAGTTCTGATTGGCTCTGACACACTGTTTACTTTAGTCTTTAATTTTTTTTCAGTGACGATCGTTATTTCTGGATTGGATTAAATCGTCGAAATCCAAACAATGACAATCGCTGGGAGTGGAGCGATGGGCAACCAGTATGTTTCCCTTTTGGCTTAAGTAGTGATTTATTTTTATTTTATTTTATTTTTTAGTATAAATAAATGTAGTATATATTCAGATTTTTTTTTTTGTCTGTTACTAAACAGGTCTCGATGATGATCTTTCCCCAAGAGTTTCATGAAGATGATGAATATAATCGAGACTGTACTGCTTTTAAGGTGAGTACCCTGTGAGTACTGTTGTTTCACAAAGAGAGTTATTTAAGGGGAAATGTAACTGGAAAATGGGGTACAATATTTAGATTACAGAACACATCCCTGGGCCTGAGTTTTAGGAGCATTAAGGTTTTTGTTAGCAATAGAGTGATCAGATATTATAATGGGGGGATTAAAATCATGTACAGATTAATTGGTTACCACTGTGATAATTACCAGAAAGTTAATGAAATGTGTCCCCTAGTATAGAAATAACAATGCTCTAAACCACAAGTGGTATGAATAGAGATAATTAACTTTTTTTTTTTATCAGTCAGTGAAGCAGAGATACTTGATGATTTATATCTTCCTGATGGCTCAAGCCCCCCAGCGTCCCTTTTATCCCAGAGCATTCCACTGTGATGCTAAATTGGAATGGGTGTGTCAGATCGCACGCGGTAAGCTGCCACTTTGCTACTACTTCTCTCATTTGGCCAGGCACCTACTGCCAGCTGAAATGCATTCCTTCATTGTTGTTTTGGTCTTACAAATGCTAATTATTATTATATGCATTCCAGGCCAAACTCCAAACAATCCTGAATGGTATAATCCAGGTGGAGTGTGATCCATTTTTCCCATCCATAAATATGTATTTTCCCTCAATGCAGTTGAGACTCCTACTGTATTATGTTAAATTTTCATGTTTGACAGATGGCCACCATAATACCTCACTGTTTGTGGATGGGCAGGAGTTCTGGTTTGTTTCTGATCCAAAGCTGTCCTTTGAGGAGGCCAATATGTACTGCAAAACCAGCAGGAGCAAACTGGCCACACCCAGGTCTATAACTGCAGCTAGACGTCTGCGTGAGTATCTCTCGAAGGTGAGGTTGATCACTATTTAACATGCTAAGCCCATTTTTGTGTTCTGCAGTTTAAAAACTTAAAATTTTGATTTTTTTTTATAGAACACAGAAACTGGTAATTGGTGGGTGGATATGCAAGAATCTGGATCAATTCTCCCTTTACAGTAAGTTATTGTTATGTTGGGTATTACTTATGAATATTAAACAGGTTGGAATTTATAAATTCTTTCTATGTTGTTTTTGGGAAGTAGCAGTAGATAAACTAGCCTGGGTAGGATTCTCTATAATCGTGTTATATCAGAGATTTACCAGTAAATAATGTATATGATTTCATTAGATTAGCATTATCAATTCCAACAAATCAAATAATGTAGTAACAAAAGTTTCATAGGACAATAAGAGTGAAAATTTATTCAGAAATTGGGGGAAAACTGCAAAAAGATATAAAAAAATGAATAATAACCACATTTTTTTTGCAGTTTCTGAGTTAATCATTCCTTAACTCAATCACTCCTTTTGACCCAAATTGGATAAACCTTTTTGATAAAGTACGAATAAATTATTTTTGTAAAAACATTAAAATAACTAGTTTTTCAACAAAATTTGGTCAATGACAACATTTACCATGGTATTAGTGAATAGATTATATTATAGTACAATGCAAGCTATTACGTTTTTATTGATAAACCATGTATAACTCACTGCTATTTCTTTAAAAGTGACCTTCAAAGATATAAAAGCTGTTTTTTTACATTGTTATTGCAAAAGCAACAGAATCACTTTTACATTATCAGTGCAATTTGAAAAAATAATAATTAAAAAATAGTGGCTTGGTTAAAAATGGAGGACACAATGCTTTGTGTGTTACTTTACAGTATCACTTAAATGACCTTAAAAGTCATGAAGAAATGAACATTTATTTTATTTACTGCGTTATTTATCATCCCATCTGGGTTTATATCACAATAACAATCAGATCCCGGCTTACTAAATATAAATGCATAACTTGCACACTACATGATATCTAATGTTCTTTTTACTTAAGTACATATTTTTTCTCTTTGAGAAACATATTGTAAGTAAAGCTAACAGTACATAAGAAAATTTATTTAACATCTGATTATGTGGTTTCAGACCCCCCAACTGGCATTACTACAATTTGTTTTTGGGAAGATGTACCTCACTCAGCTCAAAGTCTCCAATTCCAGGTATGCCAATTAAGAGTGTATCATGTAATCATGCTAAAATATCATCAAACTTAAACTATACTCATTTCATTAATCATAATGATGCTGTTTGTTTATCCCCAATAATTAAATTGGCCATGCAGCTACATGACAGACTACTAACTGTATGAATTTTACAGATTATAAAATGAGTTGTAGCACCAAACAGCCCTTTGTGTGTGAAACACTAAACGTCACATCTGCAGAAAACAAAACTCAAGAACATCCTCCGGGCAAACCCTGTGAGAAAGAGTCCTCAGCTTTCAGAGACAAGGTCTGGTGAAAAGTCTAAACATGCAGCACTGGCAAGTCTTTAACTCCGCTGTTAATATAAAGGCTCTATTTTTGGTTTGCAGTGTTACACTATAATCTCACCCAAATACATGAGCTTTAATGCAGCTAATGAAATCTGTCAGACCCTAAGGGGCAGTCTGGTGTCTATCCAAGACCAAGCCGAACAGGGTGAGTCCACATTCTACTCTGATTAACCTCTTGACCCTGACTAACTTTACTGCCCCTGACAAAAACTTTTCATGTGTCTTCATTAGCAGCTGTTTAGTTTTAAAATTCCTGAGCATTATGTGAAAGACATAATTTACTTGTTTTTTTTGTCATTATTATTATTGTTATTTTTATTTATCCTTGCTTTATTAGTTTTGTTTCTCATTTGTATATTGTAATACATTATTTTACTAATTAAATATTTTGAGTTAACAGCAGCATAAACATGGTATCATGTGAACCATACCTTATGTTATTTATGTTTTCATTTCATTGAACATTTAGACTTCATTACCACTCTGTTGATGGGAAAGCCCGAGAAAATTTGGATTGGTCTAAGTCTAAAATTTCGTGAAATTAATTGGGTGGACCACACGCCTGTCAAGTTTCTCAACTTCAACCCCCTGCTTCACGGACAGCTACGACCAATGCAAATCAATGCAAGTGCTCCAGTATTTTACATCTGTACCATCAATAAAAGATTATTAGGGTTACTGTTATTTGTCTGCTAAATGACTAAATGTAAATGTATAATGTACTGTCTTATAATTAGAATAATTGTAGATATGGTCATTTTAATGTGCTTCTGAATGTAATATTGCATGTGTCTTCTATTTTAGTGTCTAAATATCATTTGTACACAGCATAGAACTATACAGATCCTATCTAGGAACCTGCTTACACCTGAAATTAAGCTTTTAGCATGATTGTGTTATATATATGTTATATGTCCATGTACTGTATATTGCACCGATGGGTTGACTTCATTAACCACCTGTAATTTAAGTGAGATTTAAATGTTATACTTTGTATAGTGCATTGCTAATGTAAATTTCATTTTTTTTTCTGTTAGATGTTTGAGCAGGATGAGTTAAAGCTATGTGCCTACATGTTCAATAATGATCATTTAGACATGCTTGGCACTTGGGATTACATGACTTGCACAGATCCCCAGAACCTAGCAATCTGTCAGCATTATGCAGGTAATCTAACATTAATAAATACACTCTTTATGCTTGGTGCCTACAAGCCAATTTTGTTCAAACATGAGCAGAAATATTAGGTTAAAAATTACAAGCCTTAATATTAACAATAATTTACAGGGAAAAGCTTTTATTATTATTACTATGACTAACTATTATCTGTTATGTATTTGTTACATGTTATTTAATAAAACTTTTTAATTGTTTTCAGTTTTCAATTGAAAACTGTTTAAATCTGACCAGGAAAAGACTACATCTGCTCTGTTCACTTCCAGATTTATACAGTTACCTTAAAAATCTGCTTTAAAAAATAAATTGATAAACTTCTGACAGCTTTACATTAACATAAATACACGCGAGCCATTTAAACAAACCCGGATTGTTATGAAAAGTTAATGCATTCTGATCTAATTTTTGCAGACAAGCCAGCAGAATCGGAAGTGATTGAGGGTGAATTTCAGGTTAAAGATCACAAGTTTAAATTGATCCTGAAAGAAAATATGACTTGGTATGATGCTTTGGAGTTGTGTAAGAGAAACAATATGGATTTGGCCAGTGTGGCTAATGCATTGGAACAGGCGGTGCTCAGTGTGAACGTCAGCAAAGCGGGTTTTCCTCTCTGGATCGGACTGTACAGTGAAGATGTAAGAGTCTGGAAAAAAACATTTCAGAATGCAAGCTACACATTTAATCTTATTATGGTTCAAAAATAGACCTTTTCATAAACATCTCCATGCACTCTTGTTACATATTAATCTTTTAACATTTGGCATTGCCTTTATTTTTTTGCAAAGTATGTTCATACAGATGCATCAGGGTTTATCAGCCAATAGGGGTCACTGTTACAATTTCTGGTCACTTTTTGCAGATAGATATGCTTTGTTTAATACAGCGTGGCCCGGCTGATTTATGCCTAGTATCTCAGATAACTCCTTTGTGGTATGCATTAATTTAATTTTGTTTAATTGTTTGTTTAGGATGAACATTATCACTGGACAGATCAAAGCCACACCGTTTTTAGCCGTTGGGGTCGAGAAGTCATTGCAGGGAAGTGTGTTTACCTGAACACTGATGGATACTGGAAAGCCACAGAATGCGAGGAGCGGCTACAGGGAGCTTTCTGCCACATCCCACAGGGTACAAATGATTTAAACAAAACCTTGTACAAATTATTTTTTTATATCTAGTTTATTCATTTTTCAAACATTGTTTTGAATCACAGGCGGCACGGTGGGTTAGTGGTTAGCACGTTCGCCTCTCAGCGCTAGGGATTCCTGGTTTGAAACCCAATCTGGGTGGAGTTTCCATGTTCTCCCCGTGTCCGCTTGGGTTTCCTCCGGGTTCTCCGGTTTCCACCCATCGTCTAAAAACATGGATCAAGTCAATTGAATTCTCCAAAATTTCCCCATATACAGTGTGTTTGTTAGTGTGTCTGAGTGAGTGTGTGCCCAGCGATAGATTGGCGCCCAGTCCTGGGTGTATCTGCCCAGCGCCCGAGACGCTCTCCCCTGGATGGGCATAGGGAACCCCCCCTGCGACTCTAATAGAGGATAAAGTGAAGATAATGGATGGATGTTTTGAATCACACTTTGCAATCTGTTTTAATACTAGTTCAGTCTCACACCAATAAAGAAAACTCCACAAGGTGTCCACACAAGAGCAGTGGCCCCAACTGGATCCCTTTTAAAAACAACTGCTACACATTTCTTCTGTTGTCTACAAGATGGCAGGAGCATGACCGCTCCAATGGCAAACAGACATGCCAGGTTCTTGGTAAGGAATTTCATACCTTCATATTCACTAATGCCTAGGTATATTTTGGTAGCGATGTGTGACCTGTCATCATTGTTTTAATTTTCTGACTTTAGTTGGAAAGGGCGAGCTTCTGACCATTCGGAATGAAGAGGAGAACGAGTTTATACGAACGCAGCTTCAGCCTTTCCAAGACCTGGCAAAATTTGTGTGGCTGGGGATGCTCAACAGTAATGGTATCTTAAATATTTCTTAAAATTATGCCTAAAAAAAGTGTATACATTAAAAGAATATGTAGATGAATGTTTAAGGAGGAAATGGAAACCTTGATTTGTAACAAGTTACATGAGGTTGGGCTGGGGAATAATGATTATTATTTTTTTGCATGTTTTTAGAGACTTAAGGTTTAAAATTATAATGTTTATAAGTGCACGCTGAGGTGAAGCTGTATATAATGTACTTTTATATTTTTGTAGATCAGCAGTTGAAATGGTATGATGGCACAAACGTTCAGTTCTCTTACTGGAGAAATGGTAAACCAAATATCACCAAGACCTTCATGGCAGGCCTCAGTTTAAATGGCGATTGGTACATTACTGAGGAGCCTGACCTATTTGGGCCTTTTAAGCAGAGGACTATTGTCGTGTGCAAAATTGAAATGGGTAAGACGATGATGTCCATCTATGGCAAGGTCTTTGAAAATCTAATTAGGAAAGTTGAAACCTGTTGTAATACCTATTCACTGACTGTCAGTATAGCAACCATATGTAATTTTCTACTAAACACCAACTGACAATATATCAACCACATTTTACACGTTACAGAAACAATCTATAAAAACCTACCAACTATCCACTGACAATAGAACCACCTGTCATATTCTACTAAACCTTTACTGACCCTAAGAAACCAGCTTTTATATCTTACCAACCACCATGTCCAAGGCAGTCAAATGTCTTCTGGCATGCTTTTAACTAACTTAAATATTGTACCAACCACACAAGTAACCACATAAAATAGCTTTGCAAATGTCTGTAAAACCAAAGCAACCTCTCACAAACGTGTGACCACCTGTATAAGTATACACACTGTAAACCCAAACAATGAGTATAGTAGCTTTATGTATATTACTCACCACTTAACAACTATTAACCAATATTTACTTGTCATCACAAGAAATATCTTACCAACTGCCACATCAATTCTCTAATAACATTCGATATTTTAGTCTCCTAACTTCTGTAAATATGTGGAAAAAGGGAAATTGAATCCAGTATTTACATCCATTTTGTTTTCTATAAAGATTCCAAAGAGGAGTACAAAAAAGACCCAGTGGATGTGGAAACACATCAGGGCTACAAGTACCATTTAGTGACCAAGAAAATGAACTGGTTCCAGGCTGTAAAGGAATGTGCCCTGGTTGAAGGCCATCTCATGAGTATTTATGATGAGAGTGTTAACAGAAATGTAGCGATTATAGCGCGACGTTACGGATTCCCTCTCTGGATTGGTCTTTCTAGTCTGGATGTAAGTAATCATCTCTTACTCAGTTTGTTGCTTTAAATTAAATGTTGTCACAAGAGTTGCTTGCTTGTGAAGAATATTTTGCAACATGAATTGTAATTTGGCTATAAAATTAGCTGATGCTGTTTTCCATTTTAATTGTAGTCCAGGAGATTGCACTTTGAATGGTCAGATGGGACAGCTGTGTTCTACAAAACACTTGGAGATGCAAGCACCCTTGCTGAGCCTGAAGAGAAATGTGTGTATGTGGACACTAAAGGCAACTGGACTGTAGTCAGCTGTTATGATGAATTAGAAGGAGCCATCTGTTATACTGATAAGAAAAGTAAGATGTGCACTTAGTCATTTATTTTTGTTTATATGGAATTGACGTAAATTTTTGGCCTGTCAATGCTATAAATTAATGTTATTTTCATTTAATATATATATATATATATATATATATATATATATATATATATATATATAATTTTTTTTGTTGTTGTTTTTTTTTTTGTTTGTTTGTTTATGTATAAAAAAAATTAAGCAGAGTCTCAGGCATCTTTCACCTCCAATAAGAGCTGCCCTGATGGTGATGGCCGAGGGTCATGGCTTCAATTCAAAGACCATTGTTATGCCTTTGATATGACTTTCTACAACTACTCAGTCTACACCATGACCGAAGCAACGGATGTTTGTAAGAAGCTGGGTATGCAAATGTTTTATACACTGCACTCTGATTCATGTTGCAAATGTATAACACTAACACTATTGTCTACACAAAATGCACTATTAACCATTTGCATCATCCTCTTCACTGATACAATAGTAATTATTAACGTAATAATTCCTTAAGGCGGCACGGTGGCTTGATGGTTAGTACATTCGCCTCTCAGCGCTAGGGATTCCCGGTTTCGAATCCCCATCTGGGTGGAGTTTCCATGTTCTCCCCGTGTCTGCGTGGGTTTCCTCCGGGTTCTCCGGTTTCCTCCCACAGTCCAAAAACATGGATCAAGTTAATTGAATTCTCAAAATTGCCCCATTTAGAGTGTGTCTGTGTGAGTGTGTGCCCAGCGATGGATTGGCGCCCTGTCCTGGGTCTATCTGCCCAGCGCCCGAGACGTTCTCCCCTGGATGGGCATGGGGAACCCCACCGCGACCCTAAGAGAGGATAAGCGGGAGATAATGAATGAATGAATAATTCCTTAAATAAAACAAATAAAAAAAACAGTTGGATGAAACAAAGCACAGTATTAAACTATATTTGCTAAACAATTACTTACCATCACATTAACAACCATCTGAAATAACTTGCCTTTACCACAAACACTTAAATAATCTGATTTAACTACCTACTGATGACCAGTGATCATTTCGGTGACCTTTTTTGGTTTTCTTATTTAAGTTAATCCAAATGAACATTTTCAAATGCAGTCATGCATCTGGTTTCATTTCATTACCATAATTATTCTAAGATATAATAATATGGTAGTTTAAATTATTGTGTTAATGTAAAAGTCGCCCACTCAATTCTGAGTAAAGACTAACTTTTGTTTATGTGTTTGTTAGATCCCTCCTCCAAACTTTTGACTATTAAGAGTCAGGAAGAAAACAACTTTGTCTCGGACCATATAACTGATAGCACGCTCATCACCAGCCGTGTCTGGCTAAATCTTAATCCTGCCTCCTCTAGTAATAGCACAGGTATGACCTCTATTAGCAGACCACTTTAAATTAATCAGAGGTGGGTCCTAACATCTTCATCATTCAAGACCTATAATTGAATTGTTTCATCATAAAAAAGTAAAACATGTAACTGGTCTAATTCTTAAAATCTTCAGATGAAGATGCAGCCTGGATTGATGAAAGTGCACTGCAGTTCTCTCCCTGGATCCATTCTGGTGCTCAGTCTGGATGTGCCGTTTTGGAGTCCATGGTCGGAATGTGGAGCACTACAGACTGCGCAAGCAGCAGAAGCCGAGTCGTCTGCAAAGCCCCTGCCAGTGAGTCATCATGCAGCTGTTCATATCAAAGACTAAAAAATATCTAAAAGGCAAACATGACTTGGTTAATAACATATTAACATAGTATTGTAATGCCAGAAAGAAAATATCAGATTCCTGCAGTAAGTCTGAGGCATTAAAAGAATTTAGAATCAATAAGTAGGAACATTACGCATGTCTGATGCTGTAGGGTTAACAAAAAGTCACTTTTACCAAATATATAGGAGTCGTAAAATCAGTGATGCATTTAATGTCCCTTTCATTTTTTGCCATTTGCATTGTCATAAATTAAATTATTAATGGTTTGCATACATTTAGATCCTTAAAGTGATCTATGCCTATTGTCCATCAGTATCAGTGTACAATTATATTGTAGTTAAAAAATGACCAGATCTTTGTTTTACATCTACTTGACTTCTAAATTATTATTATTAACCCATCTACTTGTTCTCATCCTGTCTGTAGAGTCAGATGGTGTTCCTGTCGCTCTGGTTTTCTTCATCATCGTGCTGCTCTGCATTGTCGGTGTGGTTATTTTTGTCGTATATAAGAGGACAAAACACCGCTACTTCTCTACAGTACGTTACCAGAGGAACTTTGACGAAGCAGATAGCACAAGTATGATTGCCGAGGTGGAGTGAGTGATGCACTATATGTGAATTATTGTGAAAGAAAGCAGGTTGCTGTGCCTTTCAGTGTTAACACTCCTAAAACTTCTTACTGTTCAAAGATCAGTGTAAATATAAAGTCCAGCAATCACCGGCTTCATCAATGCACTAAGAGAACACTGTAGATGTACATAAATTTGGTCATCTTTTTTGTTGTTGTTGTTTTTAATTATTTAAACTTTGTTTTGTACATTTTAATGAGAAACTGGCAAAGGTTGATTTTTGTGAAGGGGAGGGGCTTAGGGGCTTAAGGGTTGTTCTTGTGGCAGAATTTCGAATTGGTTTAAGTAATCTGTTTTTTTTTTTCGGCAAGCACTGATTGCACTTTCTTATGATTCTAAACTCGGATTAATTTTAAAAACTCCTGCTTTGTTTTTTTTTTTTTGTTTTTTTTAAACAATTGTTCTATTCACCAATGCATTGTAATAATAAATTAATAGTCTTATAAGTTCAAACTACAATATCCAGATTTCATCTTGACTGTTCCGATTGATTTGTTTCTATTTAGTCACTTGCATTGTATAATGAACACATTGTTAGATAATCAAAATTTACAAACCCATTGTTTCCTAGAAAAAGCTCTTGTGTTTATTTCAGTTGCACGTTCTACATAAAACAAAAAACTTTCCTCATTGACTGCAGAAGGTAAAAGATGATGGTGATGGGTGCCAGGTGACTTGTGGTCTAACAGTGTTAATGTGAGCTGAGCTGGTGGTTACCTCTTCTTCTATTCTATGCACTCAAACTACTGATGTGGAAAAGCACTTTATGTATTCGCGCTGACTGCTTCAGAAAGCACAATAAGAGGGAGAATTTTGTTTCTTTTGAGTGGTTTCTTATTCCTGTTCTTTGCCATGATTGTTGTAGATGATTTGTAAATATTTTAGGCTTTTATGAAAATCTTTTAAAAGTACGAGCCAAAGATGCCTCTTTTTCTGCTCTGCTCAGGTTTTTATTTGCTCTGGTTAAAAGTTGTACAAGGCTTTTTAAACTTTGTAGCTCTGATTTTGTTACAGAAGAATCTGGCCAACATTTAATAAAATGCTGTCTCCTAACAGCTGATCTCTCATGTTTCTGTATTCACAAATGTTTTGGTTCAGGGAAAAAAAAAACAGTATGTTTCCAGTGTTTATTTAATAATTCGATTTTACTTGGTAACATTATGATTTCCTTAAATATTACTATTAAATATTACTATGCAAGACCTGGAGTGTTAAATATGGTTATTATAAGAACTACAGATTAACACAAGTAATACATTTTTTATTTTTATAAAATTGGTTTTGAGAGTAATGTTTTTGCAGATATTTGAATCTTGTGTCTTGTTTTGTGCTTGGCCTATTGGTTTTACATCAGTTTATAGATCAGGCAGTATAAAATAATTGTCATTCCGATATAAGCCTCTAGAGGGCAACATTTTCCACAATTTTCCAAAGTTAAATTATCAGATAATTTTAATTAAAATTTGAAGTCACACTGACCTCTATTGGCTATTTATTAGTGTGTGTTGCTAAGAGTATAATCTGTCTTTAGAGATGCATACAAAATATTAAATACTACATGACCTGTATCTGTAACCATACTACAAATAATACTATGTAAATAGAACAAGATTACAGTATTAGGATCACTCACATGTTGCACTCACCCTAACAAAGTTTTTGTTTGTAATGCGTTATTGATCTGATTTTTCTTTAAAACATCTGAATTGTTTTACTCTTGGTGTGAAAGTAAATTATGTACTTTCCTAATTTAATCATTTATAAATCTGTAATGCTTCTGTAAACTCAGGATCTGAAAAAATGAGGCTTGAAAATGAGGCAAATGCTATATATAGTCTGAAGTGTCTCCATACATGGGATGGAAGAGAAGAGGCTCCCTCTAAGTGTGCAACATTATTTTTGTTGCGGTCAGCAAGACGTCTCCCAAGTGCTCTCAGCTGATCGGACTCTCAGCGCTCTTCCATTCTCCAGAGGTAAGTCTGAAATTATTTTGATCATTCTGTCAGTGGGGCAACTTAAAGTATCCTAGACATGTCTAGGTCTAGATGGAGACGTGTAATGTATAAAATGTGTGATTTAATATTATATGGTAATAAATAGAAAGATACAATAATCCATGATATCCAATGAAATATTTTAATCAGCTATTTACCTTTGCATTGATAAACATGTGGACAAAGTTGTTCATCAGATACCTTATTTACTACTGTGGAGGAATTAATTTAAATTTCGGGACATTGAGTCAGTAGTTAATAAGAATATTTTAATTAAAACATTGTGATTCTCATTATTATTATTATTGTTTTAAGAAATTTAAACAAAAAAAAAACATTTTATATACACCTTAACAATTACCAGTCTTTAGATACATTTGTGTTTTAATAATCTGCCTATAAAATTGAGATTTAAGCTGTTAAAATATTGGTTTGTATGTATTGTTATTGTTTGGGTTTATTGCAAAATGTCATTACAATGATATAAATAAGGCTTACTGATCAAAAGAAAAGAAATGTAAACAAATAAGCATCCGTTTTTTACAACTGCAAGATAAAGCAATTAAAGCGGTGAGTGCAATAAAGTGCACGAACACAGTTTAAAAAAAATCCAGCAGCACTTTTGTGTCTGATCTAGGCATATCAGCACAACACACAAAACAAACCACCACCACATCAATATCATTGCAATGCTTTAAATCACCCATCATCCATCACTCAAATAAAACCTGATCTGTGAGTATCCTGATCATTAAAGAGCAGAATAACGTATGCAGAGAACCACATGAAGTACATCTATAGCGTAAGTAGAACTGATAGAATGGACAAATGTAGAAACAAGGTATGCATGATTAGGTGTGTGTATTATTTATATGTATCTGTATGTATGTATGTGTGTGTGTGTAAATATGTGTGTATGTATATCTGTACATGACCATCTCCACCGAAGAAATGCTGCTATAAAAAGATAGTAAAAAAAACTAATGATTCATGATCTGTATGTTGGATCATGATGTTTATGTTCATCTTTAGTAGCCACGGTTATTGGCTTTTGATTGTTGGGTCTTTATTTGAAGTTTTCACAACATGCCTACGAGGGCCATGCCACTTTATCAGCAAACACAGGTTGGACATCAGTATACCAGCTCAAAGCATGTTGTCCAGCAGACCTCGTCGAGGTATGGAAAGTTCTGAAAATAAAAGCTGTTAAACGTGCTGTGCTTAGTCAGCTTAGATGATGTTTTAGATTTGTATTTGTGGCTTTTGGGCAAGTGCTGCTTCTTGTTGTATTGATGGCGTAGCTTTTGTTTGAAGAATGTTGATATAAAATGTTGACTTTGCTTTTAAAAAGGCTGCAAATGTTGTAATTATTGATAATATTTTATTCCAATTTAAGGGGTTACATACAGCATACACATTCCATACCTGAGGATGGTCTATAAAGATAATTTATCTTTCACCAACCAGTAGAGTGCTCTTGCATCTTAAATGTTTGATTGAGATATATATATATATCCTGGGGGGGGGGGGGGGGGGGGGGGGGGGGGGGGGGGGGGGGGGGGGGGGGGGGGGGGGGGGGGGGGGGGGGGGGGGGGGGGGGGGGGGGGGGGGGGGGGGGCGCCAATCCATCGCTGGGCACACACTCACTCACACAGACACACTCTAAACGGGGCAATTTTGAGAACTCAATTAACTTGATCCATGTTTTTGGACTGTGGGAGGAAACCGGAGAACCCGGAGGAAACCCACGCAGACACGGGGAGAACATGGAAACTCCACCCAGATGGGGATTCGAACCGGGAATCCCTAGCGCTGAGAGGCGAACGTGCTAACCACTAAGCCACCGTGCCGCCCTGATATATATATATATTCATTCATTCATTATCTCCCGCTTTATCCTCTATTAGGGTTGCGGTGGGGTTCCCCATACCCATCCAAGGGAGAACGTCTCGGGCGCTGGGTAGATAGACCCAGGACAGGGCGCCAATCCATCGCTGGGCACACACTCACTCACACAGACACACTCTATATGGGGCAATTTTGAGAATTCAATTGACTTGATCCATGTTTTTGGACTGTGGGAGGAAACTGGAGAACCCGGAGGAAACCCACGCAGACACAGGGAGAACATGGAAACTCCACCTAGATGGGGATTCGAACCGGGAATCCCTAGCGCTGAGACGCGAACGTGCTAACCACTAAGCCACCGTGCCTATATATATAAATTTTTATTTATTTATTTTTTTTAACCATGTATTTTAATGATGTTTTTAAAACACCCCCACAAAGAAATATTTTTCATAGAATTTCTTAAAACACTATTATTAACTTTTTTTTCTTAAGTGTTACAACTTGTACTCAAATACTAGTATACTATTATGCTATTACTATTGTACCATTCCCACTATACTAATTCCTAGTTTAATGCTTTTCATGACACAGGTTCTTGTCTTGTAATATCCTTGTAATGATAACTGAATAATCACAAATATGAATTTGGCTTTTTGGCCAAGTTTAATAGTACAACATTTAGTTTAAATTGTAGTAGTTTGTTTAGTTTAAACAAAACTAAACACAACTAAACAGATTTAAACACTGTAGTTTACTTTGTAACTTGTAGTTTGGATTTAATTGCAAAAATTACTGTAAAATGCATACAGTTAAATTTTCCTGTAAATACTATACACTTGTCAAAGCAGTAGATTACAGCACATTATTGTTGTGTGCAAATAAATCATTTAACACCTTAATTTGTAAGATTTTATAAACCATCCATATATATACACACCACAGTGTTAAATATAAACAAGCATCTAAGATTACCATTTATTAATAATTGTAATGCTCTTTTGTGTGCTGCTGCTTATCAGCTTTATGTATTGCTCACTTTATAAACAGCATTTTGGCACAAATGTCGGTTGCTTATAAATAATAAGTGATTTCTTTTGATTGCGAAAAATGTGACTTGTATTTTGTGGCAAAGGAGGATTCTTTCACAGTGAGATCAAAAATGTAAGACCTTGTGAAATGGCTGTTTTCACTGTAAAGAACAATGAACCGAAACATGCCAAAGCTTTACAATACCATGCAACATTTATTTTATTGTAAATAAAACATATAGTTAAATCTTAATATTAATCATATATCAACATAGTGACATCATGTTAAATATTAAGCAAAACCTGAGTTCTTGCCCTTAGTAGAGCACAGAAAGAACATACTAAATATTCTGCAATTCATGCAGAATTCGATGTAATCAAAAGATTTTGAATAATTATGCTTATTGTTTTAATTGTGGTTTTTACTTTTGGTCCTCACTGTTTTTAGATGCCACAGTAATTTTTAAGCTTTTTATTTTGCACTGCTTCACCAAAACGTTATTGCCTTCAATAAAGCTGCTTTTATGTTTAAACTTTACCTGCTCTTATAAAGCTTTTGTAATATAAATAATTATGCTTATCCACTGACTGTTGATTTATGTTCGGACAGAAAATCAAGCTCCACATCTGTAAAGAAGGTGCAGGAAGAGGCCACTGAGTTAATGGCGGAACCAGCCTATACGGTGCCAGCTTTCAGGGAGAGGTGAGACACTGTTGGCAGATGTCATGATTACCATACAGCATGCTATTTAAAGAGGCTAAGAGTGTAAGACAATATTTAAGCTGGTACTTTCATTAAGTGTACTGTAAGCTTCTTCATTTCACAGCTACTACATGAAATATTATGCCATCGTTTGAAACACAGTATTGTATGTAATTTAATGGTCATGTGTTAATTTAAGGGAACCTGAAGGAATGGCAGAATACCAGCGTGTCGCTGCTCATCTTGGAAGGAATCTATCTAGTCTGCAGCAGGAGCTGCACAGGATGCGTGTGGTTACTCATGAACAAGTGGAAAATATTGAGATCACAAAGGAGGTAAATACAGAGAGATTATTTTTGCCATCGTGCCTGGACCTATTTTGTGTTACACTTTTTACTTTATTGTTGTCCCAGGTCAGAGAAATGAAGTGGGTCAGGAAGGAGGCTTCTTCTGATATTCCCAGAGTCCCAGACTTCCTAGTGGCTTTAAGGTCTCATACTGTTTGGGAAAAATCTCCAGTCAAGCTCTTCTGCACTGTGTCTGGCTTTCCCAGTCCCATCGTTAAATGGTTTGAATTTGTTTCAACACCTGACATTGTCTCATTTATCTGGTAATAGAAGAATTATGAGATTATAATGGACAAGAATGATTCTCAGCACTGCAGTAACACTGCTAAGGTTGTGGTGTAGCAGCTAGTGTGGCACTTTAATGAGTACATCAGATGTAGCAGCGCTGCTGGAGTTGTTTGACACTTTATTGACATTGTTGGATTAAGGATAATCCACAAACCAAAAACGTCCAACGACCAGAGGAAGTTTCCTCTTAGCACTGATAAAGGATTAGCCACAAACTGTGCAACAGTAAATAAGCTACAGTCTCTGAATACATCTTAAAGGTGGAGCACATATGTGGATGTTTCAATTAAAGTGTATAGCGAGTGGACACTGTTTATAAAACTTCAACAGCACTGTGGTGTCTAATCTAATCCTACCACTGCATTATATACTGATACACCATCACCATGGCAGTATCACTGCAGTTCTAAGAATTACCCTCCACCTGCTTTGTAGTGGTACTGACCTTTTAGAGTATTAAAGGGAACTAACAAAGTATAGAGATAAATAGATGGACTATAGTCAGTAATTGTAGAACTACAAAGTTCATCTAAGTGGTAAATTATGCAAAGAGTGGAAAAGCAAGGAGGTGAATGTAGTGTGTGTCTGGCAAGTGCATGCATACATATTAAACAGTCACTTTTTTTGGGGACACCTGTGTATTTGTGACTGGAGCTGCATGGAAATAAGACACCTCAGAATGTAGCATCCATCTAGCGCATCGTTTAGATCGAGATGTTTCAGGGTGAATTCACAAGAATTCACAAAATCAATGTGAAAATCAAATGATCATCTCAAATGTGAATCAATGTGAAAATCAAATGATCATCTCAAATGATCATATCTTTGAACAAGGCATGCTCATTGGTGCTTAGACTGTAAAGTGTTTTAATGCAACAGTCTCCGGAGCATTCAGTGAATTATGAGATGTAAAAAATAGCTAAATTGGACACTGTAAATTTGAACATTTTTGAGAAAAATACAACTTTAGCCAAATATAACTCTAGCGCTCCAATTAACTCCCCAATTAATGTCCAAATGCAACTCGTTGTTCCTTGGAATAGATGGACAACAACCGTGATGACCAATTTAAATGTAATTGCTGATAACAGGATCAGAATTGGGCAAAAAGCATGAGTCAGGGGTTCTGACAGGATTGGTAATGTTTGTTTGGCACACCCTGACTCCTCTGATATCCATGGAGTGATCTGTGGGCATTCCACTAGCCTTAGCATTATAACAAAGCACACCAGGCCAGGCCCAGGCCCATACACAGTGCCAGGGTTATGTTGGATTGTATTGATGTATTGGTTCCAGGAACATAACAGTGAGTTTCTCTTACTTCCATGCCATTAACAATAACCAGATCATAATCCACTAGGATGAGGTAGTACCGGTTGTGGAGGTATGTCAATACATTTGCTGCAACTTTGAAATGCTATTCTTCTTAAATGGTCAATATTTCTTCGGAGAAATCTATCTCGTAACAAACTGCTGTGGTCCTGATGTACAAGGGAATTTCAGCTAGAAGATGGGTCTAACAAAGTGTTATTTCAGGCTGTGAGATCATGTGAGTATAATAACCCTTGTTCTATACTTTTGCAGGTATAAAAATGGTGTTCCTATCGATCCTTTAAGTGCACCAGGAAAATACAAAATTGAAAACAAATATGGAGTTCATAGTCTGATCATCAGCAGGTACATCTGTTTACTCACCATCTGTATTGTAAAAGCATGTCACTTTTTTATTTACATGACCTTTAAAACACCAATTAACTGCATATTCTGAATCTAACCAGGATTACTTGCAAAAACAGGCTTACATCACCTTTTATTATGCTTTTTTAAACTTCCCTTTTTTATTTAAATGAAGTGACATTACATTACACAGTTGTGGAGGTAAATATAAAAAAGTATAAATGAATCATTATTCAATAAAACACATTTGCTTGTCACCAGTAATGAAGCATCAACTAAGTTCAGAGAAGTATTTGCATAAGATATCTAATTAAAAGGTCTCCATTAAATGTGGTCTAAAGACTCCTTAAAAGCCAGTGACCTCATCGTGATGTGAACACACTAAACAGACCTTCCCCAAACTGTTGTCACAAGTTACAAAGAAGCATAACATTTTCTATAATAAAGTCATAAGCAGTAGCATTAAAATGAACATCTGACAATAACTGAATGTAAAGTCCAAACCTGTGAACTAATGTGGGTGTCCACATACTTCTGCTCTGATAGTCATAGAGAGTGAATGATCTGCTGTAAGAGAGAGTTTCTTTTTTGGTCTAAAAGCGGCCTGTCCTCATCTTCAAGACGCCTCAGCTGTTCGTTCCTTACCGCTGAGCTCTGTGTTATTTAATGCCGGAATGTCTGACATCCAAGTTCCAGTAGAAGCTTTACAGTCGTGAGGGTTGCTTACCACGTGGATTATATATTGTAATACATTATTGCTCAAAAAGACATTTATATTGTTTATAAATTAATTTTAAAGATTTAGAAAAAACAAAACTGATTCTGGAAAGTAATTCAGGATTAATCTGGTGTTCAGGAGATGTTGATTTTTAGTATCTTAACAGCTGCCAGACTTTTAAATAGTGCATGATGCCTGAAGGTCACATTTCTTCTTTCTATTCTCACTCTCTAGCCTTTCCTTCAAGATCAGTTCTGCATTTCTTTTTATCTCTCCTGGGTTCTTAAGTGGTGCCAGAGAATGGTGCACACTGTTTTAATGTGAAGATAGTTCTTACTCATTGGGAAATTATTTACTTGGAGTCAGGATTAATGACATGACCTGTATTGATGGATTGACACAGTGTTTGCTTTCATGATGTGATAACAGTTGAAGTTGCCAATGCCTATTGTCTATTTTTAAATGTAATAGTGCATATTAAATCGTTTAAAATATCCTTCTTTTTAAATACTAATGTTCATCTTCTATAATTTTTTTTCATCAATACATTACTTAATATTTATAGCAGAATTGTTTCTAGTCAGGGCGGCACGGTGGCTTAGTGGTTAGCACATTCGCCTCTCAGCGCTTGGGATTCCCGGTTTCGAATCCCCATCTGGGTGGAGTTTCCATGTTCTCCCCGTGTCTGCGTGGGTTTTCTCCGGGTTCTCCGGTTTCCTCCCACAGTCCAAAAACATGGATCAAGTTAATTGATTTCTCAAGATTGCCCCATTTAGAGTGTGTCTGTGTGAGTGAGTGTGTGCCCAGCGATGGATTGGCGCCCTGTCCTGGGTCTATCTGCCCAGCGCCCGAGACGTTCTCCCCTGGATGGGCATGGGGAACCCCACCGTGACCCTAATAGAGGATAAGCGGGAGATAATGAATGAATGAATGAATGTTTCTAGTCAAATTAAATTTGTAAAATCATAGTTAATAAAATAACTGCACAGCAATAGTGCACTAGTTTAATTTTATACTAATATCCATCAGGGATCCAAGTGTTTCCCTAGAAAATGTGTTTACTTATAGTTACAGTTACATAGATAGTTACATTAATTCATGCAATTCATGCAATAGACGACGTTAAAAGTTTAGTTTAAAAACACTAGATGGCAGTGTTTCACAGTTTTGTTACCTCAACCATACATTTAAATTAATTTAACGAAACGTATATGTAAAGCCAAAAGACACACCTGGTACCACATGTCTGTTAGTTTAGATAATAATGACAACTTTGTATTTTATTTTTAAGATGCACGACAGCAGATTCTGCTGTGTACAGTGCTGTAGCCACCAACACAGAGGGAAAGGTGACTTCTAAAGCCACAGTATGTGTGAGAAGTAAGTCTCCTCTCAGTGTTGTTCAACCTCATTAAACCATTCCACATTTTAATAACATGTATTTTATTGTAGAAGGATCTGGAGCTGCAGAGTTGTCTCATTTGCCAGGCCAAGGTGAGAGAATGCAGGAATGTTCTGGCTAACGCCCAGAAAAATCATAGCACATAAATAACATCTGTCAGTCACGGGCATTGATAAGATAAAATATGTGGTGTTTATGATGGATGTCAGACTTTTTTTTAGTAATCATAATGCAGCCTGCTGAATGTCATGTGAAGAGCAGAAAAAAGAATGGTGCTCAAGTAAAAGTACTAATGAAATGTTGGTGTTTTAAATGTCAGAGGACATGAAGTTACAAGGGACTCTCTGGGTCTTGCAATATAAGACATGCCCACTACATAATACTTAATGTAATATATGCAATGTTCTTGTTTATATGCAATGGTCATGTCTAACAAGGGGTCATGTCCTGTAGTATTGTAAGTATGGACAAGTGAAAGAAGTGGTGGCACTGCGTCAAACATCCTTTACCAGAAAGTCATGACAAACTGTAGAAATTGGATCCTGAAAGCTGCCATGAGATATTATAGTGACCTAGTTTCTGGGAAATTCTTAGATAGTGAACTGATTGTAACTGTCATAAGATGATGCTCAAAACTCTTGAATTTATACAAATATATAAGTCATCTTCATTGGTTAAAACACACACACACTTGCATAAATTCTCCATTAACATGTGCTTCACTGGAATTAAAGTAACCAGGGCAGGTGCACAGGCCAGAATTCCCCAGATTTAACTTTTTCTGTTGGTTTAATGATAAAGGCTGGTTCTGCATGATAGTGGAAATACATTTGTGTGTGACCCTTGTTTTTTAGAGACAAAAAAGTTAAATGGATTATAATGGACTTTTCATTTACCTTCTTTTAGCACCTTTTCCTAAAACTATCCATCGTAGCAAGTTGGAGGTGACCCTGCTTGATAAGTTTGGAGTGACCTTTGGTACTGAGGGAGAGTCACTGACTCTTGTGGCAAACATGGTGGTTGTGCCAGATCTTCCAAACCTGCCGCCAGAGGTCATGTGGTACAGAGATGGTAAGATCCTTACTGTGTAGAATTACAGATAATTTTTTGTTGTGTTTGCTTTTAACATCACACACAATATTTGGTTGTAATCCTGGTTGCCTGATTCTGCTCACAGTGGCTTACAAACTTCATTCACCACAGTGTTATTTATCCTTTACTGTAGCATTGCATGATCTAAAGTATTATCACATATTAACACAAATATACCTCAAAGTTGAAATAATCCAATATTACATACCTGTAAGCACCATTGATGTAACCATAAACTAAAATTAGTATCAAATGTTGTTAGTTCAGGTGTTGGTGAGTATCTCCTTATCATAAAGATTAGATATTTGTCCATTTCTGATTCTTACAACGTGATTGTAAAAGTGAGTGATAATTTAAACAAAAAACACAACTCAATTTTGCCAGCAATATGCTTAAAAGCACATCTTCTGAACTAAAGCTTCAATGATGTATGATAAAAAAACTGTTGGAATCATTACATTTGCAAGAAAGAAAACCCTGCACTTCAGTTGTATTTTCATCTGAAAAACCTGATGTTGGTAATTTAAATTGTTTGGGTCTGATTTGCTGTGTTTTAGTCAGGACAGCTTTTCTCATTGACTAAACAATGAACTCTGTATTATATCAGTGAATTCTACAAAAAACATATCAGGATAACGCTGTGATCTGAATTTCGTAAATGAATCAACAAGACTAATTAACAGTTACTCTATAATGTAAAGTAATGGCAAAAATAAAGAGCCTGATTACACTTACATACAATGGGTAGCATATAATTGTACATATGCAATATCAGATCCTTTAATTCAGTACAAAAAGGACCAAGTACCATAATTTTGTTATTGGGAATACTTTTATATTACGCTATTGATTATTATGCTTTAAAAATTTAAATTCACAATACATTTGAAGCTTCTATAAATTTTAGATAGAAATAAAACCACTGAACTTGAATCAGTAGTGAGGTTTAATTGAACATGACTGCACATGTGCCTGCTTCTGTGCAACTGCAGAAACTCTTCTGAAACCATCCAGATGGGTGGAGATCTCTGTCAGCAGTGGAACAGCTAAACTGACCTTTCCTCACCTCAACAAGGATGATGAGGGTCTGTACACACTACGCATATGGAGCAAGGATGGAACCACTGAGCACAGCGCCTACCTGTTTGTCAAGGGTGGGTTTAAGATTTGTGCTTCTACTCGAATATACATCAAAGATTGAACATAAAAATACAACTGCAAAAAAAGCAGATAACAAGGAAAAAGACAATAGGTTGTGTTTGGTGTGTGTTTTACAGATGCTGCACGCTCTGTTGCTAAGGCCCCTGGAGCACCAATGGATGTCACAGTTTCTGATGCCAACAAGGATTACGCTTTAGTGTCTTGGAAGCCACCCAACACCACTGATGAGCCCCAGATCACTGGTTATTTTGTGGACAGGTTAGAACTTTTAAATATGGCCTTTCATTGGCATGATACTGAGATGCCAGTTTATCAGAACATAGATGGGTATATGAGGACTTTTAGTAGTTTACAAAAAATGTGATAATGATTTCGAGTAGGCTTTGATATGATACTTAACTTAAAAACAATAATGGGAATGTTAAAGACATGAAAATATTGATCCAATCCGATTATCGGTAATTCTAAGGCTGCCTGCCTCTCTGTCTTACTCTAACTTTTGGCTCTGTAAATTGTAATGTATTAATGTATTAAAAGGAATTCTAATAAAAAACAGAATTATAACATGTGCTTATGACCTGTGAAAATATTTTAGATATAAGTCTCAAACATTACATAACGGAATATGAAAGCATAAACACATGCTCTAAGGCTGTGCCACCAGCTCTGCTGTCTTGGGGATTTATATCCATCTACTGTGGCTTAATGTAACAATGCTAAATGCTAAATGCTAAATTAATAGTATTATATTTATATACATACCTTATTAAAGCCCTTACTGTGGAGATTAGCATAACAAACTCATGAAATTAGAATTTTATATACATGCAGGTAAACTCTACATGAGTTCAGATGCCCAGCATCACTGTTTTTATGTAATAGTAAGTGCAGTCTGATTTAGTTCACGTTTTTATCTTTAATTCGAAGCTAGATAGCTTTAGTAGACCATTTGCTTGTTTTTTAGAAAATAATTTTATATCTCTTACTCTCTCATTCAGGCGTAAATCTGGAACACAGGACTGGGTTCAGTGTAACAGTACCCCAGTTAAAGTGTGCAAGCTTCCTGTGCAGGGACTCACAGAGGGTGCGTCTTATCACTTTCAAGTCAGGGCTGTAAACAGTGCTGGCATCAGTCGACCCTCCAGGATGTCATCCGGTGTGACTGCTGCTGAGGTGGAAAGTGATGTGCAAGGTATGGCTTAGTTTAGGACCTTCGTAAGATGCTCAAACACAGGCACAAAGAAAACCTGAATTACATCATACAGAAAAAGACTAATAATCTATAACTGCTGACCTTTTGAGAGTTCATGATTAAAACAGACTAATAAAGAGTCCAACTCTTTTTATTATATTAGATTTTATAAATTCACCACTTTATAGGAAGTGGGTACTTTTTATGCAATTTATCTTTGAGGAATAATTGTCTTATTTGTTGACACAGTAATTAAAATGGAGGGGAGATATAATATTGTGATTCAACAAGAGGAACTGCAAGGAGGTACTTTTATTTATAGATGTTATTAACTAACTTTTTGATTGTTTCCCAACATCATGTTTCATGGCCATCAAATATCTTTATCTAATAGAAACATAAATGTTGTTTTTATGCCTTTATTAATTGATCTGCATGTACCTTCTTCCACATGAATAACTCATTTAGAAACTTTGTTTTGAAATAGTTATCTTAACATGCAAATGCACATCCATCCAGCATTAAAGGCACTTTTATGCGAAACAACTTACGATTATCCCAACCTGATGGTTGGGCTCAGTACACAGGAACACTCAGAACACACACATTGGGATTTAAACCAACAACCTTCAGATTAAAAGCCCAACACACTAACCACTGAGCTTCCATGCCCACAAACACGTGTTTTTTAATAAAAGATCTTATGCTCATTTACTTTTCTTTAAATGAAGGCCTCATCATAAATATTAAATCAGACATATTTCCCTAATTTACATTCAGTCAATTTTATGTAATGTTTTTGTGTTAATGGTTACACCTTATTATAATAAGTATTGAAAAAAACACTTTTTACTCTTACTATAGTAGATATTTGGATGTAAACCATTAATTAAATAAGGTTAATTTTTGTGTCCCACCCTGATGGTATTATCCCAGTAGGACCATAGCTTTAATAATATTAATCCATCTTAAAAGGTAACTAGTTCTTTTCAGTATCCTAGTGACAAAGAACTAGATATAGCAAAACTTGCAGGGTTGTGGTTTGACTCTTCTGCCAGTAGATGTCAATGCTATAACAGAAATCATGAAATTCATCCTGCCACCCCATCACACAGTTCAAGTTTTTTTGTAGAAGAATTGAGACTCAAACATGAGTTTCATGTATATTAACAAGTTCCTTTAATTTCTTCGAATTACTTCTGTTCTATTCAGGCCTGTTTTTGTGATAATCCAACAATACATCGTGTCATATATTATTGAAACACTGTTGAAATAACGTTTTTTAAAAATACACCATGAAGAATTTGAAGATCGCATTTAGCCAAACAGATTATGTCCCTTTCTCAAACTGATTCTGTTGTAATCATAATTAAATTATATTACATTCTAATTCTCATTAGAATGTTGTGGTTGTCTGATGGATGCATTTGAGCGTAAATTATCTTTGATTTCCTATGAACTTAATTCTTTTCATTTTAAACCATTAACAATCTCTGTGTCTTTCAGTTTCAACATCATGGGTGTCCAAATAGTTTACATATGAGACCATATAATATATAAAATTAATAAACTTTGGTCATGCTATATTTGGTATTCAAAATACAAACATAAGACACTTGTTGGACAATAAACATGTGTGTCTGTGTAAGTGAATATACCCAGCGATAGATTGGTGCCCTGTCCTGGGTCTATCTGTCCAGCGCCCGAAACGTTGTTCCTTGGATTGTCTTAGGGAACCCCCTCATGATCCTAGCAGAGGATTAAGCAGGAGATAATGCATGAATGAATATAATCAGTAATATTAGCTTTATAATTTTTAGGGCATGTCAATGTCCATGTATAATCTGAGCGAAACACTGCTTGTACATGGTGCATTTGCATAGTTTGGTGCACTTATTTACAGATTCGCTGCCATAGTCAAGTAAATATAAATAACGTACAGAAGAAAAAGAGACTATGAATTATCTGCAGGCATTCAGTTTATATCTGGGTTGCATTTCTGACTCTTGGGCACCTCTGATCTACATTTTTGTAATTATTAATCTTCTTCACTTTTTAAATCATTATTCACTATACATTAATAAATTTTCACTTTCCTACTAATATTGTGCCAGTGCTTTAAACTTAAACTAGCAACTTTAGTTTAAAGTTGTAATGACAAGGTAAACATTTGGTAAACATTATACATCACACAAATAGGCTGCTACAATTGCTGTATTAATTGCATCACACTTCGTGAATTTAGTCTTTATCTGGGTAATGATTTTTAATAAAATATAATAAAATTCGTATAGTAAAAGAATCTAGAATCAAAAGAACACAAGCTTTGCAAGTGTGGGGGATCAGTCTGAGTGCATACCTTTCACAAAATAAAATCTGATATATACCCTAGTGTGTCATTAAGCTGTAGCAGAGCAGAGAACCGAGTGTGAGCAGGGTATATATAAGTGAGCACATTTATATTGCAAAGGAACTTGTGTACTTACATTTTAAATGTATGCCCTTGACCTCTTTGGCAGTAAAATAGCACCACAGAATCTTAGTGAATTGGGTATCATAGGCAAATGCATGTAAATAAATAAGAAGCTCAAAATTCATCTTTCAAATGTTTACCTTGTCTTGCAGAAATCTGTCTTATAAAAAAAATCTGTTGTGTTTTATAATGTACGCATAATTATTTTCCATTTAGTGTACATTACAACGCCAGGCCCGCCAACAGATGTGCATGCTTCAGAAATAAATCAAACGTATATTGTTCTGAGTTGGAAACCACCAAGCCCCCGGGGAAGGGCAGCTGTGTGGTACCTCATCGAAAAGGTGTGTAGGGGTGTGTTTGGATGTTTAGTGTTTATGTGGCACCAGATACATCACATGACTATTGTGGATTACAAGCAAGTTAATCTGAGCTACTTTTTTGCATTAATGTGTTGGAAAGAGCAACGGAAATGATCCTCCTTTTTTATGACCTGCTCTTTCGCTCTGCCTGACTCAATTCTTATGTCTCAGTCGGTGGGGGAAAGCAACATTTGGCAGAGAGTGAACACGGGTGTCGATATACGCTCCCCACGTTGCCCCATTTATGATCTGGAGGACAAGAATGCGTACCGTTTCCGCATTATTACAGTCAACAAATATGGCCTGAGTGAACCATCAGAGCCCACTGCTCTCGTCCAAAAGGCCGACCCTTATGGTAAGCTCTTTCTACCTACAAAAATCTGAATAATTCAAATGAAGCGAAGACAAGGAACCAAAATAAATGAAACTGCGCTGTGACAGTAAAAAACTCATCCTGTAAAGACACAAGACTTGCTTACAAGCACACAAGACTTGCTTGGTTACATGTTTAACTATGCTTATCCAACTACTCGCTGGGGCACTTGACAGAGGGTTGCCAACTAAGTAGACAAACACAAAGACACATTCACACACATTCACACCCTACTGGGAAATTAGTGTATCTAGGTTTTGAAAAAATAAACAAAAAAACAAAAACGGATGAAATCCAACCAGGCATAGGCAGAACTTGCAAACTCCTCACAGAAAGAACCTAATGTGCTAAAAATCATGTTTTCTTAAAATATTAAAAGATGGCTTTAAAAGTAATGTAGCATTTACATAAAATGTGATACTGATTTTTGTAATAAAACTGATTCCACACCTTATTTTACAGGCAGTGCTCCAAATGTTGGTATGTACAAACCATAAAATGTTGGGGGTTTTTTTCACAGTAACATCACATAATGTCGCATGACTGTCAGAGCACTGCTCACTCCACACTGCATGGTTGCCCAACCTTTCAACTATAAAATATTATATAATATCTCTTCATTTGATTTGATCTATGAATATGTACACAGTGAAGTGTCACTTGTGGCTACTTTACTAAATCCCACAGGTAGAAAAGTCATATTTGTACTTTTTATACCTGCTTTACCTTCAGAAAACACTTCCAAGCTTTTATATAACAGTACTGACTTTATTTCAACAGGTATTCTACGTCAGGAATTCTACTGATTAATTTTTTTTTGCTAATAAAAAATAATAATAATCAGAACCATATGCTAAGTAATGCAGCTTAAAGTTCCATTACTATCTTATACTTTCTTTAAAAATGCTGTTTAAATATTTACATTGTATGTTGTATATTAGTGATGTCATATGTTTTTTTTTGTTTTGTTTTGTTTTGTTAACATCTGACAATTGTCTAATAGGAAAATGGCAAAATAAGAAGTGTCTAGGTTTTTATAAAGGACTATGTTTAGTAAATCATTATTATTTTTACCATTTTGGTCAGAATGGACCAGATAAAAGATGGTGGTGGTGTAAAACAATTAAAAAAATAATTGAAGGTAAAATATTTTAGCTGTTGCTCAATGGTACCACACTTTGACCTCTACATTTCTGACTTTCAGTGCTGACAACTCTCAGATAAAACTGAACAGACTCCTTCCCATAAGTAATTAAGTGCAATTATTCATTTTCATTAAAACCACATTTAATTAAAGTCACTGTTTTCACATTTTTTCAGGAGTTCCCTCAGCTCCTGGCCAGGTCATTGCTTCCAGAAACACCAAGACATCTGCCTTCGTGCACTGGGAGCCCCCTAAGAATCTTAACAACCTCATGGGCTACTATGTGGACTGCAGTGTAGTTGGTTCAAAGTCTTGGTCCCCCTGCAATCACCGGCCTTACAAGCACACCAGGTAATTAATGCAAACATTTTGGCTTATTCATATTAAATCACAGTTGCTTGTAATTTAGATATGTTCTTTATCTGTAAGGTTGATATTCATATAATTAAAAATATTTTGAAATAAATGCTTAACAGGTTTGTGGTTCATGGTCTGACACCTGGAGATACATACATATTCCGTGTCCAGGCAGTGAATGCTTATGGGCTAAGTGAAGAGTCTCAGGAGTCAGCTCCACTTTTCATTGATGCTGCACTCGGTATGTATGCTGGCGAATATCTTACAATAATGTCTTATTATTTTTATTTAGCTAAAATAAGTTTATAAAAGTTATATAAGGGGCGGCATGGTTGCTTAGTGGTAAGCACGTTCGCCTTTCAGCACTAGGGATTCCCGGTTCGAATCCCTGGGTGGAGTTTCCATGTTCTCCCCGTGTCCGTGTGGGTTTCCTTCGGGTTCTCCGGTTTCCTCCCACAGTCCAAAAACATGGATCAAATCAATTGAGTTTGAACACACCCATGTAGAGTGTGTCTGTGTGTGTGGGTGTGTGCCCAACGATGGATTGGCGCCCTGTCCTGGGTATGTCTGCCCAGCACCCGAAGTGTTCTCCCCTGGATGGGCACCCTCCCCCCCCCCTCCTGCGACCCTAAGCTATATAAGCGAAAAGTTATATAAGTTTGGTACTTAAATGGGACTTTTATTATATTTTTTTATTATAGTGTCACTGTCATTCAATTTTTTTTATTTATATAAATAATTGTTGCTGGTATTTTAATAAATGCATTAATGGGCTTGATTTCAATCTGATTATATAAATCAATAATTATATTAAAACTTGTGTTATCTCAAACAGAGAAAGGTGTTGATTATGGTATGTATGTTTTATGTGTTAAGTGAAGTTATAAATGAACACCCTCTTTATCACTGAGTATCTTCATTAAAATGTTACTTCCTTCACTTTCCCTGTTTAGAATAATCGTAACCCAAGCACTCCTATAATTTTTGCAAATGTTCAAAGTTTGTGGAGTTAAAGGTGCAGCAGAAAGTTAGTTCTCAGATTAAGAGATCTTGGCATTGTGCATGTGTTAAAATGGTAAAAGGGTCATTATGCTGGTGATGGCAATGAGATTAATCCTCTTAATATTTATAATGTAAAATCATATATAGTTAAAATCATATATAGTTAAAATCACATATAGTGACAGTTAATGCTGCAGCTTTAATGTACTGCATACTAATTAGTGCTTTTACCTCACATCAGGATGGTCCAGTTGATTTCCAGTTAATATTTTTGTATTGTGACCACTGCATGTACTCCATGTCTGCGTGGTTTTCTTCTGGGAACTGTAGTTTCCTCTCACATTCCAGACCTGCCAATAGTTTGTAATAGTAATCCAGCACATTTTGAAAATAATAACTGTGTTGGTAAGCAGAACCTGTGTGTCCGCCTCTATAGCTGTTCCTTCTTCCCCGTACGGCATCACTCTACTTAACTGTGATGGATCCTCTATGACTCTGGCCTGGAAAAAACCAAAATCCACTGGTGGTAGTAAAATTACTTCCTACTATTTGGATAAACGTGAAGCAGATTCAGTTTGCTGGAAGGAGGTCAGTTCCAATCCTGCTACCATCAGACTGTACAAGGTAAACTGCTCAATTGTAAATATACTCTGCAGACACTGCTCATTGTTGTCTAGTATTTCTGTATGTGAGAACCTTTTCTTTTATCATGTATCTGTAGGTGGAAAACCTGACTGCCGGTGTGTTCTATGAGTTTAAGATTCAAGCTGGAAATATGGCTGGTGTTGGTTTGCCATCTGAGCCCAGCAAACCTTTTGCCTGTGAGGCATGGACCATGTCTGAACCTGGTAGGTTTTTCATCCTGCAAAAGTGATGTTATATGTGTAAAGCAGGACATATAGGTATAGTGTTCAAGATGATGTCATGGAGATATTATACCTCTGTCATGCTTCTCTTCACTTGCGTTATTTACTGATAAATAGTCCTAGATAAGCATTGCCTAGTACTCACGTACATGTTAATTGTTAATGTTCATGAAAATAATTACTTTAATTCTTGTTCAATCAAAAACCAATAACCTCAAACCTCTGCATGTGAGTTGAATTAGATTACATGTTTTAAAAAAACAGGTATAATTTAGGATGATTTCTAAATTTGCATTACATATTTAGGCCCTGCATATGACATCAGTTTCTGGGAGGTTCGTGACGACTCACTGCTGCTGCAGTGGAGGGCACCGGTTTACACTGGAGCGACACCCATTACTGGATACTTTGTTGAAATGGCTAAAAAAGGATCCTCTGATTTTGTGACCGTGAATAGTGAAGTAGTGAATTCTCGTTACCTGAAGGTAAAACAAATTAATTTTATGCAATTAAATTTACTAAATTGGTCCAAAGCTGCTCTTTTGTTTAAAGCACCAATAATCTTAAACAAATGAAAACAGTAAAAAAAAAATTTAAATCACATTGCTTAAATGTATACTATTTTAAAGAAATATGGGGCGAGAGGTTTTGCATTATGGTAAAGAAAGCACAGGAAAAAAACTGTTACGCATGACACGAATTCAATTCAAGCGAATTGAATCAAAACAAAAATTATTAATTAACTGGTCTTCCGCAATGTAATCTAGTCCAGTTTTTAAAGTAAACATTGATCACTGAGTAACATGATACCGGCTTAGTGCTCATCGGGTATCAGCTTGCTGTTTATATTAATCTGTATCTCCATTTATTTTACGTGATTTTAAATAATGTATTGTATATCACAAATTGATATGAATGGGACGCTCAGAGGTGTGTGTTATTGTCAATAATGTTACGGCTGGACAAACGTCTCAGCCAATCAGATTTAAGGACTGGAACTACCTGTTTTTACAAAATAGTATATATGTAGCCACAGATTATAATCCCGCTACTGGATCTGAAGTAAAAGTGAAGTGTTATAACGTTTATGTCTGTGTTCTTGACATTATGCTATGCGTTTGAGAATATGTTTAAGACTACATACCAAGTGCTATTAATCTACCATGTAACATTATTATGTGCATTTTTGTGTAGATAACAGGTCTGGATACTGGAGCTTCTTATGTGTTTAAAGTATGTGCAGTCAACGAATCAGGTAAAGGAAAGGCTTCGGATGTGTCAGAGGCTGTGGTTGTCAAGGCTCTACCAGGTAGCTTCAGAACACATTGCAATTATGTATTATCTAAAGATGTGGCCTGTCAAAATCTAAACAATATGATTGTTTCCCCTCTTTAACCTTTTCTAAGGTACAAAGGAAATTGTAAGTGGGGTAGACGAGGAGACGGGGGATATTTTCCTGTCCTTCGAGGCCAGTGAAACCTCTGAGCTCTCCAAGTTTATATGGTCCAAGTCCTACAAAGAGATCAGTGAATCCAGCAGAGTCACTGTGACCAGCGAAGGCAGACGGTATGTGACCTGTGCAAGCTGGAACACACATCAATAAAGAGCATAAACATCAACTAAATTGGGATTGTTTTTTAGATCCAAGCTGACATTTGTGAACCCTGAGAAAGAAGATCTTGGTCTTTATTCCGTGGCTGTAACTGAGACAGAGGGCGTGTCTGCCAGTCACACGATCACAGAGGAGGGTTGGGATCTGATTTCATTTTTCTTATTGTCATGCTTTAATTGTAATATGTATGAATTTAAGAGATGAATGATTCATCTCTTAAATTGTTTTATTTTCCCTGAAGACCTGAAGAAAATGCTTGAGCTCAGCTACAACATCAGACATCCAAGTAAGTTCTGCATTTTATTTATCTGGTGTTTATAATCTTAATAAATATGTTTTTCATTTTCAAATTACAGTTGTTCCTCTGAAGACTGAACTGAACTACGAGGTGCTTGAGAAGGGTCATGTGCGTTTTTGGCTGCAGGCCAAGAAACTGAGCTCTGCTGCATCTTATAGATTCATCGTCAATGATAAGGAGGTCATCAGTGCAGAGGTGTGCATTACTTCAGATGCTTCTTTACCCTTAGGTTTTGCCAAAATGTATTATTTTTCATTAAACATTTCCTTTATTTGTGTAAATGTTCTAAGAAACCTATAATGGTAAAATATCACCCTGTTTGTCTTTCATTTACTTTCAGTAAAACTCCAGATGAGTACATACATAAGGTTTAACTAATGTCTTTATTGGTGTATTGTTGGCTGTGTTACGTAATCATGGATTTTCGTTCCTGATAAGCAGCTTTAATGAAGTTTATGATAAGATTTTGTAAATCTTGATATGAAGTAATATAGTCTTGATATGTGTATGGTTTGTCAGGGTCACAAGATCAGCCATAATGCTTCCACAGGAGTTATTCAAATGGTCATTGAACACTTCACCAAGGCTAATGAGGGAACATACACCCTCCAGATCCATGATGGAAAAGCAAAAAACCAAAGCTCCTTGGTCCTTGTGGGTGATGGTAAGTACAGTTGTGAATCATATAATCTGTGTTTTTTTTAAATCAAGTTTTTATTTAAGTTTAAGAAAGTAACATTTAATGTCTGTTAACAGTCTTCAAGGCTGCACTGAAAGAAGCTGAATTCCAAAGAAAGGAACACATCAGAAAGCAAGGTCGAAAGAAAAAAAAAACATATAAATAATATATACTGCTGTATATTGTAGTGGGGTGTTTGCGTATCTTGTGTTTTAAGGTTTTTATGTTCTGTGTAGGTCCTCATTTCTCAGAGTACTTGACCTTCCATGTGGATGAGGACTGCACGGTCATGCTTGTATGCAAGGTAAAGTTGCATGCAGTGTAGTTAATTATAAATGTCAAGTTTAGAGAATTAGATAAAATCTTAAAACATAAAAATATTTGGCTCCTAAGTTTGGTGAATAATTTCCATCCAGCCATCCATTATCTTCCACTTAATCGTATACTGGGGTGATGAGAGGGGGGTGTCCCCGTGACCATCCAGGGGAGAGCATAAGATTTAGATTTAGATTTAGGCAATTTAGAGCCAACAATTTACCTTAAATCCATGTTTTTGGATTGTGGGAGGAAACCAGAGAACCCGGAGGAAACCCAAGTTGACATGAAGAGACACAAATCAGGATTTAAACCTGGCTCTCTGCTCTGAGAGGCGAACATGCTAACCACTGAACCACTATGCTTCCCTGTTGAATGCTAAAGTGTTTCTGTTTCTGTGATTTGTACTGTAGCTTGCCAATGTGAAAAAAGAGACCACATTCACTTGGTTTAAAGAAGATACCGAAATCACTCTTGATGTTGCCCCCAATCCGATGTCTGGACAGTGCGCTCTTCCCATCCCATTGGTAACAATCTCTTCACTTTATCTTTCCCCTTACTATCATCTCTGTAAAATATTTGGTCTGTCACAACCTGAAATTGAACTTTAATGCACTCTGCAGTTCTCCAGAAAGGATCAGGGTGTTTACAAAGCTGTGTTGGGTGATGATCGTGGAAAGGATACTTCTGTTTATGATATTTCTGGCCAAGGTAATCTAATCACTTTCAATTTAGATTCAATGAGTTTGTTAGCACTAATATTGCATAGTTTTTTAACAGGTTTCTTTTTCCTTCTTTGCAGTGTTTGAGGACATTATCAATGCTATCGCCCGGATCGCTGGTATAATTGTTTTCTTTGAACATCATATAATAATGTTCAGTAACCCAGATGACTGTTGATTAGTAATAATAGAAATAGAATAGAATTTTTAGATCAAAAGGTATTGCAAAGTTATTCAGCCTATATGGCTAAAAATATTGGGACACAATCTTTTATGAAACCTTTTCTAAGCTAGTGCATATTTTTAAGCTAAAATTAAGTCTTATACTCTTCTGGGAAGATTTTTTCAATATTCTGGTGAGTTGGTAAAAATGCCCACTCATTGGCATGATTAAGAAAAGAGGCCACACACCCATGTTGATGAGAAAACCTGTTTTATAATCCCGATTCTAATTCATCCCGTTTGCTACGGTTGAGATTATTGATTTGCGCAGTCCAAACATGTTACTCCATACCATACTCATGTCTTTATGAACCAATATATTGCTGAAAAAAGAGCATATAATTTTATTTCTTATTTTATAATATTTTTGAGCTAGTTTTAGATATATCATCATCTTTCTGCGCATTTTTACAACAGTACAATGTAATAGTTTCCTTGCAGTAAGATGCATGTTGATCAACTTTAGTGAGTAAACACTTGGGCCTCTTTTTTTTAGGCTCCTCTGCATCTGAGCTTATGCTGCAGTGCACACCAGAGGGCATTAGACTGCAATGTTACATGAAGTACTACACAGAGGAGATGAAAACCAGCTGGTTTCACAAGTAAGTACTTTCCCAGTTATTGAGGTTTTCAGCATGTCTTCAAATTGTTCTCTTATGGAATTACAGGATACAGTTAATTCTACAAACCTGTGCACAAAAACACTCAAATCAAATAAATATAATCTTTAAATTATCTACAAAGCTACAATTTGCACAAAATCAGCTGACTGAACTATTATATAAGCTAAATAGCTTATCTCATTGATTTATTAAATGTTGAATCTTACTGACAACATATTACAAAAAGAAAAATATCTAAAATAACTTTTTTCTTTAGAAAAGTTGTCCAATATGAATTACTTTTTTGCCCTCGGTTACTCCTAATATTTCTTCTCTGGATCTGCACTCGCCTTTTTTTATTCGTGTTACAGCCATCATGTGCTTTCAACCTCATGAGAATGACACTGAACAAATCTTTTACACCACCGCAGCAGTGAGGAAATTCTTATTTTCAACTCCACTGACTGTCATGTCAGGGTGGTAGCACATCTTAAGATTAGAATATAAGTATTTCCAGCACTATTCCATTTAATCCCATTACAAAAAAGATTAATTTTAACAGTGATTTGTGTTTTTCTTTGTCGTATTTTAATCTTCACTTAAAGGCATTGCAGCATATTACACAATATAACTATTTAGATCCAGTATAATTTCTTCCTGGACTTTTAGATGTTTCATTATTGTGCAAAATATGTTTTTGGGGATTGTAGGGAGAGTAAGATTGCCTCTTCAGAGAAGATGAGGATTGGAGGCACATCTGAGATGGCTTGGATGCAGATCTGTGAGCCTACCGATAGAGAAAAGGGCCACTATTCTATTGAGATTCATGATGGCAAAAATGCTTACACTCGTTCTTTCGATCTCTCAGGACAAGGCAAGTCCCTTCCACCTTCCTGCTAACTAACATGAAATACCATACTTCTAACTTACTGAGTGACATGTATATTGTAAATACAATTTTACTTGTGTGATGGATGAAGGATAAAGTAAGACTGCGATAATAGTGTATGTAATTGAATTTGATTTACCTAATTTACAGAAAATAGAAGACAAATATATGAAAAATAGAAGTCCAAAACACAGATAGTATTTTCTAAAAAAAAAAAAACGCTTTTATGTCCTGTCTAAAATCATTATTCATTAAATAGCCTGCATTTACTCATATTTCATATTTCAGTATATAATACAAAATGTTAACTATTGTTTGTAGAACATGTTTATTAACTCTTTTGACAGGGCAATGTTTTATTCTTACATTTTGTTTATTTCAGCATACAATGATGCCTATGCAGAATTCCAAAGGCTGAAGTAAGATATGCACTAATTATCTACATATTTATTAACAATCTCTACTGAAGCAAATGTGTTTTCTAATAAAAAATATTTCCTTACAGGGCTGCTGCCTTTGCTGAAAAGAGTGAGTAGTGTATTTGGCATCACTGTGTTACTGTACAGTATAAACTGGTCTAAACGTCACCTGCCAAATCTGGCTATATTTTTTACTATACTTTACAATGAACAAAAAGCTACATGCTTTTTAAAAAAAGTAGTAGTTAGCGTTATATAGTAGTGAAATTAAAAAGCATTAAAATAATGCAAACATTAATAAATACATAAAGTTATTAAACCTGAACCTATGCAATGTTTATTCAGTAATAAAACTATATCACTGCGTGATTACTCATCTGTTAATATTAATAAACAATAAAATACATTTAATTTATATTTATTTTAATAATCTTTAACGTAACCAAATTCTGCAGTTTCTGAAGCGTTCCATAAGATTTGATCTTTGTTTTCTGTAGACCGTGGCAGAGTTGTGGGTGGACTTCCAGACGTTGTCACCATTATGGAGTATAAGGTAATATTTGTAAAGCTTTTGTTGTATCAGATTGTGGAGGATGTCGATACAATGTAAGACACATTAGATGCAATTTTTCTTAAAAAAAGACTTCAGTTGTAGCCATTTACTCATCAGCACTTCCACCACATGTCCTCCCATTGCTATTTAATAGGAAATCCCTTAACCATTGTCTAGTTCCTCAAGCATGGGAAACCTTGAGACTTAATGTTTAATCCCAATTATTCTACCATTGATCATACTACATTTACAGGTTGTTCAAGACAACTACATTGAACTAAGTTTTTGACAGCTGTACCCAAATCACTTTTAAAACACCTGGTATGTCACTGTTGGAAGGTTTACTTTGGTTCATCCGGAAGCCTTTTTATTTTACAAGCCATTCAAACCAGTCTGTGATGCAAGAAATGTGTCTGCATATTGTTTGCATACTTCCTGCGGTAAGCTCGAGGGTTCAGTCAACAAACACTGCAAGCAAATGCGACAGAAAGGAAGTCAATTCCATCTTAGACAAGAGAGTGTAAACATTTGGTGATATGTGCTCCAGTTTACATTTGTATACAGTTGATCCATTTATAATTCTTATCTCTGTATATTTTACTATATTACGGACTAGGGTTGTGGGTCTGTTCCTCATACCCATCCAGGGTAGAACGTTTCAGGTACTGGGTAGATACACAAGTTGCCAATCCATCGCTTAACTATTCACACCGACAGATACACATACACTATATGGGGGCTACTATCAGAAGGAATTTTAGAGCAGACATTTTACCTTAAATCCATGTTTTTGGACTGTGGGAGGAAACCAGAGAACCTGTTTTTAGACAGAATTACATAAAGGATAATAAAAATAATTAGTTTTTATTTTAATTCAAATATCAGATTAAAAAAAAACATAAAATAATGTATATAAATAAACTTTTTGTTCCAGTTGATAAATGTTTTTAAGTGTGTGGTCAAAAAAACTTCATAAATCTTGTTAATGCAAAGACAAATGCAACCGGACAAACACCAGGAAATACTTTATTTTTTAGCACTGGAAATGACCTTCTTTCCTGACCCTCATGACCATTATCTTTTGCAGACTTTGTGTTTGACCTGCACAGTGTGGGGTGACCCCCAGCCCGAGGTGACCTGGTTTAAGAATGAACAGGAAGTTGTGAATGACGAGCGCAACAAGATCACGTTTGAGAGTGGAAAATTTTCCAGTCTTACCATCAAGTCAGTCACAGTGGATGATTCAGGCAAGTACAGCATCAATGTGCGGAACAAGTATGGCGGTGAGTTTGTGGAGATCACCGTCAGCGTGTACAAGCAAGGTGAAGAGATCCCTGAACCCAAACTGGGACAGACGGCCAGACCCAACACTGCACCCAAGCCCGCTGCACCTCCTGCCTCCAAGCCCCAAACCCCTGCTCCATCTCTAAAAAGCCCCACCCCCAGCCCGGCTCCTGGGAAATCTCCAACCCCTACTCCACCTCAGTCCTCCAAGTCCTCTACACCCACACCAGCCCCTAAATCTCCTACTCCACCGAGAAGTGCTAAGTCACCTACTCCCCCCAGATTTATGAGGTCACCTACCCCAACTAAAAAGTAGATAAAACTATTTTCCTGCCTCAAGATGCTCAAGGTGTTGATTTTGCTGGCGTATATTGCTTGATGCATTTTAAAAGGTGTACCGGGGTGGATCTTTCAGCTTTACAAAAAATAATATCAAAGGTATGTTCCTTTAGATTAAATAGACTTCATTGGGTGATTAATAAAGTATCTCTCATGTTTTATCAAGTAGAGGATATATTTCAGCTAGATTTAGGTACAATTTAATCTAAATTAATCCCTGTACCATCAGTACTAAATAATCAGATCTCTGTTATAAAAACATTAAGACAAGGAGGTTTACAACAGTCATATGATGTCACTATCAATAAAATCTATACTGTATTACTTCCTAATGCTATGATTTGGTAATAAAAATAATGAGCTTCTTAGTGTTTGTTGTCATTTGACTCTAGTTTTCTATTTCTAAATCATTCACAGCCATGCTAAGACATTAGGTTTATTCATATTGTGTTTGTGTGTGTGGTGTGTTAAAAAATAGATTTGATATTTTATACATTTCTAAATGAACGATGACACTTGAAATCCAAAACACTGCATATTTTAATTATTCTTATTATAATTTAGTATTTAAATGCATAGGTGAAATGCTCTCTGAGTACCTGAATGTGTAAATCTGAATGCTGCAATTTTTGAAGACTCACCAATGACTAAACTAAAGAGACAATCTGTAAACAATGAATTTATTTTTCACAGTAATTCACAAAACAATGGAGGAAAATTTATTTGCAAACAAAATGATTGATGGTAATGATACTACAGTTAGCATAATTACCCAAACAATTTCATTAAAGACAGCAAACTTTTATTTCATAGCAAAAAAGATCACATGGTTCAAAACTTGATAGTTAAAGTAAATTCAAATATAAGACTGGGGTCAATTTAAAACAGGCCCTTCAGAAAACATGGACCCTACTTCGTTGCAAAGACTACTGATAAAGAAATAGAAATGTTGCAGGCATTACAGAGTAAATGTGACACTGAGCTCTAAGGCAATGTATTTCCTGCAGCACCTGACCTTGGCAGAGTTTACCAGGCAAAATATGCAAAATCTACAAAATTTACAGTGAAAACTACAATGGGTTCCTCATCTGTTTTCCTCATAGAAATCAGAAATGTCAGATTACTCGCTTGACTTCAAGTAATCCTATTATTACTTTACCTGTTTTAAACTTTGCCTTTTACTTTGCCATTTTAGTTCACCATTTTTGTATAACTATGCATTTTTTTAACAATTACTTTGAAGTTTCTCAGTATTATTAAGATTTAAAACAAAATATAAAGTACCAACATTATATGTTTACAGTTTTATTATTCACCATATTTCATATTAATTTGCATAGCCCATTTCTGCTTTACAGAATCTTAATGACATAAATATGATTTATTAATTATTCATATATATTAATTACTTCCAATTTCCTGTTGTTGTTTTTTTCAAAACATTAACATGATGTTAATAGGATCTTTAGAAGAGCTAAACAATTAATTTACCCAAGGCACCACATGAGAAACTAAGACTAAACCAATAAGCTGAACTTAACACTTCAGAATAAAAGTAATGCCTTTGTGCTGCATGCATGGCATACGTCTACATTGCTTCTCGTAGGTGACTTCCTATGTTTCATCTATGTGAGTGCATGAGAAACCACAAAAAATGTAAATAAGCGTACACAATACAACTTCCCATTGACCTCATGCAGGACAGGGACAGCCAAAGTACTGGGTGTAAAATGCCCAGGTTGTGATCTTCAGAGTTTTTAAAAAAATCAGGAATCAAAGCTTAAAAGATTATATTTTTTCAATATTTATTACTAAGTAGGGAAAGGTACAGTTTTTTCAATTCTGGGTGCAAACAGAATAATTTACTTTAACCAAACACATTTTTAAACCAATATTTAAATAAACAGATGATATTGTGCATGGGGATAAAATTCACAAAAAACTAATTCATTTTATATGAATCAAATTTTGTTATCTTTTATGTGTCTATGTGTAACCTTACATTTATTTTAATAATGTTTTATAAATACTGCTTTTGAGAGCTTCATGAAATAATCTCTGTGTCTGTAAAAGTTCAGAACAGCATGGCACTAACTTTTTTACTAAATGGGGAACAAATAAAACAAGTAAAACAAAAGACACCAGTTATAGGTAAAAGCTATTTGTCTTCTTTTTGTGTAATTTTATACCACAGTGATGATCTGCCACACAATCTGAAATGGATCTTACTGTTATAGTCATCGTAAAATAAGCTTAAGTCTATGACTTTCTGTTTTTATCTTTTCAGCAAAAACACTTCAGAGTGTGAAACTGGTTCCTACAGATATTATGCAAAAAAAATTCTTTAAATGAAATATTCCAGGTTTTTATTTCGGTCTGTATCATTTTCCTGAGTCTCAATCTCCAACTGTTTCATCGCAATGAAATAGTGCACAAACGGTTCACCCAGTGCTGCTCGGATCACGTTGTCTTCTGCCAAGGCCACCAAGGCATCTTCTAATTTGACAGGGATTGCAAACTGTTTCTGCTGTGCTGGAATTTTGTTAATATAATGCTCCACACTGAGATTTTGCTTGATGCCATCTAATCCTGCAGCAATTGTGGCAGACAACACTATGTAAGGGTTTGCCATTGCAGAGCCAAGCTTGTTATCAATGTGAGTCTCTCGTCCACCGTGTACCTTCACATTAAAGCAGCAGTTGTTATCGTTGCAACCACAGGTGGCAAAAAATATACCCTTTGATTCTTTGCCTTTAAAAATTTGATTCCGACAGCCAGTCCCAGGTGCCATTAAACAGCTTAGAGCTGCTGAGTGATAGAGAAGCCCGGCGAGCCATTTCTTACCAATCTCAGACAGTTCACCAGCGCTTGAATGAAAGAGGCATCTTCTGGCATTAGCATCCCACAGACTGTGAGACAAGTAGCCTGAATTATAGATGGCATCATCTGTGAGAAATGTGGCAATGTAATTAAACTTTCTAGCCATCTCTTTAATTCCAGTGCGAAATGTGAAGGCACTGTCAGCAGCTTCAATTCCAAACTTGGGTTTGAAACAGATCTCCATCTGTCCTAGACCAGTAGCAGAAGAAAAGCTGTCTACTTCGACACCCATGTTGTACATTCCTTTGACCAGCTGCTGTAAAAAGGGCATGTCATGATTGCTTAATAAAGTAGTGGCTGGGAAAAATATTACCTTGGGACCCATTCGTTCTGACACACCAAAAATGCAGCATTCGTAAGTAAAGGATGAATGGAGGGAGAATCCCATAGCGTGAATCTGACCAAGCATTAGCTTGGCAATTAGACGAGGAGAAGTCCGCAAAGGGACCCCTGTGACAGTGCAAGGGTCACATATGATTCGGGCAGTCTGCTCAACCCAGGGAAGTGCTCGAAATGTGGCAAGATCAGGGATCAGCAGCACATCACTGTTATAACTTGCAGCTGAAGGATGATCAACCTCATTGTCTTTAGGGCTTTGAGTCAGTTCCAGGTAGCTTCTGGGCATAGGCACACCGTATAGTGCCTTTTCCTGTTATGCAAATAACAAGTTATGATTAATTGAAAGATATTAATATTAATATTAATGAAAGGTCAATTTACTATTATATTAAGAAATATATATTTACATGGAAATATTGAGCTGGAACTGTCTTGGATCGAGATACACCATGAAGATCTGTGGCTTCAAAGCGAATAAAGCCAATGTTCTCACGGACAATCTGCTGCTTTATGTGTTCAACTTCACAGATAAAGCTTTGGGAACCTCGAGAATCTGAATTCTCTTTGTTATCTGTGGACCATATAAAATTGCTCCACTTATATTGATCACTGTGATGTTATTAAATATTAATAATTTAAGTCCATTTAACTTAGAGGATCTAATTCATTATCTTGTCAATATCCAAGGTTTATCCCCAGTTTAATTGTGACTGGTGTCAGGTTTCTGCTACCTGTCAATCATAGTGATGCTCATGAAAACTGGAGACAATAAGAAGCTGAGTAATGTTTACTTATTGGGTCATATTTATACCCTTTCAGACTCTTGCTAAAATGTAGACAATATCTAAAATTGGACTGAAAAGGATGGTCACTCAAGTCTTAAAGCCACAATAAAATAGCAAGCTACAGAAGAACATTTAAATACAAACCTCAACAGTTAAGCATATACCTTGTTGTACATGTCAGAATTACATTTAATGTTTATTTTACCAACGATATAACATGTTTATTTTCAGAATTAACTAAATGCAGAATGATTTTCTGAACAGGACAATATTCAGTTTATTATTGTCTTGTTGATATTTACTTTAATTTTTTAGCATATTATTGTTGCACCTTGTTAGTTACTATTTTAAATATGTGAGTTAAAATGTGATTTCTTTAGAATATCTTTTGTCTGTAATTTCCCTTACTGTGTCTGAGTTAGTGTGTTTGCCCTGCGATACACTGGCAATATGTCTATTGAGTTAAGCAGCATTTCACCTAAATGAGAGCTGTATCTGTAGCTGTTTTCTATAATTACTGCTAATTTGATATTGATATTTATTGAATTGTAACAAAACCATACTCGATTTAAAATTACAGCCAGATTAATCATATGAAAGTTGTGTAAAGAACTCCATAATACTGACTTACCTGTCTGTGAGGCCCAAGTGTCCATCCAGTAGGTTTTTTCAACAGAGGGTGAGCCGTAACTGGAGGTCTTCTTGGAATGTCCATTAATCCTTAATGACTCAACAGATTCCCACCCAGAAGAAGGGCTCTCTCTTGATTGTAATATTCTTCTGTTGCCTAAAATAGGTTTAAAAGTTGTAAATGATTGTACCTCATCTGGTTTGCAGTCTATTCTTTGTCCTGGATTGTGCTGACTGTTCGGTGGACCTCCAGCTTGTTCTCTGGTACCTAAGCCGGAGTTGTCTCTTAACACACTCTTCAGTTCTGCCATTGTTTCTTTAGGAAGAACAGATTCTGCATGAGATCGGTAGCTTTGATGATCTTTCCTGTTCCAATCATCAGTGCTACTGTAGTCTCGATTCATTGAAGATTCAGTGGAGACTGTGGGATGAAAGTGTGGACCAATAGATATGATGGTGGGGTTCTCAGCTGGGCTTGGAGCTGACACATTCGTCTGGATAATGGGCACTGGAGTTCTTTTGTCCCAGTCCAACAGGGTAATATGTTTTCCACTTACTCTCACACCTCTCTTTCTGCTTTGGCTCATACTGCCACCATCTACTTGATCTGACTCCATGATCGCTACCAATAAAATGTTTTTATTTGTATTTCTTTAGGCATATACAATACATCTTAACTATAAAAACAATTGTGCCATTTACCTGCTCTCTTTCCAATGGCCCTTTTACTATTTAATGTCTGTGGTTTGCAAATCTCATTAGCTCCAAGCTCAAACAATAGCCGAAGCTAAGCACATCTTTTATAGAGCACAGGCACAATGCTGACTGATTGGAACATTCCACTGTGCTCGCCATGAGCTCGAGCTAACAATCTGCAACTGAATTATCCTTCATGTATTTGTCCTTACTAGTTAAGAACAGTGCCAGGCTTTTCCATGTTCTATTGTAAATAGTCACATTGACAAAGAACTACTGTGCATCAGCATTTTGCACAGGACACAAAACTCCAAGCTTCAAACCTCCAGAATGATTATTTAATTATGAAACTACATTGTTATTATACATATTATACATAATAACATTTAAAATTCTTGTTAAAATAACTGTTAATAATACATCATAAAGCTATTAATATAATATTTTGTATATAATTTATTCTAAGCATCATTAGAAGCTGAATTTTGTTAACTGAATAACAACTGTTATTCTCATGCTGTTAACACCAAGTCCTTATAAAAATATATTTTAATGACGGTCGAACAGGATAGCTAGCAGTTATAACCTCTATCTTATCATTTACCTAATATTTATTACAAATGTTACTAACACTAAAATATATTTTTTTTATTTTATATTGAGAACTATTTTTTATAAATTTATACTAAATTTAAATTTATACTAATTTATAAAAACATAGTCATGTCACAGCATGGTGGCTTAGTGGTTAGTATATCTGCTTCTCAGCACCGAAGATGCAGGTTTGAATTTCGATATGGGTGGAGTCTCCATGTTCTCCCTCTGTCCGTGTGGGCCTCTTCTGGGTTCTCTGGCCTTCCCCCACAGTCCAAAAACATGGATTATAGTTGACACTTGATGCTATAAATGGCCCTGTGTGTGTGTGTGTGTGTGTGTGTGTGTGTGTGTGTGTGCGCATGTGTGTAACAAAATAATTGTCCTAAAATGTATAAGGGTTCAATTTTCTTTTATTTATATATTGTTTTATTCGTTTATTTATTATAGCTTATTGTGTTCTAAGCATGCCATGATCCCACTTATGCTTTCATCCAGGTGATCTTGGTATGTCACCACTACTTTCTCCTTTATGATATGCATTCTTCTTGCTTTTAAATGTCTAAGTAATTAGAATTAAACCACAAATCCTATGTTTTACTATTTTCACAGGACAGTGACCTGATTTTGTGTGACGCTTGTGTCCCGCTTCTCCAGGGCGCGGCTGCTGCAGGCTGGCTCGGAGCCGCAAGTCCTTGTTCGAGTCCGCAATGACTGAGTCGACTCTGGTTGTGAACACGTGGGTTTTTTTTTTTTTTTTGCTGGGAGTCGCCTTTTAATATTTTAATCTACTCATAAAACACAAATGGTGCACAAATACTGTTAAATATTTTTCAGATAGTTTAAGTATTTCAATATACCCACGTCAACCCAATATAACAAATTTTATGATTCACATTTAAGACATTGAATTCAATGCACTTATTATCTTATTGACAGTATTATCTTAAACATTATTGTTAATAATTCTCTGATTTAACCTCTTGATTGTTTTATTGGCTCTTCAAAGCGCCTGTGGTATAGGTTTTCATTACAAAACAAAACAGTTGTGATCCTGTGATTGAGGTCGCTTACCTTACAATTCTGAAAACTGAAGGGATTTGTATTTACATTTTGGATCCTTGTTCAACACTGCATCAAAACACCAAAACATGTTACAGAGTGATCTAGTTCAAAATTGTGGCCCTTGCATGAAAGCGTTTGAAAAATTTCACTACTTCATCACTTAGACATCTTTTTCTGTCTGTGTGCATAGTTTTGTATTTTTGTTTTGCACTACTGGAAAAACTGAATGGGCTGTCGGGTTGATTGTGCTGCTGCCAAAAATCTCAGATTACTTTTCCTCCGTGATCATCTGGATAATCAGTAGTGAGACTTATACACAAAGTTCTGCTGCATTTTCAATTTTTTTCAATTCGGTGAAATGTACAACATGGCACGGTGGCTTAGTGGTTATCACGTTCTCCTCTCAGCGGTTTTAATCCCCATCTGGGTGGAGTTTCCATGTTCTCCCCGTGTCCACGTGGGTTTTCTCCGGGTTCTCCGGTTTCCTTCCACAGTCCTAAAACATGGATCTGTCAATTGAGTTCTCCAAATTGCCCTATATAGAGTGTGTCCGTGTGAGTGTGTGCCCAGCGATAGATTGGCACTCTGTCCTGGGTGTATCTGCCCAGCGTCTCACCTGGATGGGCATGGGGAACCCCCCGCAACCCTAATATAGGATAAGGCGGAAGATAATGGATGGATGGATGAATGGATGGAAATGTACAACGTTTTGTTACTACCAATAAACTATGTGAACAGTAAACCATTAAGGACTCATGGCAAGCATGGCAAGCATGCACTTTACAGCGATATATGAATGTGTGCGTTTATGGACACGCACATCCGCAGTCTGACGTGATATTAAGTCAGAATCTTAGGATTAAAAGGCAGAATCTTGACATTAAAAGGCAGAATCTTGACATTAAAAGGCAGAATCTTGAGATAAAAAAAGAATTCCGTCGCTTTCGAGTGAATTCGGAGTCGCCAATTGGAGAATCGACACTACAAGAACCGACTCTTAGCTCAAGTTGAGCTCATTAGACACGAACGCTGCTGGAGCGGCTGTATGGTGGAAGCTTCTTTTCCTCAATTACCTCTTTTTAGGGACCGGCTTTATGGTTAAGCTACAATCTTCAATGAGTAAGCATATCCCAGTAAGTAAAGTCCTTAATCATGATTTTGTTTGAACTGTATATTTCATTTTTCCCATATGTTATTATTTGGCGGATATTTAGACCGAGGTCATTGTCCTAGCTTACAGTTAGCTTGTTAGCAATCCATCTGAGTAGATTGCAAATCATTGAGTTCATTGCTTTGTGAAAGATTACACGTTTATATGGTTGTATTGTCCAATATTGCTGTGCTTTTGTTTGCACCAGACATTTGGTTATTTGTGCAGGTTCTCGAACTTTGGGTTTTGTAACGCGTTGTAACGTTAGCAACGCTACCTAGCCTATCGAAAGCGTTATTTTAATTTAAAAAGCCTTGTGTTCGTCTTTTGTTCTTTTGTTAATTTCTTCTACTAATGGTGTAAACAGTGTGGTTTATATTTAAGGGTTATTTGTTAGACTTTTTCAGATACTTTACGTCGGGCCGAGCTTTCACAAAAGCGATTTTTGCCGCATTCGCAGCTGCTAAACCACCGGGCTGTTAATCATTCAATTCTTTCCACCAACGCAGCTTTATTGTGAATTTCTTTCTGTTCTTTATTGTCTTAACATCGAGTTTACTTGATATTCTAACTGCCTTTAACCTTGGGTTACGAGCGTTGTCTTGGTTAATAGTTGATCACGGTTGGTTTAATACGTTTCATATTAATCGCCGTTTAACCAACATTAACCAACTCTTGTCCTAAACGACAAAACATTTGTCATTTGCGCTTAATTAACGGCACTTTACAAGCAATTCCTATGTTTTGATTGTTTTTAATTATTCTCTTATTGATAGTATTATCTTAAACATTATTAATAATTCTCACATTTAACTCTTCATATAAATACATTGTGTCCTACTAAAGCGCCTGGGGTATAGGTTTTCATTACAAAACAGTTGTGATCCTGTGATTGAGGTCGTTTACCTTACAATTCTGAAAACTGAAGGGATTTGTGTTTACATTTTGTATCCTTGTTCACATGACAACACTGCATTAAAACACCAAAACACGTTACAGAGTGATCTAGTTTAAAATTGTGGCCCTTGCGTTTGAAAATTTTCACTACTTCATCACTCAGACATCTTTTTCTGTCTGCGTGCATAGTTTTGTATTTTTGTTTTGCACTAAAATAAAAACTGGATGGGCTGTCAGGTTGATTGTGCTGCTGCCCGAAATCTCAAATTACTTTTCCTCCGTGATCAGCTGGATAATTAGTAGTGAGACTTGTACTCAAAGTTCTGCTGCATTTTCACTTTTATTTGCTTTTTTATCTGTAATTTATCTTTAAAATATTCAGAAATATGAATAATTTTTTATCACTAATGTCATTTCTAAATAAAAGTCAGTAGCATCATTCCCTTCAAACTAAACAAAAATCTACTTTTACTACTATTTGTTCACTGTTGTTTTAGGTTCAGGAACTATTTTACAAGAGCTGTTATTTGCTCTCTGTTAATTTGCATCCATTGCAGCTGCTTATTTGGAGCATTTATGTCGTCACTGCCAACAGCTAGGAAATGCAGATTACCAAGAACCATATAAGATGTCATAGCTTCAATAAATGTTTTCATTTGAAAATGTAACACATGGTTGTTCTATTTTATGAGGATCTCCATAATTTAACTGTCTAACTAATGCCTGTTATTGCTAAGATGATTGGGTTCACTCACTTAACAGCTAAAAAAAAAAAAACCCAAAACTATAATTTCTTTTAATCTGCAGAAGACTGCTGAAGTTTTTCAGGTTTTGTTTAGAGGGCTTCTACAGGCATTCTGAAAAGTCAAGTTATTCTAGCACACTGAATTAAGCAATCTCTTTTTTCCCCTCAAAGACTTTACACTTTGTGTATTTGTTTTTTCCTCTTTACATGAATATATTTTCTTTGTCTTCTAATTGTTATTCATACTGTTCCAATGACTGTTACATGATCAATATGTTGCTCTGCAGTTTGTGAAGTCAGAAGGAAACCAGATCTTGAAACCTTACTCTGGTGGTTCCAGACTTATGCACGCCTATTAAATTTAATATGAAAGTATACTGATGTTTTTACTGTGTTAAATACAGATTTTTTTTTTTATATTTGCAACCATACAAGATTTTTCTTAGTCATTCCAGCCACTTTAATTTGCTGTTGTAAAGCTGAATTTGTCTGTCATACAAATCTAAATCTTTTAACATTGTTTAGAGCAGCAGCCACACTGATTTGTTTATCTGTCTGACCCCTTGCACTATGCTTTTTGTAATTACAGCAGTTCTGTGGTGTATTGGGTCACACATTTATGGAGTTTCTGAAGGGCAGTGGAGACTACTGCCAGGCTCAGCACGGCGTATATGAAGACGAGTGAACAGCCTTGCTACCTCACTGGAAGAGAGATCGTGTGTGTTTGGAGATTGTTGGGATTAGATATAGAGTGCGGCCATCCATTGCAGCCAGACCAGTCTGGATGGGGTAAAAACATCTCCTGAAGTGCACTGCCCTTGTTGGCCCGCCGTTTCCTCACTAGCCTGAAGACCAGCCTTTTTTATTTATTAAACTTTGATTTGACCACTTTTTTCTTTTGCTTTTTATCATCTGTTGGATGATTTTGGATACCCTGTGAAAAGTTCTCCTTTAGTTTTTGGTTTGGTGACAGGTTCTCCCCTTTTTGTTGCCACCAGTCACATGTTTTGTTGTCAAAAATGGCTCGTATGAATAGACCTGCCCCAGTGGAGATCACCTACAAAAACATGAGGTTTCTTATTACTCACAACCCAACCAATGCCACTCTGAACAAATTTATTGAGGTAAGTCATTCATTTTCTTAAAGAATATGAATGATTAAGGTTCAAAATACTTAATATTTTGTTTATCAAAACCAGGAGCTAAAGAAGTATGGGGTAACAACGGTTGTTAGAGTGTGTGAGGCGACTTATGATGCCAACCTGGTGGTTAAAGAGGGGATTCAGGTTCTGGTAAGTCTAGCCACAAAAGTGGATGACTGATATTGTCTGGAACGCTGTGAACGCTTTGTAAATTTGTGTAGAAAAAGTTTAGGGCTAATTTCTCATTAACATTCCTTTCAATTTCATTTCAGGATTGGCCTTTTGATGATGGTGCTCCTCCCTCTAACCAGATAGTAGAAGATTGGTTAAACCTCCTGAGGATCAAGTTTAGGGAGGAGCCTGGGTGCTGTGTGGCTGTCCACTGTGTAGCTGGTCTTGGCAGGTAATATTAACTGTAAAACTTCTATAACGTAATAAAATCACGTGTCCATTACTGTTTCCCCAGGCTCCCTTTAAATAATTCTAGCAGCTTTAATTATTTTCTGTTGATCAGTATGTTAGTTTCTCACCATCACAGCCCAAAAAAGTGTTTTCGATCATACTAAACTATTTAACCAGCAGTGTAGTTGGATAATAATTATAACATATATATTTGAAATAGTGACACCCTTTTTGTTGTATTCTCTTTCTGTTATCGGTGTCTGTTGCTGCTGTGTCCGACCTTCTCCACTAAGGTCTTCCAGAGTGGTAATACTGGCCTTGTTGCTGGTATAGTAGATTAACTGCCTTTAGAGCACCTTTTGTATGACACATTTAATGCAGCTACTTGTCGATGTCCTCCAAATTCCAGTCTTATCAAAGTTTCCATATGTCAGTGTGTCTTGAACCATTATGAAAGGGTTTATATTAAAATCTTTATTTATTAATAAAGTGACAGTCTCCATCACAGCCATCTTTTATTCAGGCTGTAATTAATAAAAGATTATTTCAGCCACGTTTAACCAAATTTTATGACTTTTTTTTATTTATTTTATTTTATTTTATTTTTTATGCTTACAGGGCTCCTGTCTTGGTTGCCCTCGCCATGATTGAGTGTGGAATGAAATATGAAGATGCAGTCCAGTTCATCAGACAGTAAGTAATTGAAAATGATTTTTTAACATTATTATTTAAAAAAAATAAAAGGCTCCTGATCAGCCTTCTGTAATTTTAAGGAAATTATTCAAACACATTTTAAATTAACATTTATAAATTGTTTGCTATTACATTACCAGATGATGAGTATTTCATGGTCTTAACCATTGTATTTATATGAAAAATACAAACACGTTTGAAAGACAGTGAAAATGGTTTATTTTTACATTCTGTTTATTATATTTCATCAGAAAGCGTCGTGGAGCATTTAACAGCAAGCAGCTCTTCTACCTGGAGAAATATCGTCCAAAAATGCGTCTTCGCTTTAAAGATTCTAACGGCCATCGTAACAACTGCTGTATCCAGTAGAGCTCTGGCAGGAGCCTGCTGGAGAAGCAGGTTTTAGATGTTTTTGTACCGTGGACAGTTCTCTGAATTGGTGAACATGTAAAAATACTGCTAAAGTTTACTCTTATCTTGTGAGTCCCTCTTCTTTTTTTTTTAATCTTGATTTACGTTGTGGTCTGTTTGTTGGCAAGGTGAAATGCTTCAGATTTGTTACAGGTTGCCATTGGCTCATGAACAGAGTTACAGCAAAGTGCCCTCTGCCAAACAACAGTATTTTTGACATCTATGAACTATTATTTTAATGTCCTTATATTTTAAAGGTCCCAAAATGCCTTACTACAGTGGAAAGAGGCCATTTCCTGAGGGTGTCTGAAAGGCATTTGAAGAAGCTTCTCTTGTGTAATGTATATGTACGGCAGGAAAATAATAAAATCATAAAGAAAAAGTTCTGTTTTTGGAATAGTACATATGAAAGTTGTGAGAGCTAGTTTGTGTTTATTCAGATATTGTTTACTAATTACTGCCATGTCAATAGCGTGATGTTTGTGTTTTGGCTTCAAACTGGACCTCTGCAATATTTTGTACGCCTTTTCATTTGATGTGTGTAATTTAATACCTTGGATACTTGATTTCTGTATGATATTTGAAAAGTACTATTAGATTGGCTATTTATACTATCACTGGTATGTGTTTTAGTATAGTGAGAGAAGTTGTAACTGTTCACCAACCTGAGAGAATAAATACTTGAGGAAAATACATGCTACTTGCCCTATCTTCCATATGAACAATAACAGCTTTATCAAAACCATTTATTTCCATAATTATCGAAGTGACATTTAACCTTGAGTAAAATAAATAACACAGTTGACAAGTTCCGCCCATTAGCCTCCCTGCCACCATCCTCATCACAAATTAAAAGATTGTTTTTAGAGCTTTTGCTTTTTAGTTCTAATGATACAATACAAAGCATAATACAGCACAGCGGCCATGGAAAGGTGTATATTTACAACGTGTTTAAAATGTACACTTTTTTTATTCAAACTTTTGCATTTTTTGGCTTTCTAATTGAGTAATGGTATGCTGGAATTTAAAAAACATTACTTTGTAAAACTGTCCATTTTGCATAAACCACTACATATTTCAATACCAAATGAAGGATCTTAGATTTTTCTTGAAACAGAACTGAATGTGGTAGGGACTACACCCTGTATTCCAGTTCCTTTGTTGAAGGGTACTACACCCTGTATTCCAGTTCCTTTGTTGAAGCTTGCCACTCCTGGAAGCCTCCAGATTCACAGCCTGTGTTCAGTCATCTGCTTTATTAAAGTCTATCTGGTCCCTTCATGCTGGACTTATTGTCAGATGGCAGGTCTTGTACGCCAAGGACACATTTGGATGGCTCACAGTAGCCATTAAGTCCCGGAGGTCCAGGTGGTCCAGGAACCCCAGGTGTTCCTGAGACACCACGGGGCCCTTGCATGCCATCACGCCCATCACTGCCATATGCTGGATGACCGGGTTCACCTGAGAAAAATCATATATGACTCAAGTGTTCTGTCACTTTCACCTTTATGTTTACACAACCTTAAGCCAATGTGAAATATATCAGCAACTTGTCTATTAAACATTTCTCGCCACCCATTAAGCACATTTCTTTAGTCCAACAATAAATGTCTATGGACAGATCCAGCTCTGTATTAGGTGGCACACAATAATAAGATACCGTATACTGAAGTATGAGCTGATAAGCATTCTTACTCGTTGAACACAATGCAAAAGATGGGAATACAGGAGTGATGTAAAAAAAAAAAACGTCATGGATCACTGATTTAAAGCTCAGAGGACAAAAATAGTGAAGGTTTGATTTATTGATAAGCAAAAAACACCAGTGATGTGTTTGGTGCAGGCCTAGCGATGACCTTTCAGATAATTACCCAAGCCTCACTGTGAAGCACTGTAATAAATCTGTAATGTTGAGGTCATGTTTTTTTTTACCAAGCACCTTGGATAGCTTATTTTGTATACATTGTATTTTGGACTACAGTTTCGTCAGGTACGGATAAACATAAAAGATGAGGCTCCAATTATGCCTTTTAACTTTTTTCTAATATTCTAGTAAAAAACGTTGAAATTAAAAGATAACTAATGAATAATATGTTTATACAGTAATATTCTAATAACTTAGATGTAAGGCTGGCAAATGTGTAAATACAGTTGGCGTGTTACAGCCACTTAAAATATTTTCTTATTTGATCTCTTGGCTGATACAGCCTTAAAGCAAACAAACCCTAAAGTTTCAATGCTTCATGAACAATGTTTTTTGAGCTGATATAAATTCATGTGTATATTGAAGCAAAAATTTAACAAGTTTGTCTCTTGAAAATTCTGTCCTTTTGGTGACAAACATGCAATTGTAAATGCATGAGGTAAAAAAGAGGCATTAAATCAAAAATGCAGTTTTCATATGAACAACGTGAATGCGAATTAAAAAAGATGAAGGCTATGTGGTTTAAACAGCTAAAAGGACTGTGGTGTATTTGTGTATTTGTATATTAAATAACTTCAATCTCACCTGGAAGTCCTGGAGTTCCAGGATTACCTTTAGGCCCATGTACTGTGGGACCTCGTTCTCCTCTGTCTCCTGTGTCACCTAAATCACAGCAAGTAAATATACAGGAATTATAAGGTAGATAATCTATACTCTGCCCAGCGATAGGTTGGCGCCCTGTCCTGGGTGTATCTGCATCAGCGCCCGAAATGTTCTCCCCTGGATGGGCAACCCCCCGCAACCCTAGTACAGGATAAAGCGGTTGATAATAGATGGATGAATAATCTATACCTTAATTTTCTGTAAATTTATAAATTACTTACATAAACTACAAGAAATAAGGGGAAGTGTCAGTTAAAAATAGTCTTTTGAGGTTAATTTAATTAATGTATATATAAAATCAGCTAATCCAATACATCATACTTACATGTTACCTCACGGGATTATTTACCTTTAGGTCCTTTTTGTCCAATAATGCCAGGTGGTCCTTTTAGACCCGGAAGCCCTCTAGAGCCAGGTTGTCCAGGGAAGCCATTATCACCAGGTGACCCTTGTTGGCCAGGAGGACCTGGAGGGCCTGGCAACCCAGAAGTGCCTGACTCTGGTCTTGTTAAACTTGCTGCAAGTTGAGCGAGCTGTTCTGTAATAGAGCATGTGCAGAGTTTAAAGGATGTTCACTGCTTTTATTCATTCATAGACAATACACACCACATTAGTTTTCCATTAAATTAACATGTCCATGTTGTTAGAAGAATTAATTTTGAGTCCTTAACAGCAATATTGTTGAAGTGAGAATACAAGTCTACAGAATGTTTTGATTTTAATTCCTGTTTTAATATGTAGGGCTTTGATTTAAAAAATACTGCACATGGTTACCGAAAAACATATAATAATTAATATAGTAATAAATTACCAATCAGTATATAGCGTATTGAATCTTACACATCATTATTTCAGTTACGGTAAAAGTGTTTGCTATTGACTTTTGTTTGTACTCAACGTCCGATGCATAATCTCATATTAGTGTTCAAAAATAGTCAGCCAGCAATGAAAATTTCTAGTAGCCTTCTAGTAGACATAATATTTGTTGGGTTCACGTGGTTTATGTACCACATATTCCTGCCCTGCCCTATTATGGGACACAAATAAAAAACACGATATGTGATAAAATGGCAAGATGATTTTCATTATTAGCAATTTGAAATGTAAAAAATACAAGCGTACACTTAACAGACCAGGTGGCTTTAACCCGAAATGTATTTATACCTGTTTTGGTTTGCTACATAATTATCATGAACTCCTGTCAGATTTCTTTATATAACCAAATTTTCTGCTGAATTACTTATCCTTTTGAGTATTAAACAGATTTATTTTGCAGTCGTAAACAGGAACAACACAATAACTTACATTTGTAGTTAAACTTGAGGGAGGGTTGAATAGAGGTTATTACAACTTTCCATGCATTTCATATTTCAGTAAATAGATAATTTTTAATGCTGTTATGCTAGTGTTAAACAGTATGTGGTGTGAGGGAAAATGTCTGCAGATATCTGACAGTGTTAATCTTATTTTAATGACTTATGTGAGCACTGACCTTGCATAACCCTCATGCAGACCTGCTTGATGTGTTGGTCTGTTGGTCCTCGACCCTGCAGTACAGAGAGCGTACAGTGAGTCCTACCTGCGGAGTGGGACCTGGATCACATGTTTCTCATAAAGAAATAGTTCAGGCCTAGTTTAGGAAGAGGTTAAGCAGCAGGACCAAAAGATCTGACAAGAAAAATATTTTTCAGGTCAACTATCACTTAAATGAATGGATTAACCAAAATGAACAATGACACATCTGAGGTTTGCTCATTAACTGTTAGCTGAAGTAATAGGAGAAATGCAACTTACTCACTCATATATGGAACACAGTACATAAGTTTGTTGGACCTCTTTAACCAGGGGGATTAATATGGACACTTTTGGTCTTTGAAAATTGTGCTTAAACCCAGAGTGCCAAATATAAGCATAACTTACATAAAGCCAACAAAACGATGTGACTATATTGGTCTATTTGACAGTGCTTTATTTAATTCATTATTTAACTGCTAGTTTTAATTGTCACCCAGATAAGGTTATAAGATTTTAGAAACTGCTTCTAATTTATTTGTACTATTATTACACAATGAGGTAGGTATTGAATAATTTACCCTTAATAATATTCTCAAACTTCAAAAAATTGAATCTGGAAAATGAGGCGCATAAGACAAAAAGTACCGGTTTTCCTTGTGACCCTGGTAAGCCTGGTGCTCCTTGATCTCCCTGCATGCCGCGTGGTCCTGGGTGACCCAAGAGTCCTTCAGGTCCCTGTTGACCCCGAATTCCCTCTGGTCCTTTATTTCCTGCATTTCCTGGTTTTCCTAGCTGAATAGCCACAGGTCCATAAATAAGAACCTCACATATATCTGCTTTTTATCTCGTTGACTGTATACCAAAGCAAAGCGGTACTCACCGAACCTTTCTCTCCTGGTTCTCCTTCATCACCCTGCAGAAAAGTGTTTAAGAATTTTTTATCCTTTTTAATAATTAGAGATCTAACTAAGCACCAATTACAGATCTGTGTTAAAAGGCTTTTGTAACTTTGTAGATACATACTACATCTCCTTTTTCACCTGGAAACCCTTCCTCACCAGGCGCACCCTAAAGACATAACACAAAATTAGAATAAAAATAAAACCATAATTTTATTGTACACATGACAGGTGTACATTTGATTCAGAAAATCAAAATCTTACTTGCTCGCCTTTTGGACCAGTGAGACCAACTGCACCCTGTAAATAAAAAAGTGAGCCATTGCTAAGAACACACAATTTGCTTCAATCTGATTTTAAGGTTAGTTTCTTATTAAATAGCCTTCCACTTCCAGTTTGTTTCATAAAGCTTTAGAATTTTCTATAACTATTTAATTGTTAAGAGTGTTGTAGACATTTTTGCACATATAAAATCATTCTTCTCAAATTCCTCAGAGTGGGGTTGGATTAAACCGGGATTACAACATTCTCCATTTTTACAGTTACAATTACATTCATCGCCATGTAAAATAATCATATGTTAATGTCTTAAAGTAATTATATATAATAATTTTACAACTTATCTACAGTTAGGCTAAGATGGCTAAAATCACTGACTGGTTTTCAATTTCTTACAGTCTTGCTAATGATGTAATGTGTATGACCTGTATGTAACAGATGTAATTACTCAGTTTTGACAATAGAATCCAACTACAACAGTTAGAGTTTAACAACTATAAACTACAACAGAGATTGTGATTTGGCCCTGTCATCTACCATCAGTGTCTGATCTTATGAATGCTCTTCTGGGTAGAAATTCCTACAAATATACACAGCAATTTTGTATAGCACCCTACCAGAGAGTGAAATCTGTAGTAACTGAAAATTATAATGGCTTGCTATAACATCTTTTGTGGGTGTAATGTGTATGTTTCTCAATATTTTTGTCAAAATAGGATGATGCTAGGGCTACAAGTACAATGGGCTTCAAACTGGCCATTATTTATACACTTGATGTACCCACGATCATTTAAAGACTTTTCATCTAGCCTTATTTAAATGTATATAGTGGATGAAACGTCAAGATTTCTTGTCTCACCCTGTCACCTTTCTGTCCAATGAACCCTGCTGGACCTGGAAGGCCAGGTAAACCAAGATTTCCTTTAGGCCCCTGTGGAAAGACACAAATGGACACACAGTTTAAACACTGAAAGGTCTTTGCATTGGAACCCAACAAGTAACAGAAAAAAATTAAATACAGAATCCATGCATAGGGAGCTGCTGGGGGGTGGATGTCGGTAAGTGTGTAGATGTGGCTCCTTATTGCCTCATGCCCTTTTTCGGCTGGTTTAAGGAATTTCTGGTGAACAGAGGCTTTATTCAGACCCCCTTCCTACTCTGAATATCTTCTTACCAAAGAAAATAACCCTGAGTGCCTGGGGTTCAATAACAACAGTCCTTTCATGGCTGTAGCAGCAGATCAGTGCTGTTCATCCAGATGCCTTTTTAGAATCACAATTAAAATTGGAAGCAGATTCTCTAGGAACTAAATGCCACGATCCCGAGCAAACCAAACACCTTTCAGATGCAATTAACATCAAGCAATGTGTAATAATGTAATTTAAAAACTGTGGAAAAAATCACAGCAGATTTTCTCTTATTGCTACCGCATTTCAAAACAGATACAATGCAAATAAAATAATGCAAATTTGTACAGATATGAATTATAGTAAAAAATTATTTATAATTAGCAGGTCTTCTCAAGTTCATTTTTCATTTAAGCGTGGAGTATGTCAATTGCCTTTTTGCCACTCCTACTTTCTGCCTATCCCCCTTCTTTGTTCCTTGTACTTCTTCCTCTTCTTCGCCTTTGCTAGTCTTTTACTTTGAATTTTAGTTATTGGTGCTGGTTCTCTATTGCTTATTAATCCTGGACGCAAATAACAAGTGACATTTTGTGAAACCCTTTACACGTTGTTTGTCAACATAATCTCCAAATTACCATTAAACTCTAAATTTATTCTTATATAGTCCGTATAATGTTATTTTCCAGAGTTAACAAAGTTAACGAGCTCACCACCAAGAAGTTCATCAGAAGTCAACATCTGCCCAATACAGTGTCCCATTGTTTAGTGTTGATCTTAAATTTCTTGTAACATAATTATAAATACACACATTTTTCTAATAGTCTGCTTCATTTTTTTTTAAGTATATATAGTAAAAAAAACATTTCAAACTATTGTAAAACTATTGTAAAAACTTTTTTCCAATCAACAGAATACTGAGATGTACATGTATCTTTGCAATCTTTATAAAGCATATAAGGACACAAGCATAAGTCGCTACTAGTTAATATAAAAGTCCATTCACATCAATGGGTTTATGAAATAATATTTATTAGGATCTACTGTTTTTATATAACAGCATAACTTTAATAACTAAATTAAAATTTGCACAGATCCTTGATATTTGAAGAATCAATGATCTCCCTGAATACAAGGTTATTTTTGTTTATATTTTGACAGTAAACTACTACTAAAGCTTATCGCTGATTGATTGGCTAAAGCTTTTGTTACTTGATTGTAATATTGATCTACAGGTGCATGTTACTCACCCGTGGTCCTGAATTGCCTGAAGGCCCATTTGGACCTCTAGATCCTCGCTCACCCTATAAAAAATTAAGTTAACAAGACAGTAAACAAACAACATTGTGTTATCATAGTGACAGATCAGTCATTTACACTTTAATAAAAGTTTAAGTGCACTTACTGGACCACCTCGTGGTCCGACTGGTCCTACTTCACCCTGCTCACCCCGCTCACCCTACACACAACAAAACATTGATGAAATTGTCATAATATTTTCATTTTACTTTTACACTCCATTAAAGGCAGATTATGAATCTGATCAGAATGATGTTCTGAAATAATTTATGTATCCAGTGGCTTGATTATGAGAAATAAATCACTGTTTGTTTTATACAAATATCACTATTTTATTCCATCCATCTTGTGTTCTTGTTACAGATGAGATTCCTGAAGAAACTTTAAAAATCAGCTTATTAGGTTCCTTGAGAGAAAATTTACCCAAATTATGATGTATGATTTGTATAGTTCTATAATCTGAAGGTTTTTGTTCTGTTCAAATACACATGTAATATTAAATAAACATTACTTTGACACACATACAGAAAAATTATACTCACTTCTTTTCCATTGTTCCCAATCGGTCCAGCCACACCTGGATCACCCGAGGATCCCTATAGCAAACATAAACAATAACTCACAACTTAAAATACATAAATACACACTGTACTTTATAACTGATTCATACTAATTATAAGTGATCCAATGTCTCGCATTACTGATTTATTTTACCTTTTGTCCACTTGCACCCTTTGCACCAGGAATCCCAGGTAATCCCTTTAAAAATAAAGAAAACAGCTATGTATAGCAGATACCTAAATACTCTCATAGTAAATTCTACAGACCTTTATTAATTGTTACTTTGCATTGTTATATATATTAACAAAATAAAAGAATAAAGAGCTCAATTTATGAAAACATTACAACAGACAAAAACAGTTTTATAGTTTAAATTTAAACATTAAATATTTATGTTACATCATGTTACGTTATTTGACAACCTATTGAAAAGGTTTGAAAAGGTATACTTACTGGCAGGCCTTGAAGGCCAGCATCACCAGGAGCTCCCACTTTTCCAGGGATTCCCTAAAACAATCAGTCCGTAAGAAATAGTTATGGTATTTAAGCAGATCAACTAGTAATCTATCTTTCTAAAATATTCTGTAATTATTTTCTATTAGTGTTATCTCCAAACCTTAACTCCTGGTAATCCAGGGATACCCTCACGTGCATCAACTCCTGGTAAACCCTTGGGGTGAAAATAAAAAAAATAATTTCAACACTTAATATATCATGATGTATGCTATACACTAAACTTGTGTATAAAATTAATATACACTTACAGCTTCTCCTTTAGGGCCAGGTAAACCGATAATTCCCTGCAAACCTCGAGGTCCCTTACAAAACAGACATCAATATATATATATATGATATATTACTTATAAATAAATACATAATGCTTAATAAACTGTAAAATGAGAAATATATTTATATATATAAAAATATGAAATATTAAATGTAATTATTTTAGTTAATTTGATCTGTACATAATATTGTCTTAATTCCACAACTTACATTAAAAATAATATCTATTGAATTGATCATGTATAATATCTTCTTTACTCACTTGAGATCCTTTTGGCCCATTTTCTCCTATTTTTCCTCTTTGGCCTCGATCACCCTAAACAAAATATTATCATAGAATATTATTATAATATATATATTATATAATTCAATAAATCAGTGCATAAAAACAGCTAAGCACTTACTGGAGCTCCTTGAATGCCCTGAGGACCAACATCCCCATCTATTCCTCGAGCACCCTGTTTGTTTACAGAGGTCACATGTTAAACTCCTTAAAATGCATGAAAAAATTAAAGTTGTCATGTTGTTTCAATGTTTTGGAAATTTTTTAAAATTTTTATTAATGTGTGATTTTTACCCTGTCACCTTTTGGCCCCATCATCCCAGTGATACCTCTTAGCCCTTGCGCTCCCTGAAAGTGCAACAAATTTAAAATTAATGAGCTTCAGACAAAGGACAGGTGAACAAAAGTCAGATTTAAACTTGTTTTGTACTCTCCACTATTGTAAATTGTTTAAGTTACAACAAGCTTACTGACTTATAATTCAATAAATTAGCATTAGCCCTCATCACCTGTACTGCATAAATCACTTCTTTTTTATCAGCCCGGAGACAAGAGTTGCAAGTCAGGTCCCACATATGATGAGAGTATAAATTGCTGTTTAAGTTGTGGATTGGCATGCCCAATCTGACCTCTAGCATATAATGATTTCCCCATCCATACTTAACAGTACTACTGGTTTAACTTTGGTGTTATTTGATTTCACAAAATAAATAAAATGAAACAAATATATACATATATATATTTATTAATAATTATAAATAAATACTTATATTAAGAGAATAGCACTTTACATTTTTTCCTTGTAATCCAGGCTCTCCAGGGGGTCCTTGATCTCCTTCTTCACCCTAAGATCAAAAATGAAAGGACAGTATAATTCAAATAATACACTTCATTACAAATGTAATGGAGGAACATCATTCAGAGATAATGAATGTTAAAATAATTCAGTATTATATTTTTATACCTTTTATTTTACTTACTGTAGGCAACATAAATGTAAGTTTTACCTTATGGCCTTGTCTTCCTGGTTCTCCTGATTCACCTTTCACACCTTTGTGTCCCTGCATATTTAAAATTACAAAACAGCCATAGCATTAATAGTTGTTTGTTAAACAAAACATTACATTTATGTCATTTAACATCACTGACACATTTAAGACTCTTTCATGATGTGATCAGTTTTATTTGACTTCAAATTCATTCTAATTAAATCTGAGGTATATATGATGTCTTTATTAGTTTTAATGTATATAAAAGTATCACACACCTAAGGTATAATCTCAAATGTGAACACTGATATCTTTACACAAAGAATTGCACCTTAAAAAAAAGTTAATGTAATGGGTATCACTGCAGCTCAACCTACCTTCATTCCAGGCAAACCACTATAACCGGATAGACCTCTTGTACAAGAATTTGGACACTGAGTACACAATCATGAATAATTTCATTAATTTCAAGCAGATCAAAGCAGACTTGCATCAGTAGAAACCAAATATATATGACAATTGTATTCCTCAGAAAAGGTTTTATTTTTAAAAAATATTTTATGAAAATGTTTATTTTCAACATTTCTTTTATTTTAGCAGCAGGGCTCTGTTTAAAGTCGGAGTGTTCAAAAGTGAGCAGCACTATAATGAAAAATCATATTCATAAAATGTATTAAACTACTGTAAAAAAATTGCAGAACAATAAAATGGGTACACACATATGAATATAGAAAAACACTTTGTATGCTGTTTTTGCTGAACTGCATTGCATAATTTTGTATTTTTAATGACTGTGCAGTTATTTTGGGCCAGATCTCTCTAAAATATTCTTAATAGAATTTTGTTTGACTACAGTGAATACGCTGTATAGTTCTTACCAGCTCCTCACCATTCCAAAGTCCAGGAGGTCCCTTAAAATAAAATAATATCATTAACAGTAATATCATGAACTCTGTATTAATATGTTTCACATATGTAGTTTATTACTAGGGCACAGAGAATAAAAAAGTGTAAAAGTTTTCAGGTTTTACTCTGGGTCCAGCTGCTCCTGGAAGTCCAATAGAGCCTCTGGGTCCACGACCTCCCTGTTTTACATTAATCACATTGTTAAGAAATCATTGTTTATCCTAAAAAGAGGTGAAATTACAGCTAGATATTAATGTTTATACCGGAGGTCCAGCTTTTCCAAGTTCTCCTGGTAAGCCATCCTCTCCATCAGCACCCTTTTGAAGAAACATATTAATCAATAAAAAGTAACCCTGAAGAACAATTAACATGGTGAGCACCAGAGACATTCAATATTATAATAATAAGTAACTGTAAACAATTTAAATAAACTTACAGCCTCACCATCCTCTCCAGCTCCCTAAAGAGCATAAGAAAATTCTGAATGCAATGCATTGTTGTAATTGAACTTTGCATTTATATTTAAATATAATAACTTACTGGCTTTCCTCTTGGTCCAGGTGCACCAGGTTCCCCCTGATAATGATAAACAAATAAAACATTTTTTTAAGTTGGTTTTTAAATTTATCAAAATATAATCACTTTCTCTACACAAGCCTCTACTGAGCCCAATTTATCACTGTGTTATATATCATTTTGCTGCAACCTTTGAGATGCCGGGCAAACATTTTGCTCTTCAATGATTAGAAACCCCCACCACCGCCATAGAAAAGGTATTAGCTGGGCGGTGGATGATTATTAGTAGTAACTTTACATGATGTTTAGTGACACTACTTGACTAAGAAACATTGTCCAATCACCAGCATCGTATAAGTAGTGTTCTATAAGTATAAATAAAGGATTAGAGGATGAATAACACAAACAGTGCAAAGACAAAAAAATTATTGACAAGTTATTGATAACAGAGTGCACAGTGAGTAAATGTAGTGTAATCCACTTGTACACATGCAACACATTATTAGTCCTGATTACACCGTTCTCTCACTGGCATGTTGGTGATTTGTTAAAGTTTTTAGAGAAACAAATGGACTACAATCTGTAATTGCAGAATTACAAAGTGCATCTATATGATAATTAAAATAAAAAATAAATACATTGAACATTAAGTGTAGCAAGGTGAAGTAAAGGTGATGTGTGAGTGTGATGTGTGAGTGTAGATATGAGTGAGAAAGATTTACTGCTAAATAGTTATTTATACTGAGACTAAATTGAGATAAAACATTTATATGATAATTAAAATAAAAAATAAATACATTGAACATTAAGTGTAGCAAGGTGAAGTAAAGGTGATGTGTGAGTGTGATGTGTGAGTGTAGATATGAGTGAGAAAGATTTACTGCTAAATAGTTATTTATACTGAGACTAAATTGAGATAAAACATTTATTGGTGGCATATTTCTCATAAAAAGAAAAAATGTCAAGCAAACATGAAAAAATCTGATCAAAAACAATAACATAATAGTCTAATTATATTTAAATTTTGCAGAAAACTTACTTTTGGTCCAACAGGGCCAGCAGGTCCAGATGCTCCAACAGGCCCTGTTAAACCCTGAAAGCATAATGATTGAGTAAAATGAATTTTAAAAATGTTAGATTATAATTAATTTTGCATTTGTATTTTAAAGGTTGTATTCTGCATCACAAAAATGTATGACTAATAAATACACTTCTTAAAACAATAACAACTGAAACATACATCCTCTAAAATACTAATACACAAACAAGTCAATTTTGAAGGGCTTTTATTTAACCTTAAAAATTACATTAAAAGGGATGAAGTGTAAAGTGAAATAAAGTATTAATTGGTATAAAGCATTAAATGAATAATGACATAAATGACAACACTGTATGTTTAGAAACAGAAACTTGTTAGGGTAATTGTTAGAGTTTTGATGTTTGTATAAAACATAAAAAAAGTAATTTTTAATCCCAAAATAAAACCTGTACTGGATAAGATTAAAAAAAAAAAAAAAAGTCAGTATCTATATACATTTGGAACCTACTGGTGAAAAAAAATTAAACAGGCTTCTGATTCACCAATACATAAACCAGCTACTGTATTTCGGACTCCACCCACTTCTGCTCCTAGATATACTGTACAAAGAAAAGCACATTTCTGCAGAAGAGTTGAGATCAATAACACCAAGAAAAGTCATGACACAACACCCTTGTATGAACTTATTTAATCAATTTATATAAAGTTGTAACATTTGAAAATTTTACATTTCAACACCTGGAATCTCCACCTGACCTAAGAGCATACAGTCAGCTCTAGTGTATTAGGGGCCCTCCCATCTAAATAGCACGGACCAACCTAAACCCTCAGCTTCCTCCCTTATACAAAAAGGTCTCTGTCAAAAATGGTCTCTTGTGTCTCACTCTGCTCTGCAAATAAGTAGCCAAACTGATGAACTTTTTTTCAGAAAGAGTGTTCATACATAGAAATATCAGTAGAAGTATAAGGTCTGTAGACCTTTTATGACGAAATGCAGTATAATTATCTGCATTGCTATTAACATAATGGAGAAAATAATAATAATAATAATAATAATAATAATAATAATAATAATAATATGTCATACGTCTGCTCCAGGTCTTCCTGGTAGTCCATTAGCCCCATTTTTCCCATCTTCTCCATCACGGCCCTACAATAGCTTGAATTAGTTAAGTAGGATGTGTTATAATATAACCAACACATGCATATTAATTGTTTTCTACGTACAGGAGGACCATCAGGACCAGGGCCTGGACCTCTTTCACCCTGAAATCAAAACAAGATTTTGTTTATAGGGTGAAATGTTCTAGGGAGCAAAATACAATCAAAATATGATCTGTAAGGAAAAAAGGTGTTGATTCAGTGCATAAAATCAGTGCATAAATAAATGAATGTAACAAAATATTAAAAATAGTAAAGTGTCTAACACGAAGCTTACATCTATGCCATCGATGCCAGGAAAGCCAGCAATTCCTGGAGGGCCAGGTGGCCCCCTCGGACCACTCAGACCTCTCTATTAACACAGAAATACATTTAATAGATTATCTAAAATATTTCTTCATGAGAGTTTATAACATTGAATGTAATAAATGTCCTAAAACCGAATTAGCAGAATAATACAAATTCAATCTTCTTATCAACTAAAGTAGTTGCATACTCATATAAATGTAGAAAATTGTACAACACACAAAATCCATAGTTCTGGAATATCTACTGACATATTAGTGGTATTAGAGTATTTTACAGTACCCTCTTCAGATAAGATCTTAACAATAGACCACAGAAAAGGAATCTCTGGTATGTAACTTACCTGAGCTGAACAGATTAGGGCGATTTGCAGTAAAATCACCAGCAAGGACTCTTTGTTAGTCCTGACTGACGCCATGCTCTAAGTAATGTCTTGGTTAGCGCAAAAAGTTCTTTTTTCATTTATTATTCCCCAAGTGAACCGGCACACCGAGAGCAGAGATGCTCCGAGTACAGCTCGGGATACATGTGGATTCATGAGCAGCAGTCTAAAGTCTTGGTGATTGGTGGATAGATCGAAAATTTACATGAGGGGCGTGGCCTAACAATTCTTACCTGCGTTTAGCCTTTTCAATTAATAAGGGTTATTATTTTTTTTGTGAGATAGCAAATCTAAAATTATATAACTTTAATCTATTAGGAGGTATTTCAGGCAAATTATTGTTATAAATATATAATAATATAAATAATAATACAGAAATAGAATTATAAATTGGTTTAAAAATAAGAAGGCTGTATTAAGTTATTTATGGCAGAGTAAACATAAACAAATAAACCAAAATGAAGACATATAGTATTCTTTATATATTTCGTCCAAGAGAATAGTTTTTAATAATAAGAATAATAAGAAGAATATAAAATTATATTTCATACTATTTTTCAAAAGATAAAGATTTTAATCCCAGATTGTTTTAATAATAATAATTTAAGGAACAAATTAAGGAGTAAATAAATGAATTAATTAGGGGTAGACAGTGATGGATTGGGACAAATCGCTCAGATCCGCCCAAATGACGTCAATTATTATTAATAATTTGTATAAGTCAATTTGTGTGTAATTGAAGGTGTAGGATAAAGGAATAACGTTGTGGGACAGAGAATGAATAAGTAAAAAAACACCCGAAATATGTAAAAACTAAAACTTAAAAAAGACAATTTTATAAACCTCTACTGTCCATAGAGTATATAATAAAACAATTTAATTTTTTATTTTTTAAAGGTTGAGAGTAGTGCTTGTCAGAACGATAAAACAAATAGGAACGTCACTTAGAACGCTTAGAGTTCCAGGAGGCACCAGCGAATGGTCAGAATATCATTTAGGATTCCACAAATGAATTCAGATGACAGAAATGTTCAAGCACTTTTTATTGTTGGAGAAGGAACTTTGGCTTTCCTCTACTAAATACATTTTTATATTATCTTAAATTCACTTTAAGCAACGAATGCGGCGTTTTGTGGCTCAGTTGTGTTTAGAAGACGTCATTCTTCCTCCTGTACGCCAAGCGTCGCTGTTTTTCACTTGGTACCATTACTGCAGAAGAAACTGCATCTCGTTTAAATCTTTAACCGCTGCTGTTGTCTTAGCGTCTTAGAAACCAAAAATTTGCTCAAGGTAACGATATCTGTTTATACTCATCAAACAAAATGTTATTAAGTTGTATTAACGCTATGCTGCTCATCTTCAATAATGTTTACATGATAGTGGTTACAATGATAGTTTACGGCCGCGCCCACTTTCCACTTATTGTTATATTAATAGAATATATTGTGTTATTACAATCATTGTGTTAACTGTTAGTTTTGTTTTTAACTTCTGTTTAATTGTTTTTTTTGACTAAAACAATGTTTAATGCTTTGAACAGTATGGAGAACCTGTACTTTTCAGAAGAAGAAATAGAGGAGCAGTTAGCGGCTCTCGGTTACAAAAACATCACAAAGCAAAGACTGCAGGAGTTTAAACGAGGCAAGGAACGACAAACTATACAATTCATTTTAAACAAACTGATGTGAAGTAAAGTTTATTAGTTAATATACTAAACTTAAATAGTAAGCTTTGAATTTGCATCCAATCATAACCAACCTACCATTTGGTGTGCCCTTTAAATCCCGGTTAGTCCGAGACGAGGCTACTGAAGATTTCATTCATTCATTCATTCATTATCTTCCGCTTTATCCTCTATTAGGGTCGCGGGGGGGGGTGTTCCCTATGTCCATCCAGGGGAGAACATTTCGGGCGCTGGGCAGATAGACCCAGGACAGGGCGCCAATCTATCGCTGGACACACACTCACTCACACAAACACACTCTATATGGGGCAATTTGGAGAACTCAATTGACTTGATCCATGTTTTTGGACTGTGGGAGGAAACCGGAGAACCCAGTGGAAACCCACGCGGACACGGGGAGAACATGGAAACTCCACCCAGATTGGGATTCGAACCGGGAATCCCTAGTGCTGAGAGGAGAACTTGCTAACCATTAAGCCACCGTGCCGCCCTACTGAATATTTGTTTCTAGAAATGTTTTGTATTTAACAACTGAACTTGATATTTCCTTACTTTTACTTAATTTGGATTTTTTTTATTTACAGATTTGAACTCCTAAGTATATATAAAACATATATGATAGTGTTGCGTTATAAAGTGCCTAGTAAGTGTATACTAAAAACATTGTGTAATAAGATTTTGTGAAATCATTTGTAGATCTTGACTTGCTTATTCATCATGAAAAATCCAAGAGCAGCACTTCAGCTGAATGCAGTTCACTCAGATCTCAGTGCAGCTCCAGTAAGAGTCCACCTGCATTCACTAAAGAAAAAGGTGGGTCACTGCTTGGGTAAAAGAAGCCTGTATGATATTTGTTGACCTGAACTTAATACCAGCGCACAGATTTTAAACTTTATAATGTCTATTCTGTAATCTAGTCCTGCTTCCCAGTGCTGGATTAAGTTATGACTATAAACCCTCAAATCATCCCAGACAGGTACGAAATAGTAATCAACACTTATACAATAAATTTTTTTGCATTCTGAACTCACAGCATAATTATTAACATTACTGTCTTGTTTTTCAGTTTTTAACATCAACATTTAATAAGGAAAACAGTTCAAACCTTGTTCAGGTTGATTCTTATGTCAAGCACTCAGTAGCTCCCAGATACATCAGACCCTCTACAGCTCCAAACAAGCTTGAAATGGAAGAAGCATCTTATGATTTTTCCTATGATGCTACGAGACAAAATATGGATAATATTGACATCACATCGAGACAACCTATGAAACGGAAAGTGCTCAGGTAAATTTTCACTCGCTGCAGACCAAATATACGGCTACAATCATGGGACTTATTGTTCATATCAGCATATTTAGAAAAATAACTTGTGTTGGATGTCATTTCAATATACAACTGTAATAAAAATCTGTAGTTGTCATGACCGTGTGAAAACATTAAACACCACTTAAAGCCAAATTTAAAATATGTTTTGTTCATTAAATAAAATTGCTAAAGCTGGAAACAAGAAACTTACATTTACTTTCTGCAGAAGCATTTATCCAAAGCGACCTACAGGAGAGAGAAAAACACAATTTAGTCAGATAAGCAGGAATAGGCTGAACTGCAATATTATTAATTTTGTTCATTAGCCAATTTAGTTCAATTTGTATTTAGTCATTTAGATGCTTTTCATCTAAAGCGACTTACAAATGAGAACACCACAAGTCAGTAGTTAAGGAAGAACCCAGCTACACTGTTAGTGTTAGTGAGATCTGTTTTCAGTTGTTTCTTAAAGATGCCAAGTTACTCTGCCTTATGGACAGAGTTGGGAATTTCTGTTATCTTATAAAAATAAAACGTGTTCTTGTGAAAGAAATGTATCTTAAGGAATTTCTTTAACATGCTGTGTGGCTTATCTATTTAATGCTTTATTTAATTATAAAATTACATGCAACTTTAACAGGATCATTTTCTACTGTAATTGCAAACCATTTTTGACCATTATTTATTTATTTATTGTCAGGAAGCATCGGGGCTATTCTGAAGTTTGTGACGAGACCACATACAGTGAAGACTCTGGTATGTTTTACAAAACACATGGCAGTGATGCTAAAAAGTCCTCAACACTAGAATCTTGTTTCTTAATACTCTAAACTTAAACAGAGTTATTGACACAAATGTCAAAATTTTCAAATAAGCACAGATAATATATTTGAATCGTTTTTATATGTAATACAATATAAGTATTGCAATCATTGTATATAAACCACAAGTTCTTCCACTATGTGGCACTCCACCCTTCCAGAAGCCATTTCAGGTATCAGTGATAATCTTCTTACATTCGACTCCTCTGTCTAATCCATATGCTGTACAGACCAGTATTTTCTTGAGAGAGGTGCTGAAAGGCAGAATGTATAAATCCTACGACAGATGGTGTGAGAATGAAGACGACAACAATTCTCTTTCCTCCGCGTTCTGGACTGACCATGAAAGTGAAGAGGAGCAGATAGAAATATGTGCGAAGTATGACTTTGTGGATGAAATGATCATCAAGGAGCAAGAAAGTGAGAATGAGTGTAAGGATGTGGAGCAGATCAACCAGGAAGGTGACGTGGAACAGACGAGCTTGGAGCATGGAAAAGAACAAGACAAAAAACAAGGGCAGGATCAGAATGGAGATGAGTCTGGTTGTGAGGAAGTGGAAACGGAAGCTATGAAGAGGTTTATCGATGAAGAGAGTAAAGGATTCAAAAGTGGTTTAGATAAAAATATGAAAGTTTTTTTAAATAAAAAGTATTTTTCTACTGACCAAGACAGTGAAGAAGAACTGGGCAATTTTGATCGCAAAAATGAAATGACTTGGAAGAAAACAGAAGAACTGAACACTGGGATGAAGCAGACATATGAAAATAGAGAGCAGGAATGCTTAGCTGAGATTCTTATTAATAAACATAAAAGTGAAATTAATAATTATGAAACAGAGCAGCCTATACCCACATGCTTAAAAAGCAAAGAAAATGCTGCTGTGCTTAAAAAGGATGATTGTAATCAAGATTACCGACATAAAGACGGAAATGAAAAGGGACCTGTGAAAGATTTTTATGGCAGTGTGAGTAGCCTTACAGCCAGCATTATAACTTCCGGTTATGGAACCTACAAACTAGACTCTCGTGAAGATCTAGATTTCATGCACTGTCCCAATGAGAGCGCTCTTTTTGGACTAAAGGAAACTGAATATCACATTGGAGATGCTTTTGAAAAGCTGAATAAACTTTGTTTTAGTGGAGGTGGCTGTTCTGATTTTCCAAATACTATTAATGGTAATCACTATTCTGAACTAGCAGCTCATTACCAAAATTCAGTACCAAATAACCTAAATATGACCTATGACTTTGATGGCAAATTTGAAAAATATTTGGACAGCCCATTTAATAGAAGGACCAACAAATCATTTACTACAATAAAACAAAGTTGTGAAGATGTCCTATTTGGAAACCAAATAAGGAAGAAGAAAGTAAATGTGCAGGTTTTTGAACATGGTGGGTAAACTTATTTGGACAAAATTGTGACTAGATTTTTTTTTTTTGTCTTTTACCTGGAGCAGTTTCATGTTACGAATACAGGTGGAGTTTGTTAATTTTACTTTTGTAAAATACAGCTGAACAATGATGCACTTAAAACGTTATTATATTTAAACCATTTTAAATACTGAGTGACCAGCAACCGAATGCAAAATCACAACTAGTTACAGCTTGTGTTATGTGCTGTTGCTTTATGTACGTTTTAAATAAGAATGATATAAATGACAAACTGTGCATTTATATCTAATCCACATCACGCCTGACACATTTAAACTGATCATCTATATTCCTTTTTCATTGTAAAACTTTTCTCTTCTTTTAGAGCCACAAAATAAGCTGGAGAAGGGTTTAGAGCGAATAAAATTGTCCGACCCTGTGCAGGAGGAATTCTCAGATATTGAGACGAGTAGATACACGGAAAGCCAGAGCTCCACAACAGAGGACCTGTCCAGTGCCTTTCAGGCATACATCAAAGACATGGTCAGTTCCACAGGGCCCATTCAGCTATTGGAAAAAGTGAAAACTATAAAGAATTTAAATACAGGCTCATCTATGTTTCTATTTCTGTTCACTCTCCTTTCTTTTTGATCACTTCTTATTTTAGACAAGATCACAAAGTGACGGTAACATCAGACCTCGTCAAAAATCCTGTAAGACCTTGTTTTAAAAGTTATACTCATATATGCCTAAAACATGTTATTGTTTTAATGTTTATACAGTTTACATGACTAATACTTTATAAGTAACATATGTAAATGAATTTGTTCAATTAGCACCATACATTGTTACTATAACTATAAATGTAATCTAATTATCTATTTTTTGACACAACTTTTCAGTTATTCGCCCAGTCATGGATCATCCCCATACAAGAAACTTAAAGAAGACTGATCCTGTTGCAAAGTAATCACTTAATTTTTTTTGCTGTAGTATGTTTTTTTGATTATGAGGTAACATTTTAGCTATATGTTTGGTTTCTTCTTAAATTCAGGTTTTTTCAGTACAAACATTATTGGGATATGTTCAAAGCACCTGGAGAGAACTGCAGAAAGGAGCTTCGCTTGGCTATCAGGGTACAAAGTGCTTTTTGATCTTTATATTTAACACATTATATTATATTAAACAAATGATAAACAGTATATGCTTTGAATAAACTTTAACATTAGATGCCGTTATTTGCATATATAACTTACTGCATGTTGTTAGTTCTGATCTCTAAATCATTAACACTGAGTAAATGATTTGGATTTATGTAAAAAGTTACTCTTACATAAGACGTTAGTGGAAAAGTGGCCAGCGCAGGCACGAGTGCATACACAGACAGCTGTGGCTGGTGCATGACACTAAGAATGTAAATAAATGATGGCATATAACTTACAATTTGTTTTTCTTCTCAGGAACAGCTGATGTACCAACCGCCTCCAGTAAGTAACAAACCTGCAAAAATGAAATCTAGAATACATGCTTTTAATAAACCAAAATTTTACCTTCTGACCTGATTTACAGCCAAAGCCACAGCGGGTGTACATTCCCAACACCTATGTGGTTCCAACACAGAAGAAGCGATCTGCTTTAAGGTGGGAGATCCGACAGGACTTGGCCAACGGCATTATTCCAGAAAAAATGACCTTCCCATAACCAGTTGTGTTTTTGCCAAATTAACAATTTTATTTATTATTGTACTATTTTTCAATCTTGTGAACTGTTTACTTGAAAGCAAATAAATGAAATGTTCTTAATAAAAGGTAAAAGTTCATGGCATGTCACTGTAGGGCAGTCTGAAGGGGTAGAGTGGAGAGTAGCGGATATCGTGCCACAGCAACTTCTTCTCTAGAAATTTTACAGTGTCCAGGGTGAGGATCAAAGTTTCATGTTTTAGCAGGCTGTAAACATTCAGACCTGCAGACACAGGCATTACAGTGTAAAATAGAGGCATTCAGGATATTAATAAAATGAAAACGTGCAGCTGAAAGTGAATTTATTACAACATTAAAACATTAAATTTACAGTTCTGCTTAAATAAACATGAAAACCTGTGATTCAAAGTCAACACAATTTTGTAAGGATAAAATTTTAGTGTTTAGATTTTAGTTTATAGACACATGTTAGATTCCGTAATTACAAAACCTGACAACCCCACATGTATAAAACTTTTCCCATACAAAAAATTTAATCTTCAACATTAATTTTGTGCATGAGTAGCTGCCTTAACTGCTAGATGAGAAGACAATATTAAAATTCAATTTTACCATTCATGGGGGAAATATTAAATACAGTGCATTTTGTTCTTTACCCATAAAACATTAAAATTCAAACATTAAGCTTAAGAGGTGCAAATTCAGGATTCTGTGAGACCACAACCATATACAGCAAGGGGTATAGGGCTTACCATGGATGCATTGAGCTGGAGTACCAGCAAAGTGCACTAGAGGGTATCTTTGGAACATACAATGGCACACAAACCTTGTGACAAAGCACAAAATATAGTGTGCATTGTTCCAATTGTACCGCATGCTTTTTTTTTTTTTAAGGTGTTTGCTTTGAGTGTTTTAGACATTATATTGAATCACATGTGAGTACATGGCATATCACCATCATTTTGTCCATATCTTGTCTTATTGTGCTGATCTTCCAAGTTGTTTTTAAATAGGTCAAAAGTAAAAAATGATTGTTATAATAATTTATGAACCTACCTATGGCTGGAATAATGTTTATGGTTTTTAGGCCTGCTGTGGCCTGAAGCAGGTTTTGTGGAAACTCCTCAGCTCTGAATAAGAATAAATATTTTTTTATTCTTCATAAAGAAACAAGATAAGACAAGGGGCAGAATTGTAAAATATGTTAAAACAGTTTATATACATACACATCCACAAGCAGGACTGAATCTCCCCATTGCCTTTGTTTGACCAAGTCCTGTAGATAGTGTGGATCTGGTGTGGGAATCTCCAAAGAATCAACAATATGAAGATAATCCTAAAATGAGAATTTGTTTTAATAACCAGCTGTGTTTTGCTTTTCCATTAATATCTCAAAGTTCTTATTATAGTTAATGTAACATAGAATTGAACATTTACTAACCTGAGCCAATTTTGCGGTTAGTGCAATTTTTAGTCCTTGTACTCGTACTTTCATGGGTAACATGTAATAATAGCTGGTTGGTCCTCTTGGGCCATGAGAAACACCACCTAAACCATGCAGAGATATGTAATAAGACATTGTGTAATAGTTAATAAATTACAGGTAAGACACAAACATTCTGATGTACAGAGCCAGGGATGTTTGGTTCCCTTTACTGTGCACCTGCTCACCTACAAACTCACCACTTCTAAAAATAACAAATTTGAAACTCCTAAAACAGTTTACCTCCTCTCCATAAAGGAGACCGTATGCTTCCGTGACGTGCGCGTCCACCGCCCTTTTGCTTCCAAGGCTTGCGGCCTCCACCTCTCACCTCGGCCCTGGTTTTCACCTTTGCAAGGCTCTATGAGACATGTACAAAAACGAATTAAAATAAGTCAGCCTAGATGATCTTTTAAAAAATCAATAAGAAAAATACATGCACATATAAATAGAATTATTGGCTACTTACAATTCTTTTGAAATTCCTCTGCCAGACAACTACAGCATGAAGAATATCGAGCCTGGTACATGGAAAATTATACAAATACAAAACATCATGATTCAAATGTATTATAGTACAGTGTCATTTTATGTCTATTATTCAGTATCCTTTCATAGATGGGCATACATTTATTTATTTTGTAATCTACTATAAATTTCTTTATTATTCTCTTAATAAATTATGTTACATAAACCAGTTGTATCATATGTCTTGTGCTCTGTCTTTATTAACCAGTGCCTGAGTTATCGCTATATGTTATAGCCCACCTGATGGGTACAGAGAACACGTCAGGGTGAAGTTCGGTGAGTCCCAGTGGCTTCTCATCAAGGCTGCCTAAAGAGTGCAGCAATGTCTGAACAGGGGCAACGTGGGCTGGAATATCAGCATCACATCTGCGCAGCACTGAGAGATCCGAAGATGGAAAAACCTTTTCTAAAAACAGTATATTAATAATACACAATCAGTAACTGCATTAAGCCCCAGAGTGCATGTATCCATAATCAGTCTAAACCTTCATTATAACAAACACATTATTTACTTTTATTTTTATACCATTCTATATAGCATTTTGTTTGCTCTGTCACTATAAAAAGCAAACAAACAAACAAATCATTTACGTTAGATAGCAGCCAAATTGATAAATGTTAACTGTTGCTTTTCATTCATTCATTCATTCATTCATTCATTATCTCCCGCTTATCCTCTATTAGGGTCGCGGTGGGGTTCCCCATGCCCATCCAGGGGAGAACGTCTCGGGCGCTGGGCAGATAGCCCCAGGACAGGGCGCCAATACATCGCTGGGCACACACTCACTCACACAGATACACTATATATGGGGCAATTTTGAGAATTCAATTAACTTGATCCATGTTTTTGGACTGTGGGAGGAAACCTGAGAACCCGGAGGAAACCCACGCAGACACGGGGAGAACATGGAAACTCCACCCAGATGGGGATTCGAACCGGGAATCCCCAGCGCTGAGAGGTGAACGTGCTGCCCCTGTTGCTTTTCACTTAATTTAATTATAAATAAATTTCATTTATGGGGCGGCATGGTGGCTTAGTGGTTAGCACGTTCGCCTCTCAGCGCTAGGGATTCCCGGTTCGAATCCCCATCTGGGTGGAGTTTCCATGTTCTCCCCGTGTCTGCATGGGTTTCCTCCGGGTTCTCCGGTTTCCTCCCACAGTCCAAAAACATGGATCAAGTCAAATGAGTTCTCCAAAAATTGCCCCATGTAGAGTGTGTTTGTGTGAGTGCATGCCCAGCGATATGTTGGCGCCCTGTCCTGGGTGTATCTGCCCAGTGCCCAAGACGTTCTCCCCTGGATGGGCATGGGAAACCCCACCGCGACCCTAATAGAGGACAAAGCGGAAGATAATGAATGAATGAACTTATTTATGAAGGTATAATGCTAAAAACTGCAATAAAAAACAATTCAACAGAGAAAATGGCAAATAACAGATCGTCAGTGTTCTCAATAGTAACTTTTTTTTTCTATATGTACTTTCTAATTATATGATCATTAATAGTTAACATTATTAAATAAATAGAAATAATCACTACTTTTTGGTGGAACTCCGATCAGATTTGGTGGCAGAAGTAAATTAGACGGCAGATTATTTCCAGACACAGAGGAGATCAACTGAAACAAAACACATACAGCAGTAATTATACAGCATTAATTATACAGCATTAATTATACAGCAGTAATTATTCATTCATTCATTATCTTCCGCTTTATCCCATATTAGGGTCGCGGGGGGGTTCCCCAAGCCCATCCAGGGGTGAACGCTTCGGGCGCTGGGCAGATACACCCAGGACAGGGCGCCAACCTATCGCTGGGCACGCACTCACACAAACACTCTATATGGGGCAATTTGGAGAGCTCAATTGACTTTATCCGTTTTTGGACTGTGGGAGGAAACCGGAGAACCCGGAGGAAACCCACGCGGACACGGGGAGAACATGGAAACTCCTCCCAGATTGGGATTCGAACCGGGAATCCCTAGTGCTGAGAGGCGAACGTGCTAACCACTAAGCCCAGCATTAATTATACAGCAGTAATTATACAGCATTAATTATACAGCAGTAATTAGACAGCATTAATCATACAGCAGTAATTATACAGCATTAATTACACATGAAGAACAGAAGCCTTTAGACTGAACGCGTGTCACAGCATTGAGGACATTACACTGACGCTTCTGCTAACGTTAAACAGCACATCACGCTTCAGAGTGAATTCAATCAACATTTCTGCTCACCCGCACGCTCCTGACACAAATCCCCAAACCAGATCGCAGCATAATTTTAATAATAACCAATAACCTCGCTCTGCCGCGGACTTTCAGACATTTATTACATGAACAATACTTCCATGAAACCACAAGGTCGTGCTGTGTCCGGCCTCACTTTATGACGTTAGAGCAGCACATGCAGCTGATTGGAGAAGCTGTGACATACGATTGGTATTATGGGTAATGTAGTATTTAAAACGTGCACACGAAAAGCGGTAAATGTTTCCGTTTTATGCGGGGTTTAAAACCTAATTGTGGCCGCCCTAGAGTTTCCTAGTTCATTAAAAAATAACTTAGTTTGTAACAGGAAAATAAAAATGTAAAAAGACATAAATTAGGGGCGGCACGTTCTCCCCTCAGCACTAGGTATTCCCGGTTCAAATCCCCATATGAGTGGTTTCCATGTTCTCCTCGTGTCCGCGTGGGTTTCCTCCCACAGTCCAAAAACATGGATCAAGTAAATTGTTTTCCAAATTGCCCCATATAGAGTGTGTTTGTGTGAGTGAGTTTGTGCCCAGTGACAGATTGGTGCCCTGTCCTGGGTGTATCTGCCCAGCGCCCATAAAATTTTCCCCTGGATGGGCATGGGGAACCCCCCCCCCCACGACCCTAATAGAGGATAAAGCGGAAGATGATGAATGGACATTTATACATACTTAATTGGTATGTGTTTACATTGATTTGTATGTTTAGCTTGGCCGTTTAGAATACTCCAACGAAATCCCTTAAGTTAATTTACATTTGGCTAAGACAGGAAAGTCAATTGACTCTGGTGGCCAACTACAAACCTGTGCTATTGCTAAAAAAGGAATTCTTTGATCCTGGCCATTTAGTAAAAATTTTTTAAAAAATGTAATTGATGTATCTTAACTTCTTTAATATCACATGTGTAACACCGTCCCTTTGCTGTTGTTGACAAGGCAAATTTCCCAATGGTGGGACTAATAAGGGGTTATCTGATCTTAACATACAGTTATTTAGCTGAAAATCAAATTACAACCAAGACGTTTTTATGTTGTTTGATTGATTTGCCTTTATTTCAAAATGATGCAAACCTTCCAGTTGCATGTAATTATGTTTTTACATTTCTGAGAGAAATTACTCCTACAAAAGGCACAGTTGTTAGTTTTTCTCATAAACTTGCATAGGGCTCAGAACTGCAGAAGATCCAAAAGTAACTCAAAACCAAAAGGAGCAACATGACTCCATAGAGCCTTAAAAACCTTTCTGTTGAACTGTAATTATCATGAGATAAAAACAACAGAGGTCAACATACTACATGTTACAAAGTATAGGTTTAGATCTATGTTAAACCCGTATTTATTCAGAGTGCTATCGTTACTTTGGCAAAGTCCTCTTTGCTAAAAAGCAAATCCTCAAGCAAAGGAGCACATCGATGTTCAAAACAAAATTTCAAGTATTATCTTAAGGATCCCAATTAGTATGGTCCACAAAATGGGTTCTTCTTCCTCAGCCTCTACCTCATCACCTGGACGGAGGCGCTTCCGCTTTTCATGGCGCTCGTCTGAAGAATAACTATCCTGTTGAAACAGGTCCACACTTAAAGCCGACTGATCATAAAACACTTTCATCTCAAACTCACTCTCCAGGTAGTAAGGATGTCCATAGATCCCGATTCCCACAGGTCTTGCAAAGTCATCTGGTACCACCACCACATCGGGGCCACAAGTGACTGACTGAAGCTTATAGGTGTCAAAGTCAGGGTGCAATGTGGTGTCAGAGACATAGAGGTCGGCATCGCCCTTTATGCTGCGCATGTGCAGGATGATGCGGCCGTCGTGGTTGAGACGCAGGTAGCTGTAGTTGCCTGCACCGATGTGGCCTTGGACAACATGAAGCAGTAGCCATTCCTCAGGTGCTGAGAATTCATCAGTGGCCTGGAGGAAGGCTTGAATATGAGTGAGAAGTAACAGCAACAGTGGAACCAAACACACCACCATGGTTTCTGTTGTCACCCATCAAACACACCTAGAGCTTTACTACAAAACAAGAGCACTCAAATCAGAAACTTTCTTAGTACAGTGACTTTTTTTACTTTTAAATGGATATGAATATTTAAAAGCGGCGGCACGGTGGCTTAGTGGTTAGCACATTCGCCTCTCAGCACTAGGGATTCCTGGTTCGAATCCCCATCTGGGTGGAGTTTCCATGTTCTCCCCGTGTCTGCGTGGGTTTCCGCCGGGTTCTCCGGTTTCCTCCCACAGTCCAAAAACATGGATCAAGTTAATTGAATTCTCAAAATTGCCCCATTTAGAGTGTGTCTGTGTGAGTGAGTGTGTGCCCAGCGATGGATTGGCGCCCTGTCCTGGGTCTATCTGCCCAGCGCCCGAGACGTTCTCCCCTGGATGGGCATGGGGAACCCCACCGCGACCCTAATAGAGGATAAGCGGGAGATAATGAATGAATGAATAATTATTGCAATATGTTTATATATGGCGGCACGGTGGCTTAGTGGTTAGCACGTTCGCCTCTCAGCACTAGGGATTCCCGGTTCGAATCCCCACAGTCCAAAAACATGGATCAAGTCAATTGAATTCTCCAAATTTCCCCATATAGAGTGTGTGTGTGTGAGTGTGTGCCCAGCCATGGATTGGCGCCCTGTCCTGGGTCTATCTGCCCAGTGCCCGAAACATTCTCCCCTAGATGGGCATGGGAAACCCCCCGCGACCCTACTAGGGGATAAAGCGGGAGATAATGAATGAATGAATGTTTATATATGTATTTTAGACAATAAGCATACAGCAAATTGTAATAGTCTTATCCCTTATCAATACAGGCTCAAATCCATGCTGAGTTTCTTTTAACCTGTATATTTTAAATCTGTAAAAATAATTCCCAACCAGTTTATCTTTAGTGTTGATGTAATAACTATAAACCTGCTTCCCACAGTTCTTGCAGTATGACCTTCTCCAACAACTAATCATTTACACTATGGACTTAGTCTGCCAAGTTCATGTCTGATAATATGTAACATTATCAGAGATTTAATTTGTAATATATTCAAATAGTGTTAACTTTGTGGAACCAAACTAAAACGATTAGATTTATAAAGCTTCACTCGTTGACGGTGATTTACAGGTTATTAAAATCACTACCAAATTGATTACACTATGTAATATTATTAATCAACTTTAAACTGTGGCTGTGTTTCATAAAAAAATGACTTTAAACGCCAGTTTAAAGAACAAGGGAGACAGTTTAATCAGAACGCTGAAGTGAACTCTGGAAACATGAAACTACAGAATCGAAGCCAAAGCAGCTAGTTTAGTTAGCAAGTCAGAAAATTACCCAGAAACAAACGCGGATAACTAGTTACGAGAACGTAATAAAAGCTTATAAACGGTTTATTGAATGTTAGATACTGTAACATTTGATATGTCCATGATATTTTATAAATGAATTACTTACTGGTGCATTATTTTTGAGAACAGCCTCAGCTAAATGCGCTATGAACTTGTCTCTTCTTCATGGAGAATTCAGAGTTAGGAGTCACAGCCGACTAGTTGTTTACATCGCCACCTACTGGCTTTAAAGAAGTTAGCCATGTTTCAAAAAGAGGTTGAAGGGTGGAGAAGAGGGGCTTACTGAATTAAACAGTACAAACAGTTGGATTTTGAGTTTGCATCATCTTTTGACTTTTTCATATGTAATTTTTTTGAACATATATAAAATTGGGACTTTTCATACTCATATTACTATATGTTTCAATAGTAGTACTACTAAAATATAATGAGGTGTATATGTCACATTATGTAGTAGTTTCGGTCATCTTTTTTCTTTAAAACATACACTTGTAACATTTTTGTTAATGAGGGTTTTTTCTGGAGCGCAATACACTGAACCACCCCCCCCCCCAATTGAACACATCTTACAAAAAATGTGAGTAAAATTTCGAGTAAACAACAATATGGTAAAATATAAAGTAAAAACTTAAATCAAGCAAATTCGATACATATCAAAATGATTGATTAAGAAACATTTAATTTAGTTTAATTTAATTTAATTACGTGAATATGACAGTAAAGTTTACAACATAGCATTTATAGCTGTAGTTCCCATCTCTGACCGCTTAGTGGCAGCATATCTCAATGTGCTGTCATTAAAACGCGCTGCAGTCCCTGCTCATCTCAAGCTACTGCGAGGCTGAAGCTGGTAGGTCTGGAGCTCTGAGGTTATGTGAATCATATTTCAGTATTAAACTTTTGATTTGGTGCTCATGCGGGAGCTCAGGACCATCTGTCCTAACTGTATTCTTAAAATTGTGCATAATATAAACATTATAGGCTTTTGACAAATAAAAACCTGACAGGTCAGAGGTTAAACCCATTTCTTCTATTCATTCCATATTTTTTGTGAATTAAGCATGTTTAAGTTATATTACTATATAATATGTCTGCCCAGCGCTCGAAACATTCTCCCCTAGATAGGCACCCCTATCTAGGGTAGGCACCCCACCATGATCCTAGGAAAGCATTAAATCGGAGATAATGAGATGGAATGATAAAAGATTATGTGCATTATTATTTTCAGCTGTACTGTTAGTACCTATCAGTCCAGGAGCCTTATGATAATATACAATGTTTTTTAACAATGCAATTTTTTAAAATAATTTTTTAAAATTAGAATGATTAGTAGACAATGTCACATTAAACACACATACAAAAACAATTTAATATAACTAAAATTGAAATGTTAACTTTTCTATTTGGAGATTATTTAGTTTTTTTAGTTATTTCACAGTCACATATTTGGTTTTGAACAGGAATCGGTAAGAACCTGTCTTGATGCAGGATCATGACTCATGTTTCTAATTCTAAAGCAGGTCTCAACAGGGTTTATATTTCATTTCTGTAGTCACTGTGGGTATCAGACACATTTATAAGGACCATGTCATTCTATGACTCAGCTTTACCTCTAAAGGGTTAGGGTGTGATCAGCTAATCATCTCCTCCCTAAACTAAATACACATACACACACACACACACACACACACACACACACACACACACACACACACACACACACACACACACACACACACACACATACACACAAATAATTCAGTGATCGACAATTTTTTAAAATGCTGTTTGTTTCAGATGCTGTATGTAAAATTAAGCTCAAATTTGACAAGTTTCAAACCTCACATACATCCCCAAATACACTGCAATCAAGTACAATGTGGCAACATTGCATGCATTTTTGTCTTAAGGATGAACTGAGCAACCAGTTAGGGATAAAGGAAAATTATATTGCCTGGTAAAACAATGGTGCAGTGCAACCATTCACTCCCATTTCCTTACAGCAATGAACAGCAGCAGGGTTTACAATCTTGTGTCCATGGTGTTTCCTACAAAGACAAATTAATTTATGTACTTGTAATAAACTCTGCCCCCTGCCCAATTAGCACTGAGGCCCTGTCGTGTCAATTAGGATAGCAGGCATAGAAAGGATGTAAGTCATAATTTGGTGGTACAATCATTATAGGTCTTTTGCCACAAAGCAAAAGTCCTTGGAAGGGTTCTCATGGTGGAAAGAATCCCGTTTGTCTGAAGTCTGCATGTTCTTCGGGCTCTATGTAGGTTTCCTCTGGAAGCTCCTGCGTTTACTCTCTAAAAAAATAAAAACGTAATAAAACTGAAAATGCTAATAAATTGCTCTTAAGTGTAAATTTGTTTGTCTACTGATATGATTGTGAAAGTATAGTTTGTCTTGTGTTTTTTATAGTGCACATATATTAACTTCATTACTAGGAACAACCTGCTTGGGAATTATTGACTTGTCCCTAAACAAACTGGTGGTTTTTGTTATAGTACAAAAGCACACAGAATAATAGTCTAATTTTTAAAAAGCAAAAGAGTACAAAGAATAACAGGTCACAGCATGTCGACAGAATCTGAATGTGAAGTTAGCACATCACTTTGTAATTTCAAACGTGGAAATTTACCAGGCAGGGTGCCCATGTTGCTCTGGCAAGTCTCTAGAGAGCTCGTATAATCTAACTGGCATTTTCTCAAATGGCACATTACACTTTCACATCCATGCTGTAAATCACATCTCTAACTATGTGTAATCAGCACAAATAATATTATCCACTATAATATGTCTCCACAATTCTTCTTAATTAATCAGGAGTGTTGTTTCCTAAAGTTGCAGTAGAAACAAACATAGCCGTAAAACATTGTCATTTTATTTAGTCCTATAGTTTTTGAACTAAAATACCAAAAAGGGTTTTAGGTCCTATAGCCTTCAAAATATTTGTGATCTCTGTGTGAAATTATGTTTAGATTTTTTTAGGACATGGTCTTATAATAAAACCTCCCCAAAAAATGCTTATTAAAGGTTAAATGCTTCTTTTGTATTCTGAAAACCTTACATGTTAATAGTTAAATTATTTATTGGAACCTTTTTAAACAGATTTGTTTTACACTTTTCATTCTTATTCAAAATTGTATACAATGTAAACCATGCATTTGCATTTGTCTGTTAAATTAAAGGTAATGTTCATTCACTCATTATCTTCCGCTTTTTCCTATATACTATATATATATGGGCAGATACACCCAGAACAGGGGGCCAATCTATCGCTGGGCACACACTCACACACAAACACGCACACAGACACACTCTACACATGGGGCAATTTGGAGAACTCAATTAACTTATTCCATGTTTTTGGACTGTGGGAGGAAACCGGAGAACTCGGAGGAAACCCACACAGACACGGGGAGAACATGGAAACTCCACCCAAATGGGGATTCGAACCGGGTATCCCTAGTGCTGAGAAGAGAACATGCTAACCACTAAGCCACCGTGCCCGGTAATGTTCATGAAAAAAAAAAGTATCTCAAAAATCAATTTGATTAGGCAGTTGAGAAGATAAATCAATGATTTATTCATCAAAGTGTTTATACAGTACATCAAAATTACAACAATTGTAAAAAAAAAAATCTTACATTTCTTAAGTAGTCTTTAGTTTTAGCAAATAATCTTTTTTAGAAACAACCAGTTTTAGTTCACATTAATTGCTTCCAAATGGATGAATTTGGAAATATTGCACAACACTGTCAATAAATGGCACAAGTTTATATCTCACAAGCAATGCCCTGAAAATGGAAAATAGTGAGCATGCACAAAACAAAAAGAGGCCTGTTCTGAAAAAGTTGAATTGACTCCAGGAAAAGAATCCAACTTAGGAATAAGGCATTAGTTTACTGTTTATGAGAGTTGTTGGCCCAGCTGCCTGTTGTCGTGGAGACCTTACCTCATAGGTGACAATTTTATGTTCATAGTCTCTATATTTCCTGATAATGTGATTTGATACAGAGTAGTGTTTGTAGTGTGTGGGTGTAAGTATGTACATGTCATGTACATTGTAGGTACCAAAACCTGTTAACAATCACAAACTGGGATAAATCAATAAATCTTAGGATAAAAACATGATTTAGATTCAAAAGTAATGTTATTGTTAGGGTAAGGACAAGGCATGTTACAATCAAGTTTCCATGAAATAAATGTAAGTCTAGATCACTGCATGAAAGGTCATGTGGGTGTTAGAATATGTCTGTGATTGGATTTGTAGGTGTGTGTGTGTGTGTGTGTGTGTGTGTGAATATTTTCTTCCCTGTTACTTTGCAATAGCACTTTTTTTAGTGGTTTTATTTAGAAACAAGCCTTGAGGTTACAATATTTATTAATTTTAGGAATGTTGGCTTACATTCATAACTATGCATACGTCCTGTTAGTGCTAGCCTTTTCATGTTTATATAACAGAGTGTGGACGTTGTATGAATGTTAATTTCACAACTTTTTATTGCACCCCCATTCCTGCAGAAGCCAGGTCTTCTGCCTCTGGCATTAGATTGGGTGGAGAATGAAGCATTTTACATTTTTTCACAAACTCCCTTACCCTCCCCTACTAGGGTAACATATAAAACCCCAAGCTCTGTCTTAGTCCGCACTCTCTTTTTCCTGTTCTTGAAAAGAGACACCCTCCAAGCTATGGCCAACTACAGCACCAGCAGTTTTGTCTCCTCAGGCGGGTTAAGTGGTGGTTCCTTTCGGGGCCCCAGTCGGAGTGGAGCCTCCCGTCTATCAGTTGGTGGCAGCAGTCGATCCCTAAATGTTGCACGTGCTCCAAGCATGCATGGTGGCTCTGGAGGATATGGCGTGCGCATCTCCACTGTGTCCAGTGGCATAGGGGGTGGTGCTGCTGGAGGCCTGGGCTACAGGTCTGGTGGAGGAGCTGGCTTTGGCCTTGGAGGTGGTGGAGGAGGGGGCTTTGGATTTGGTGCTGGAGGTGGAAGCTTTGGCTTTGGTGGAGGTGCTGGAGGTGGAAGTTTTGGCTTTGGTGGAGGTGCTGGTGGTGGTGGCGACAATGACCTTAACATATCCGCCAATGAAAAAGCCACTATGCAGAATCTAAATGATCGCTTGGCATCTTACCTGGACAAGGTTCGCTCTTTGGAAAAGGCCAATGGTGAACTGGAGCAAAAAATCAGACAGTTTATGGAGCAGAAGAGCTCCCCTGCTGCCAGAGATTACTCCGCCTTTATGGCCACCATCCAGGATCTGCAAGATAAGGTAACAATAATATTAATAACTTAAAAAAATGTCTTTATAATTATATAAATGAGAATGCAAATGAATCTACACAAAATTCATGTTTAGTATGAATCTTATTTTTCTAATTCTTAAATAGATACAGGAAGCTACCAGAGACAATGGGGGAATCTACCTGAGCGTTGACAATGCAAAACTTGCAGCTGATGACTTCAGAACAAAGTAGGTATTTAATATGACACCTTATGGCTTATTACAAAATGGCAGAGCATCATTACTTAGTTTCTGCTTAGGTATGAGAATGAGCTGAGCATGCGTCAGTCTGTGGAAGCTGACATTGCTGGACTTAAGAGACTTCTGGATGAGTTGACCCTGGCAAGATCAGACTTGGAGGTGCAAATTGAGAACCTGAAGGAGGAGTTGATTATTCTCAAGAAAAACCATGAAGAGGTAAAAGCGATTAATAAATATTAGATTATTCTATTACTTAATCATATGTGAATTATAACTAATGGTTTGTTCCTACGGTGCAACATATATAGGAACTAGCTTTGTCACGCAATCAGATGTCTGGAAGCGTCAATGTAGAAGTGGAAGCAGCACCTGGAGAAGATTTGAACCAAGTTCTTTCTGACATTCGGGAGCAGTATGAAAACGTGGCTGCCAAGAACCGTCGTGAACTAGAGGGCTGGTTCCAGGCCAAGGTAAAAAAAAAAAAAAAAAAAAATAATAAAAATAAATAAAAAATAGATATCAATAACAATTATCTGGTTCCATTAAAGTCAATACGAAGCAGACCAAACCTTTCAAACGTCTTGTCATTAGGTAGACAACCTCAATAAGGAGGTGGCCTCAGAAACATCTAACCTGGAAACTTCAAAGTCTGAAATCAAGGATGTCCGACGCACATTACAGGGCCTGGAGATTGAGCTTCAGTCCCAACTGAGCATGGTAAAACTCCGATCTTACATCTAAACAGCCTCCTAGTTTATTTCAATCCTCATCTTACCTCAGTCAATTCTAATTTATAATAATTTTAAACCTTTCATAGAAAGCTTCTTTGGAAGCTACATTGGGTGAAACAGAAGCACGCTATGCTATGAAACTAGCCGCCCTGCAGGATCAAGTGACAGGAATGGAACAGCAGTTGGTTCAGCTCAGAGCAGATATAGAGAGACAAAATCAGGAGTACCAGATTCTACTGGACATCAAGACGCGACTGGAGCTGGAGATTGCAGAATACAGAAGACTGTTGGATGGAGAGAGTGGCGGGTAAAACCCACTGTTAAAAAAACAAAACATGCAGAAGTTTAGGAAACATACAAAGTAAACCAGCAGCATGTCAACCACAACTTTACTTTTCCTTTACCTTTTTTTTTTATTATACTCACCTACATGTTTTGCATTTAATTAAATATCTACGGTAAATTAGTCATGTTCTAATGCACTTGTTTTTGTTAATTACAGTGTTGTCAGCTTTAAGCCCAAAAAAGCTGTGCAAGTAAAGGCCATTGTGGAAGAGGTGGTTGATGGTACCGTGGTGTCTTCCAAAGTAGAGAAGTAGAGAAGCATTCAACAACAAAAAACCATAAAAGATACTCACAACAGGAAAAACGTTCAGAAAACATCAATGAAATCGAAATTAAAAAATAAAATAATTTCTCAGCAATACATCATGTCTGTTGTGTTTTTAATTAAAAAATCTAACATATTTTTTGTACAATATTGCTGAAAACTATAAGAAAAATAGAAAACATACCCTGCATTAACACAAAGTACTGTAATACACATTACATCTACAGGAAGTGTTATGGTATCCCATCCATTTAAATGTTTCCTTTGTGGCTATAACTGCTTTCACAATTTTTGAAATTTTTTTAAAGTGTGTGTGTGTGTAAACTTTTTGTCTTTTCATGCATGTATAGAGCTTGACCGACCTCACATTTTGCAATGGGTCTTAATAAACCAACTTAAAAAACAATATGCCTATTTATAAGATGTATAAAGCACCTGAAGATGAGAATATAAACACTTTAGGATACACTGTAGGCAAAGACACATTTACTTGTACTCTGTACACTTGTAAAAGCTTTTATTTAGTTTTTCTTTGTTTATGATACTCTGGGCTCAGTGTCAAAGATTACAAAAAATGGCACAATGTACAAAAAAAGTCAATGTACAGCCTGAAACAGACTTTTATTAAAGTCACTTTAGAGTGACAGAAAAGGCAAAATGGAAACACAGAATACTGTGGAATATTATATTGATTAGATATTCACTTCCTTTATGTTGCATCAGCAGTAGCTTTATATTTTTGTAAGACTTTAACCCTTTTTACTATCATGTTAAAAATGGACGATCATTCACTTTTAGGGTTACTGTGAAAAATAAATAAATAAATACAGTTATCACTTTAAATTACAGGCTGCTCATTAAAGATTTTAGATTTTATTTAATCCGCACTTTTCCTACCAATTCCCTCCTTCCAATAGTGACCTGTATTGCTGGATTTCATTCTCCAAAGTGGTTTTAATGCTTAGTAAGGTGTCATAATCTTCTTTGTTGTTTTTAATGTTGGCATGGAACTTGCTGAGTTTGTTTTCCAAGTTGGTGATGGTATTCTGTAACTCTGCTAGCTCTTCAGAGTACTGGGCTTCAGTGTCTGCAAGAGTATCTTCACAGGACATCTTCTGTTAAAAACATCATGTAAAGTTAGTTTTATTACTATAGCTCTTTAGTCAAAGGAAAGTGTGTTAAGAGAATAAGACTATAATCTATATAACATTGAACACTAATATTTTGTTTAGTAGAATATAACAGTAAACGGAATTATAAAGAAAATATAATATCTAAAACCGAAAAAATGTACCACTAGTACTAAATATCAAGTCACAGTTGTTGCTATAGTAACTTATATAAAATAATAAACAATGATTTACAATTTTTGTCATTTTCATGTCAGTCCAAATAATCACAGATTGGTGCGATATAGAAGTACAAACTAATGTGTTATATGCATTCCTAATAACTTGTAAAAATGTACCATAGAGAGCAGCTTAAATTTTAAGTCATGTACCTTAACTTGACAAGCTAATATTTATAAAGTATCATATTTGTTATTTTCATGAAAGATTTCTATATCATTTGTTTCTATGTGTCTTTGTTCTCTGTTTAAAATTAATGAATGTCTGTAAATACTCTTTTTTAAGTATTATTTATGAATAAATAGAAAAAAAAAACACTCCTGTTGTTCGTCAGGAAATATTGAAGAATCCTAATACAGGGAGAACATTTCAAAGATTTACTATTTATATTCTCCTCTATTAATCATGACTTTTGACATATTTGAATTTAAGATATTTTGAGTCCTTTAAATATATTTAAATGTATTTATGAATTATTTGATTTACTTTGAATTATTCAGTGTTATTTGTTATAAAATGTATTATTTTCTGCCATGTCATTGTTAGATAGTTAAGTATTTACATACATGTTAATGCTCCTGATATCTCCAACGCTGTGTTACTGTGACTGTATTACCTGCATCTTTGCACATTTATTGCAGCCTGCATTTAGCACCAAACTCTATACTGCAAACTGCATATCAGAATGTCTTTCTATCTCATTTTCAACTCAGCGCCATGTACTGACCAACACTCGTTTCTAGTCTTGTCTTTCTTAATTACTTGTTTAGAATGAATATCTTTTTGTATTTATTTTGTATGCATTGCACTTTTGTTATCTGCACTGCGTTTTCTATTGTCTTGAACTTTTCGTTCTGTGTTGCACTGTGGTCCTGGAGAAAAGTTGCATCATTTTAATATGTATTGTATGTATATGAAATGACAATAAGGACCCTGAATGACTTTGAATCTTTAAAACAAATATATTCTGTATAATCTAGAAAAATTCTAAACAAAGAGGATATTAGAACTGGACAGCCTTCAATACCAGAATTACTTATGCTATGGATTCAATTATAAATCAATAAATCACTTGGAATGTTTGAGGTTGCTAACAGCAAAACATTGGTGAGACTGGATCTGATGTGTCATATAATATGCAAACAATGAAGCATTTGTGTGAAGCAAACCATCTCGGGTTAGTAATCCTTTTGTCTTAACTTGTTGTGTCAGGTGTGGAAAAGATGTACTGTATGATTTATTACACAAATTTAATGTTTAAGTCTTCCAGAAAACCTTAGTTTAAATCCTATTTGGGTTATTTATAAAATAAATGTGATTTCTTAACAGACACATTTAAAACTTATTACATTTTAAAGATGTTATGATAAAAGATTATGGCATTACTTTAATTTAAGATTTCACTGTTAACGGTACTTGATAGTTAGAGTGGTACTTTAAAGTTTGTGCAAGTTTCTGATATTAATGCTTAAAATTGACCTTAAATAATCTGATTATCACTTAAATCCTAAATGCAATTAAAACAATTGGTTTATGGTGGTAATTAGATGATATAATATAAACAATTATAAATATGATGAACAAATACATGCCAGCACTTAGTGGTTAGCATTTTCGCCTCTCAGCGCTAGAGATTCCCGGTTCCAATCCCCATCTGGGTGGAGTTTCCATGTTCTCCCCATGTCAGCGTAGGTTTCCTCCGGGTTCTCCGGTTTCCTCCCACAGTCCAAAAACATGGATCAAGTCAATTGAGTTCTCCAAATTGCCCCATATAGAGTGTGGATGTGTGTCTGTCTGTGTGAGTGTGTGCCCAGCGATAGATTGGCACCCTGTCCTGGGCACCCGAAACGTTCTCCCCTGGATGGGCATGGGGGAAACCCCCCCCCCGGAACCCTAATAGAGGATAAAGCGGAAGATAATGGATGGAAACACATGCCAGCAATTTAAAGACATTACAATGAGTAAAAATTAAGACAATTAAACATTTATAAAGATGTGTTAAGTCCAGTGGTACCTTGTTGCAGTGATTTTGCAGTTCTGTTTGCAATTTCTGATTGGCACCCTGTAATTCTTTGTGTTTTTTTTTTATTAAATCCATGTCTTCAGTCTGTGTGAGAAACTCCTGCTCCACTGTTGAAATCTACAAGATAATACTTTCAAAAACAAACTTCTGTTGCTTTTACATAATTGTGATTAATGTGATTTGACTGTACCTTGCTCTGGTACCAGTCTTCCATGGCTTTGTTGTTTTTGGCCGTAATGGTTGCATAGTATTCACGTATATTTGTCAATGTTTCAGATAGATCAATAGAGGGCGCTGCATCCACAGACACATCAACTTTGCCTGCAGTTTGATCTTTCTGAGACAACTCCTTAAAGCACAAAGCAAACACACCCTCAATACGAAGTAAATGAGGCTCAGGCGGCTTAATATCTATACAAGTGATTGATATATTTAAAACAAAATTGCTCTTTTGCATGTTTTTTGTAACATTTATTATATATTTGATAATCTTGTGAGAAGCAAAATGCTTTTACATTCTGTATGTAGATCAGCTACATAAATTGTCACAGTATTGTTGTAGTACTAAAATACATAAACAGATTAAGTAAGTAAAAATACAGTTGTGTCTTTTTGCATACCAACAAATACTGGCAGCACAACAATGTACAGGAGCTTATTAAAACTACTCTTATTGCTGATTTCTTTGAATGAATTACTGTTAAATAATTAATTGTTCAATTATAGTTAAATGTCGTTATATTGAAACAGCAATAATGAATTACTTAATTGCTTAATTATAGTACTGGTATTCACTAATTATGTTTATATTGAGTTAGTAGAGAATTGGGGAAAGTGCAGAATTCTCAATCATAAAAAAAACACTCCATTCCATTCCATTGAGCTATCACTGTTCAAAACATGTTTACTAACCTTAACATTGTTCATTGTTTTACATGTTTTTTATTTATTTACCAGGAACCTAAATTGCTCTGCGTACATTAAATGTACATTTAAACAAATTTAGCTATATATATATATATATATATATATATATATATATATATATATATATATATATATATTTTTTTTTTTTTTTTTTTTTTTTTTTTTTTTTTTTTTTGCATGTCCACATTAAAACAAGTAAATATGCAAACAGAACAGATTAGAGGTGCTGTATGAAAAGGGTGGAAAAGAATGCATTAGTCATTCATATTTCCTTTTGCTGTGTAAAATACAAAAATAAACTTTAAAATATGTGACCTAATCACATTCCTTTGCATTTGACACCTCATGTATTGTTTTCAAGACCTTAGGACACCATGGATTTGTTTCAGCTTAAGCCAATTATTGTTGGTATCATGCTTGCTGTGTTTGTAAAAAAATGCTATTGATAAATGTATTCTCTTTCTTTTGAGATTTTTTTTTACAATATTACGGACAGGATAAAAAGTATACTGAAAGTTAGTATAGTTTACATTCCAGGGTGTAGCCTTGTGTACTTTAGAATTTACTGGCTGTTGTGTAGAGAAAAGAATTTAACTGGAGCTTGGGAGTTCAGAGCGGTAACCTTATCAGTCAGATATCCTCCAGCTGCTGTGTTATAACGTTTCTTTCTGCTGTTTTTTCACACAGTCTCAGTTTATTTTTACCCTTGTTTTTTAAGGCTTTTACCTGCATATAATAAAGTTAATCATAACTAGGTTTATAACATTTAGTATATTGCTGCTATTAAAGCTATTACAGAAAAAATACCATCTAAATTCAAAAATCACAACCTTCAAAAAATATTGACGCCTTTACAGTTTCTAATCATATGTTTACCTTACACATTTATAAATTAATTCAAAAGATACCATGCATTGTACTATGAAAGTAATGTGATTGCAGTGACACATTTCCAAAAGTAATGTCCACATATCCTTGTCCTTTTAAAATTACTGGCTAAATGCACAAAGTTAATGACAGCATGTGTACCATTACTTTACCTCTTCATGGATCTTCTCAAGATTAATGCGCTTCTCTGTCAGGGCCTCAATCTTGGTTTCCAAGTCAGAGCAGGTTAAGGTCAAATCATCCAGGTCCTTTTTAAGAGAAGCGATAATGCCTTCCATCTTTTTACGAGAGAGTAGCTCGTGCTCATATCTATATATTTATGTACATATGTATGCTGCTGAATAGTATTCATACCTACCAGCATCACTCAAATTGTTTCATTTCTATTATGATAACATCACTGCTTATAATTGTGCATCAAGATATCTTAACCTCATTTATTTGTCAGACTTAAGTGTGGGAAAGTCATTAATGTAATTAAATTCATGATCAGACTCAAAACTAAACAAATAAATTTACTTACCTTTCTCTAAAATCATGTGCAGCCATTGATGCACTCTTAATTACTAGAGCAGTTTTACAATTTCTCTTTTTAAGGTCCTTTATCTGGAAAGCCAAGAATTTGGTATATAAGTATACAAAACATAATTCAACTTTCATTTATAGTACATTGTGTGTGAATACACACACTTCTTGTTTGAGGTTCTGAGAAATAAAATAATGATCCTTATAAGAATTAAAATTCAAATTTTAATATTAAAATCAAAAATGGTTTTGAGTCCACCTTACCCTTAATCAAAGCCTTTTCAAAGTTTTCTTTAAACTCTTTTTCATCATCAATCTTACCTGGTCATATAATTCTTTAATGTAGTCTAAAGACTCACTGTACTTCTTTAGGCTCACAGTGGGGTTTGAAGAATTGATTTTCTTTTCCAGCTCTGCATTAGTAGTCTCCAAAGATTGAACTTTTTCCATGTAGGATGCCAGACGTTCATTTAAATTCTGCATTATAATCTTCTCATTCGGTAAAAACTGAAGATCTGGACGACCAGCACCAGCAAATGTCAATGGTCTGGTGTGTGAAATACGGGTCCCCTGGTCCCCAGCCCCATCTTGCCCACTTGGAGTTTTAAAAGACATGATAAAAGTCTGTAGACAGCAGAAGATAAAAAATAGGGATTGGAAAATGAAACGTTGTTTCAGCACCTGCTTACTAAATGAAATGATCTTTAAATACCCACAAATGAATGGGTCAAGTATGACGAAATTAGAGGAACACTGCCATCTGCATATATGGGACTGTAGTGTTTTTAAACATAAACACATGACTGTATGATGATAATCATGAATGCTTTCCTTTTTATCAAATTACCTGCTGGTCAATTATCAAGTTAGATCACACTCATCTGATCACATTCATTTAAAGTCAGTCTGGCATGTCTTAAGTGTTACTGTGAAATGAGGCTGATAAGAGTCTTGCATGTCCACTACTTTAGAACTCTGGTCATCAAACCCGTTGGAAAAGGAGACATACTTTTAAAAATATGTATGTTCTCAGTGAAACTCTGCATGCTCTGGAAAGTTGAGTTTTGCTTTCGATTCTAAGTACTTATTCTTTTTAACATTTTTATGTTTAAAGGTAACACACTATGACACTCAAACTAACACTCTGCTGGTGTAACAGGCTTTAAATCAATGAAGAATAAATTGCATATTAGAAAAAAAGCATTAAACTAAAAATCTAGTTCTGTTACAGCTATATAGATAAACATATTAAGACACCTTCCCATCATACGGCCAAGAGCCTTTAGGACATTCTATTTAAATATGGGTCTCCTCTTTAAAACTATAAAAAACATTCACTCTACTGGACTACAAGCTTTTGAGGTGTGTCTTTGAAAGTTTATCAAGAAAAGCATTGTTGGGGCTGAGGTTCTAATTGAATTGATTGATTTATTGTATATCAAACCCATCTAACCTAGCCTTTATGGACTTTGTATTGTATACTGGATAAGTAATGATAGAACAGAAAAAACTCCTAATTTTTTTTTAAGTTGGAGGCATATAATTGTCAAAAATGCAACACTATGTGCTTATCATTATACAATGAGTGTACATGAAGAACACATGCAGTTTAGAGGTGTGTCCCAAAACCTATCCTAGTGTATGTAAATGTTTGTTAGCAGACTATACAGGCTTTTTTCTATTTTGTACCGTGTATGAAATACACTTTAATGCATTAGCAAATGGTTTTGGAGATGAATACCTTCTTGCTGTTTAACAAGAGGATTTGTAAGTTCATTACATATGTAAAGAAAATTTTAAGAAATAATCCCATTTAATATAATAGGATTACATTTTCTACCATCAATCATTGACAGATTACATTTTTAAGCTTTTTCATCCTCATTCTTTAAATTTTTTACTGTTGAATACTTGGTACATTCCCACCCTGTTGTGCAACAATTGCTTTAAGTCCAAGCTTAGTTTACAACTAATCACATTTAATGCAAATTGAGAGATTTATTGCTTTTAGCTCATGGCTGTTTGTGTTCAGAGCATTGAAATCATAGGATACACCAATATAAAAAACCTCTTAAAATACTGTTGACCTGTGACATATTTATTTTTATACTGCTATCCAATCAGTTTCCAAAAAACAGAAGCCAACATTTAATTTCTGTAACAAATCAACTTTTTGTCATTAAAATAATTTAACAAAAATGCACATTTCAACTAAATAGCATTGTCTTGGTTTTCAAATATTCATATTCATAGTAATAATAATCAGTGTACAGTGTTTATAAATCACAACAATCTTTAACCTGGGCATTATAATAGAGTTGTGTACTCCCAGAATCTTTTGACACCATGGCATCTACAAGAGGTTTATTGCTTTCATCGCTCTCTCTATTCAGAACAACTGCATGCTTTTTTAAGGATTTCCAGGATTTCTTTAGAACTGTCAAACAAGGATTGTGTTAATTGTTTTTGGGTTGCTAATTTCATTAGATATTTTGTGCAAAGGTATGGATTTAGTTTGGTTTGCAAATAATGTCAATAAAAACAAAAATAAAGTAAAGTTTTACAACTGATTGTGTTTTAATGTATTCTAATTTTCAGAAAGTTGGAAATCTCTAGCCTGTAGCTTTTACACCCTACTCCCTGCACATGTGATTCAAGGTTATTTCTGCAGCCCAACCTATAGTTCAATTGAGGTGTACACATAAGTCTAGCTGGAACAATGACAGGTGTGCTTGTGCAATAAAGTGGACATGTCACTATTGGTTTGGCAGTGAGTGTGTTGTGGGTGTGTCCTGTGTTTAGTTTTTCCACTAGGTGACACTGTTACCAGCCCTTTACTGTGGTAAATAAGAAACCCATACTAATAAACATACTTAAAAGAAATGTAAAACGTTTTAGTTTTGGTCAAATTAAATGATCAAAAGTTTTATTTTAAGTTTTAATATGACAGTGTAGTTTTATAGTTAAAATAAAATCATACTATATGCAAAGATAGCTAGATTACTTTTATTAATACATTTATTAATATTTGATAGTTTTTACCTGTAAGCCATTCATATTTTGAAAGTTTTATTTAAGGTTTGCCCTTCAAATGTGAACATTAATTTGGGTGGCACAGTGCCAGGACTGGATTTGAATCTAAAGCAGGAAAAAAGATTGCATGTTCTCCCCTTCCTATGAAAGCTCCAGATTTCTAATATAGTTCGAATTCATGTTCATTCACTGTTCAAGTTCAATCAAAACTTTGAAATGTTTAATCTTTTCATTCATTCATTATCTCCCGCTTATCCTTTATTAGGGTTGCGGTGGGGTTCCCCATGCCCATCCAGGGGAGAACGTCTCGGGCGCTGGGCAGATAGACCCAGGACAGGGCGCCAATCTATCGCTGGGCACACACTCACTCACACAGACACACTCTATAGGGGGCAATTTTGAGAATTCAATTAACTTGTTCCATGTTTTTGGACTGTGGGAGGAAACCCACGCAGACACGGGGAGAACATGGAAACTCCACCCAGATGGGGATTCGAACCGGGAATCCCTAGCGCTGAGAGGCGAACGTGCTAACCACTAAACCACCGTGCCGCCGAAATGTTTAATAAAATCAATAATTACGTATTCAGAAATATATGATAAATACTATTTTTAAATGCTTGTAATGCATAAAAATGTTTTTCTTTACAACTTCTGTATCTTTGAAAAAGCTTGAACACTGAAAAGAGGGTGAATCAACAATTTGATCTAAAAAAAAAAACAATATAGTTATACCAAATATGATGCACACCCTGAAAAAAATGACACAGTTTGGTCATAATTACAAGTATATTATAAAAAAATAATTTGAGAAACATCATTTCGGTCCTTTGTTCATGTGGTGTCTCTGGAATCAGTTTTTTCACTGGAAGGTACACATTACTGAGAATAAAAACAGATATTGAGAGCTCACTATCCAATTGTCATTTGTCCATAGTACAATATAAGGCATATCTTGGCATACAAGTTATTGTTAAGCTGACATCTGAATAAAAATTTAGTTCAATAAGAGGATTTATTTAGGGCGTAGGTCAATAAAGTGTTCATCATGCTGTGAAGCAACAAACAAAAGTTGAAAGAACTAACATTTGCAATAAAGACAGTATAGGTAGAAGTAAAAGTATTCAATAAGCTTGTGTAGGAGTATTACATTCAAATTACAGGTTATTTGAATATAGGTTAATATTTTATATTTGTATTACTACCAAGAGTTGCCCTATTTCCCACAATATATGTAAAGAATGAGACATAGCGATGGGTGTATCTCACACAAAGCCATAATTCTGACAGTTATTATAAAACGCAAGCAACACCCAATGACAGAGTACCAATTATGGAGCAGAACACCTGAGAAAATGGTACAGTGTGTTTCACTTCATAAGTGGTGGTACATTAGATAAAGCTGAGTGTATTATGTTTCTTAACAAAAACAATATATGTCATATGTAGCACTTTTACTACTGAGAGGAAAAACTGATGCCATGCTCACTTTTTCTTTAAGCTGTAAAGAGCAGTAATTTTATAGTCATATGCAAACGTTTAACTACCCCCATATAAATACTATGTTTATAAGGGTTTAAAGCTAAAACAAATCGACACAGCTTCAGTTTTCAGTTTAAATGTGGTAGAACTTAAAGAGAACATCTGCATTACTGTTCACACATAACATAAAATTGAGTCTGCAAGAAAGCAGTCAAATTTAATTTTGGGTTGAACTAAAATTTGCAAAAATAGTAATTATTTATAAAGATTTGTAATACATTAATGTTCCTATATAACCACTATATGCTTACACAAGTCAAAAAATAAATTAGGAATAAATAGTAAAATTTAATCCATTTTAAAGATAAGCTTTAAAAAACAAATGTGGTGTCCAAATATAAAGTTTATAAAAATCTATATGTAAAGTCTATAAATAAAAAGCCTGAAAGTTTTTTGAGTAGGTGCCTCAAAGTCTTGACCTTAAGTCCAACAAACACTTTTGCAGAACATTTATACAGAGCACTTTATGTTTATTTATTTTCTAAACACACAATTCTGCTTTTTAAGTAGAAAGTCGTAATCACTTTATCTATCTTTTGCAGTCTTTATGCTACAAGCCCTCAGCTGATTCTTTTTTCCTGAGAAGGAAACAGTGTGAAAGTTGAGAGGAATGTTCAGTTCATGTTACACAAATCTCTTCTTCCGCAATGAGATGCAAAGACATGAAACAACAAGAATCTAAAATACCGGTCAGACATTTTTCCCATGGCAGTAATGTTTTGGATGATAAAGTTACTGTCGTAATCATGGTATCACATTCTCATTACTGCCTTAGTGATCACCAACAGGTTTATATACAAATGTTTTGTTGATTTTCAAATACAGCATGAAGTTAATAAATTTACCGCTGTATTTATAAATGTATTGTATTACAAACTCATACCAATGTTTCAGATCTTCGTAACACAATACAAAATTTGCATGTCACTAAACCAGGCGTGACTATTTAAGCATAATTTTTGTATCTTTGAGTTCAGGATAAATTTAGCCCAACTGAACATTTACATCATTTAACAGACGCTCTTATTCAAATACAATGAATATAGTCTGAGCACATAAGATAAGGGCGACGGTCATTTTCCTCAACATTTTCTTCTGAAGGTCAATTTATACTATTTTCTATCCTTATTCTAAAACTGTATCTATTCTACTGATTTAAAGTAAACTTGTCTATGCATAAGCATAAATATGTATGTAAATATTTCAAAAATAAAGCTTGTTTGTATTTGTCTTGAGCATTTCCACATTTGCCTCTGTGGTATTTAGCACATTTTAAAAAGCCATGCTGAGCTGGAAATTGTGACACTGGGCTGGAGCTGTGAGAGATTTTTGCCAGCTGAGAGAACAATGGCTCCTTCATTTCATTTAGGCTGCAAAAACACCTGAGCGAAACTTTCACATGGATGCATGACAGCGGGGGGGGGGGGGGGGGGGGGGGGGGGGGGGGGGGGGGGGGGGGGGGGGGGGGGGGGGGGGGGGGGGGGGGGGGGGGGGGGGGGGGGGGGGGGGGGGGGGAATATATATATATATATATATATATATATATATATATATATATATATATATATATATATATATAGCAAAAGATTGGCACCCTGTTCTGGGTGTATCTGCCCTGCGCCCGAAATGTTCTCCCCTGGATGGGCATGGGGAACCCCCCCCCCCACCCTAATATAGGATAAAGCGGAAGATAATGGACGGATGGATATATATATATATTGTTTGAGATCTGAGCATATATGACTGTATGAGGAAATTTAGAGAAAGAAAACAGCCTTAGATATTGTGTTAATTAAACAAAATATTAGAGACTAAAAATGTTTGAGGCCTGTCAAAAAACAGCAAAGGTAAACCTGAATACTAGCACCACCCTTCTTAAGACTTAAAAATGTGTGAGAGCCAAAAGAACAAACAAAAGTCAGGAAATGAAGTAAACCTTAATGAAAGGAATGGTACAATGTTTGACCTAAGTTAAAAACGAGAGATACATGTTATTATTTAACTTCTATTCAGGGCTTTTACAGATACACCTGACATTACACATTTTATAGTAATTGATAACTGCCATTGCTACATTTAATAGTGCTATCATCAAAAGGGGAAATAATATTTACTGTAAATTTCTCATGAATGTACAAAAAGTTACATAAACAATACAAAATAAATGAATAAAGCATGTAAAAAGTTTTGTTGTGCACATAATTGTAACAAGCCCTAATTAGTTCTTAATTAGTTCTTAAAAATTCTAATTTCCCACAATTATTTGGTATGATTTAAAAAAATAAATGTTTTGCTTGTAACAAGTTTGTCATCTAGCATCCCTAAAACTAGCATTTTATATAAACCAATGGTATTAAAAAAAAACAAGCTCGAGTTAACATGACAGTACAGTGTAATACTGAAGTCACTTTCTTTTTGCTGCATGTTGATTTACATAGATCCTTCTAAAGGATAGCATTATTTAAAAAGACACTTTTTGTACTTGTACTTATTGATATTTTTATAGAAAAGATAAACATGTTAAACAAGCCAAATTCATGTTTGTTTTAAACTGATTTTTGAAGAATTAGACTTCCAAGAGTGTTTTCTTAATAGACTGTAGATATACTTTAATTTGTTAACAGATAAGATATACTACTATTACGACTGCGATAAATATATTAGCATATGATGCCAGTTACTGCAAAGCTATAAATATTTGTATAAGTGTTAAGCAATTCAAGTTCTTTTCTCTTATATGGAATATTTTTGGTCCAATATGTACAGAGGAAGAAACGGCTTGAGACTTCAGGGTGTGGTCATTTCTAAAACACTAAACAATGGTGTTATGGCAACGGTGTGTTTCCATGCCTGTGCAGGCCTGATCCATGATTCATTTAGAAAAGACATTTGAGTAAACCTCAAACTTTTTTTTTTTAAACCGCCTGAGAAGCTCTTTCCCTTATCAATGTGCTCACCCATCATCTGAGCATACCTCAACAAGGGGTAGAAAGCTGGGCGTGGTAGAGTGCTGTTTATACAGTGAATCATGTCTGAGTCTTACCCCTATAATGCAGAAAAGACAAAGGTAGAATTAAGTTCAACTAAAAGCTTAGCGAAGTACTAGAATAAAAAAGTCCACCCATATCAATGTTCTTTCCACAAGACCGTTACAACGCCTCAGAAATCTGGTGTTCCAGGTTTAGTGATTCACTGTGTTTTTTCTGGGCTGAAAGCAGAATGTGCAGAGGCCTGCCTTGTTTTAATAAAACTTTGAGTTGGTGGCGAAAACATTCAGAACTTAATATAAGTGAAGCATGAAGCTGTGCCTGTGCAGGGACCTTTACTTCATTACTGTTGAGTAACTGAGTTCTTTGTTCCCGTAGTGGGTGGTGGCTTATGTGAATGTGTGGTGTTGTGTGCCTCGCTACAGTGTTTCAGGGGGGGATGTGAGATCATCTCTAAATTGTTGCCAATCTCCCCCCTTTCTTGCCCAATAACATCTGGAACTCTGTAGGAAGGCAAATTCTCTGCTGCTAAACAATAGAAAGAGAAAAAAAAACTAAGGGAAGATAAAAGTTAAAGGATAAAAAAAACAAAAACAATAGACAACATTTAAAGATTTCTCAAAAAATTCAAATGAATGACTCCTAATATGAATACTTGCTTATATAAACAACGTTAACTTTAGAACACTGTTTCACAAGCTGCTGGTATTTTTGTAAGCTACACAGTGAAACCAGATGATGTGTAGTTTATATTCTTTCTTTGCATAATCACGAGATATTAATCGCTACATATCAAAATATGATATCTACATACAAACATTTATTCTAATTTGTTAATAATTGCATTAGTTCTTCATTCACTTGTTATTTACAAAAACATTTAAAACAACTACAGAGTTTTAAACATTTCATTTGACTCTGCTGCATTCTGATATGGTGAAACATTTCTCACTGATAATGCATAAAGCTTATAAATGGAGATGTCATTCTACTTTCTAAAAAGATGAATATATGTGGCACAAACAGCATGTGTTTAGACTTGCATTATTTGACAACATTATTATAAGATGCCTTTTATAAAACTTAAATTGGTAAACCTTTAAAAATATATATTCCATGATAATACCAACTTAAATTGTATTGTCAAACTAATCAACAATCTTGCTATGGAAAAATTAAAAGAGATGATTTTTTTTTCAAGTGAAAGTTTGAACTGTGCCCTACACAGCATGAAGACAGCAATTTTGGCATCCCCACGACACTCTCCTCAAACATTCCATCTATTGCCTCATGTTATCCTCCCCCTTTATGTGTTCATGACTCTGTGGACATGGACACAGACACAAACACACACACACACGCACATCCGATGGCGTGTCCTCAGGGGTGAGGCTGGTAGATTCCTCCCTCCCCTTTACACCACAGGAGCCACCCAAGGGTGCAGACTATATGAGAGCCGACAGCTAACTAGAAAGATCACTCCAGGAGAATTCTTTCCAGGGTAGCTCCATCCTTTGTGCCACGTCTTGATTCTGCATCCGTCTGTAATTATGACCTACCAAATGCGTTCATCACACTCCAGTGGTCCTATGGGCTTCTCTGGAGGCTCTGTAGTCAGCCAGCGTAGAGTGGGTTCCCTGTCCTCTGTGCCTAAGGCTCACAGCGTCTATGGTGGCTCTGGTGGCAACACCCGCATCTCAGTCTCTAGAACTGTGCATTCCGGCTATGGTGGTGGCCTGGGCATGGGCATGGGCATGGGCGGCGGAGGTGGCTTCGGCATGTCTGGTGCTATGGACAATGATACCAGGCACATGAATGAAAAAGCCACCATGCAGAATCTCAATGACCGTTTGGCCTCCTACCTGGACAAGGTTCGCTCCTTGGAAGCCGCCAATGCAAAGCTGGAGCTGCAAATACGTGAGTTTTATGAGAAGAAAGGACCTGTTGCCCAGAGAGACTACAGTGCCTACTGGGCCACCATCAATGACCTGAAGGATAAGGTAAAGTAATTACTGTTTCTTTCATGCTATGGTCTAAAATTATATATACTACTATAGCATATTAAAGCATGCGTAGCCCATGCTGGGAATATTGCACTTACAAAAAATGAATAACTTACTTTTTTAATATACACCAAGTTTTATTAGATGATGCGATGATGTAATATATGTTACATTTCAGATCAAAAATGCTACCATATGCAATGCCAACATCATTCTGCAAATTGACAACGCTAAACTCGCTGCTGATGACTTCAGAACCAAGTGAGAAATGAAAAGTTAAATTAATAATTTATGTAATGGCAGAGGATTCTAAAATTGTACGATTCTCCCTCTTTCCTCATCAGATTTGAGCATGAGCTGATGATGCGGCAGTCTGTGGAAGCTGACATTGCCAATCTGAGACGCCTGCTTGACCAGACTACACTGACCAAGGCCGACCTTGAGATGCAGATTGAAGGCCTACAAGATGAGTTGGCATTCCTGAAGAAGAATCATCAAGAGGTTGGTAACAATCACTATAATGCCTACCCCATATCTGCACCACACCTAGAAAAAAAGGTTATCCATACCATTTTAAAAAGAAAAACCTTTTTCAGTATGTGAACAAAATAGTGTATTTAAATAAAACCAAATGCTTTAACTGTCAGAACAATCATTTCTTTTGTGTGTGTACTTATAGGAACTGGCAGCTTTGAGATCTCAGCTGTCTGGTACAGTGAATGTAGAGGTTGATGCTGCTCCTCAGCAAGACCTGAATAAGGTTCTGGAGGAGATCCGTGCTCAGTACGAAAGCATCACAGAAAAACATCGCAGGGAACAAGAGGCTTGGTTCAATGAAAAGGTAAAAGTAATTTAAATATCTACATATTGCTTTGTTTAAACTGTACTGAGTTAAAAACACCTTCATCATAAACATGTACATTTGACTTTCAGACGGCAACACTGAACAAGGAAGTGGCTATCAGTACAGAGACCATTCAGACTTCCAAGACAGAGATTTCAGATTTGAGAAGAACATTGCAAGGTCTAGAAATTGAACTACAATCCCAGCTAAGCATGGTAAGACTCATGATGTTTAAAGACCAAAATAAATCAAAAGCAGCTGCCAAGACCTGGGCATATTGGTGGAGAGGAGCCAGGGGTTGACCTTTCACTCAGGTGAAACAAAATAAACTGACTGAAAGAAATGAGTAGAAGATGTGAGTCAAATCACTGATCTGTTAGAGGTTTTTAACACATGGGTGTGGACTTGCACCTCCTTGGTGTAACTGTTTGCACAGATAATCTTTCCCCATACATAGACATTATCTTAATGTCTATAACAACCCATTCTTCTTTATAATCTTTGTGGTACAGAAATCTGCACTAGAGAACACCCTTGCTGAAACAGAGGCCCGCTACAGTGCTATGCTCCAAGGTTTCCAGAAACAGATTAACATGCTGGAGTCTGAGTTGGCTCAGGTGCGTGCAAGCATCGAGCAGCAGGGTCGTGACTACACCATGCTACTCGATATCAAGAGTCGCTTGGAGCAGGAGATTGCCACCTACAGAAGCCTCTTGGAAAAGGAGGAGACCAGGTAGCTCCAAACATATCGACCTATTCATTTAAATTTTAACAAATTTTTGTTCAAATGATCTAACTTGTGTTTTCATTTAACTTCTATAGGACTCCAGCCTCAGGTAATTATCATTTTACTTTTAAAATATAAATGTAGAAATATGCATGATTATTAAGACTGATTATATTGATACATAACATGTATAAAATAAAATATGCATTTGGATTATAAAAAAAATATATATATTTTTGGATTTCATTGCAGGTGGAACCACCCAGGTCACTACAACCACCACTGTGCGCACTCACTAAGCAGTCCAGAATATGTTTTGAGACACACAGTCCAACACATTGGTGTCACAGTTCACCACTGATTATGCATTGTTACAACAATAAAGAAACGTGTTTAAATGTGGTGAAGGATTGGTAAATGCACTGACTAATCTTTGTGATTAAAAAGATGTCTCAAAATAAAGCTGCTGAAAAAATATCTTTGGGTTTTTCTGGTTTATTTGAATCAACTGGGTGGCTGACCTTTACACAGAAAACACTTAATAAAATATATGATCATAAACTGCATAATTTTGCTATATGGAAAAAAATATTGTGAGACTTATCTAAAATTACACTGACCTAAATCTGGCACACACATCCCTCCCGCCAACTGAATGATATCAGGTCCATTTGTCAACAAAAAGAGGGTCGCATATAGGTAGCACTTCCAAATATCTAACAGATCCACCCAGTTTTGGAACATATGGCTTGCTTTCCTTTGACTATGTTTTGGGCCATATGACTGATTTTTTTTTATGTGGGACACTTATGACTCCCATGCACATAGCACTGTGAAATTTATACCAAATGTGACATTATGACATCTTATTCTAAGTTAGTCCCGTACTTGCTTTTAACAGTTTCCACTATATTTCTACATCATTTGAAATGTATCCTGTAGTCATTTCTGCTAATTTAATTTTCAGAAGAGCCGGACACTTATGTTTTAAGAACACTTAGTTTGGAAGAGAAGATATGGCTTGCTTTTCTGTTCTAAAATTTAGGTTATCTGTAAGGTTAAGCTCAGGGCTTGGTTTTTAGCAGGTCACATTTTTTACATCAAACTTGTCATGGTTGAACTAAAAATGACCTTCTCTAAACAGTTCTTACATATTTGGAAACTTACAATTGCAATCTGCTCTTTGTAAGACATATGTGGCAATGGGACACAACAATACCTGAATTTCTTAATTATGGATCCTCTACATGTACTACATTGGGATAAACAACTGCTCTTATAGCATTCTTTTTTTTGCTCTGGGCTGGATTTGGTTTCTAATTATTAGAATGGTATGAACTGGTTTAGGTAAATCTATTTTAATATTCCATCTGCTATTACAAGATTAATTGTAAGGTTGCTTTAATATTTGAGTTTTATCTTTTTCCCAAAATGTGTTATACCTCTTAAGGATTTTTTAAAAAGTTTTACTTTTTCACTAAATCAGGTGTCTTAAATCTGACAGTATTTTTCTTAAACTACTTTAACATACTGTTCTATTGTAAAAAATGCTTCATGAGTAATCTATAGTTTTAATGTCATTATTAGGGGTTATTAGGGAGTAGTGCTGTAGCATATTATAACACTCCTATGGTAAATGGCAAAGAAACAAATCTATCTCAGGGCAAACACACAGACATACACATCTGTTTTTGATCTGTTTTTTGGAAGCAAACCCTTGCAGATTAATGGAGAGCATACAAATTCACCTTACTTACTATAAAATCCAGTACCTACTTACGCCCCTCTTCCTGTATGGTGGCTTCTTCTGCAAATATAAACCTCATTTGCACATGCCAAAACCATCTAATCTCACCTCCTTAACTTTCTTTCCAAAATATCCTTCCTGTGCCATGCCCCTTATAAACACATTCCTAATCATTTCTATCTATGTCATCTAAACACCTCTCCTACCTTTTTATCAGTGTAGCCATAGAACATTGCCAACCGCACTACAGTCCTATAAGCATTCCTCTTCACTCTGGCAAATATTCGTCTATTACAGATCACTAACAACTCTATGCCATTCACACCACCCTGCTTCACACCACCACTCTTCTTCACCTATTCACTACATTCTCTATTACTCTGTGCACTCATCCCAAGTATTTAAACTCATCCATTTTCTTTTCCTCAACTCACTGCGAATTAATCTTTCCATCATCCTACTCTGTTTTACGCCTGCATTCCTCTTTTCTCTATGCACATTACCATCTCTTCAAGCTCTTATCGATTTCTTCTCTACTCTCACCACAGAACACAATCTGCAAACATTATATTCCACTGAGTCAGCCTGTTCAAGACCATCGCAGACAAGAATGGACTCAGTTAATACATGTTCATCTTTCCTAATACTAATAAATAAAAAAATATGTGCATATAAGATTCTGTGTTTAGTACTATAGTACTATATATAATACAAATATACAATATATAAAGATCCCCAGAGGTGTATAAAATTATTTTTTATGCCATGAAATTAGATAAAGAAAACCCTATCTAGGGGTTATATCTATGCATAAACCTATTAATGAAAGTAAAATGTCACATGCAAGTGGCAACTAAATATTTCTTATGAATGGTATTCACTTTTGCACATTGACTTGAAGAATTTCTCATTTGAATCAAGGTCAGGATTTCATTTATACTAAAACTTTCTGTTCTTTAACACTGACTTGATTGTATAATGATTGCATTGATTGCTACATGACTCACTTTCCCTTGAGGTTTAGTTCAGACAGGGGCAGATGTCATTTTTATTCAAAACATGCTGGTGAAATTCGCAGATCACAAGCCACCATTTCTTTTACTTTCTGGCTTGACCACATTATTTTTAGCCGAATACAGATGGACCTCTTAGGAGTGACTAGATTTCTTAAAACCCTTCAATGAACACTATTGGGTGGTGTTCTCTTAATAGTGGACTTATGAACATTATTATTAGCCTGTGTGAAATACATAATAATGAACATGATTAAAATGATCAATAAAATAATAAAGACAGTTCCTTTACATGTGAACTATTACGTACATTGCTCTTGATAAGATCTTAATGATAAATCACTTCTGGAGGAAAACAATGGTGTGTGTGTGTACTTAATTTGTGCACTGTTTATTTCTGAAGTCTTAAATCTTTATGGACAGGTTGTAGCCTTTTCTGGACTGATAACCATTAACATTTTGTTCTGCAGTTCCTATTTATCTTAGCCAGGACACACCTTTGCAAACAGTGTTCTGTGTATACCACATTGATCCTCCTGTTTTAGTAATATAAAATCCTCTTTCTGCTTACTATTGCTAATATAGGTCCTAAAAATTTCACACCATGTGTTCCAGTGACTATAAATGTGTACAGGTCAATCACTCAGTTTATTGTAGTTGTACATTGTTGACTACACTTGGAAATATGGGCCTTAACGACTTGAGTGTATTTAAATGCTAAAATGATGCAATCACTTTAACATGCATGACCTTTGTTCGATTTCACCTATAACATATTAAGCCTTTAAAAAATGTACAAAAGACACTTTGGACATATACTTAATTATGGTAGACTTTGGCCCAGCAGTTGATTTGTAACAGTGGTACTCTATTCCAAGTAAGCTGATATCAGTTGTAAAAAGGTTTAGTGTTTTAGTATAGTTAATTACATATAAGTAAATGATTAACTAATTGGTTACAAGGGCCAACTGTACCAGACTTGTAATCCACAGAGATAAATGTAACCTATTTGCAACTGCAAATGGTTCTATAAGTTTGCAACAATAGGTAAAATAAACTTTGTATGCAATTCATCTTTTCATAAGTTTAAAATGACCACAGGTTTGTAATGTTCGCAAAAAATGACTACAAACAGCCAAAAACATTATATTGTTTTAAAGTATGGTATGATTTAGGCAGAGACCATTTTGTCTCCCCTTTTTCAGTTTGACTCTGTTCTTGGGAACATGGACCCACACATGCACACAAATTCCAATCCTGTTTCCTCACAGAAGTTTGTAGTTTCCTCTCTCTCCTTCATACACACTCATACTCCCACACACTCCAACCCCTCCACACTCACAAACTGCAGGACCCGCCCCAGGGCTAAGCTGTATGAAAGGACAGAACTGGAGACATTGGATCACTCCTGCAAATTGTTTCAGAGTAGCCTCTTCAACTTCTTGACTTTGCAGCCCGACTTTTTTCAGCATGTCTAACTACCAAATGCGTACAGGTTATTCCACCGGCCCTTTGAGCTTCACTGGAAGTTCAATGGTGACCCAGCGTCGAGTGGGCTCACTATCATCTGTACCTAAGGCCCACAGCGTCTATGGTGGATCTGGAGGCAGCACCCGCATCTCTTCAACAATCTCAAGAAGTGTACATTCTGGTTACGGTGGTGGCCTGGGCATGAGCATGGGTGGAGATGGCTTCAATCTGTCAGCTGCATTGGATAGTGAAACAATGCACATGAATGAGAAGGCCACCATGCAGAACCTTAATGATCGTTTGGCCTCCTACCTGGACAAGGTTCGCTCCTTGGAAGCCGCCAATTCAAAGCTTGAGGTGCAAATTCGTGAATATTATGAGAAGAAAGGACCTGTTGCCCAGAGAGACTACAGTGCTTACTGGGCCACCATCAACGACCTGAAGGATAAGGTAAAGTGAGGAGTAATTGCTGGTTTCTATAATGTGCATGCTATGGTATATAATTAGACATAAGTTGTGCATGTATAAGATTGTATAAGCATGTGTAGCGCACTCTAATAAAATATAAGATGTTAACTAAGAAAATTGTAATGTAATCTAAATTTATGATTTCACAATAACATTCAAACTAAATTATTTACAGATGATACTTTGGAAAAGCATTTGAAAGCAGTTTATTTACAACTGTTTAGCTCTGTTTAATTTACCATGTCGAACCTCTTTCAGATCAGGAATGCCACCATCACCAACGCAAATATTCTCCTGCAAATTGACAACTCTAAATTGGCTGCTGATGACTTCAGGACCAAGTAAGAGCTTTTACATTTGTAAAACAAAAACATATATACACATCAATTAGACTCTACATTAGTTTAAAAATCTGTTCTTCTATGATCAGATATGAACATGAGCAGATCATGAGGCAGTCTGTGGAAGCTGACATTGCCAACTTGCGCCGCCTACTTGATCAAACAACGCTGACCAAAGCTGATCTTGAGATGCAGATTGAAGGCCTGCAGGATGAGTTGGCATACCTAAAGAAGAATCATCAGGAGGTTGGTAACCATCAGTGCAATGGCACTTATGTTCCAAATATATTCTGATTGTGTATTAAATAAAAAATGTATATTATAGTGAACATTATTTTTGGTTATTTTTGTATGTCGGAAGATGTCTGAAATTTAAGGCTTGGTGGAGCATATCCGATTTAGACAAAACATCTCCTTATTTGGCTTTCTGTTAAGCTGCTTTCTGGAATTTAGCCAAATACTGAACTATAATTAAACCACATGTTTTGACTGTACAAATAATATATATTTTTTTGCAATAACAAATTTTTTTGTAGGAACTGATAGCTCTGAGATCTCAACTGACTAATACAGTAAATGTAGAGGTTGATGCTGCTCCTCAACAAGACCTAAATAAGGTTCTGGAAGAGATCCGCTCTCAGTATGAAGCCATTACAGAAAAACATCGCAGAGACCAAGAGACTTGGTTCAATGACCAGGTACAATTCACTAAAATTTGATTTCATTGGTTAATGTAAACATATTTATAAATGTACCATAATAAACATGTATATTTCAATTCCAGTCAGCAATACTAACCAAAGAGGTGGCCATCAGCACAGAGACCATTCAGACCTCCAAAACAGAGATCACAGACTTAAGGCGAACTATGCAAGGACTGGAAATTGAACTACAATCCCAACTAAGCATGGTAAGACTTATGGTGGTCAAAGAATGAAAGAGACTGCATTAGAAAAAAAGGCAGGCTGTGTCCTAGAGAGTTCAAGAGAATATTTGCACAAGATATATTACATAAGAAGGCAAAAGAGGGTCGTTCAAAGAGGCTCATAAAAGGGAGGAGAAAAGGAGCTGACCAGACCTAGTCATATTTTAGAAAAATGAACAAGACTAAAATTGTGAAGATGTGAAATTAAAGCAGAACCTTTAAAGGATTTTGGCACTAGGGTGAGAACTTGGTATAACAGAACATCTTAATACAGTATGGACTTAGTCATAATTTGGGAACATGTTTAAACAGCAAACATCATGAACCTTTTTTTAAGTCTTATATTTGTGAAAGGCAACATTCTGACTTGCAGCTGCACTTAATAATAGTCTACATTAGCCTAATTCTTTCTCTCTGTGAAATACAGAAAGCCGCACTGGAGAACACACTTGCTGAAACAGAGGCCCGCTACAGTGCTATGCTGCAAAGTTATCAGAGCCAGATTAACATGCTGGAGGCGGAGTTGGCTCAGGTGCGTGCCAGCATTGAGCAGCAGGGTCGTGACTACACCATGCTGCTCGATGTTAAGAGTCGCTTGGAGCAGGAGATTGCCACCTACAGAAGTCTCTTGGAGACGGAGGAGACCAGGTAGCACCTCGCACATCCAACTAAATGTTCTTATGTATTTAATAAAGCTAATTAACTTACGTTATTTCCCCCCCTTTTTTAGGCACAAAAGTGCAGGTAATTATCACTTCACTACATTTTATATATTTAATATACAATAGTTTTTAGATACAAATAATAATAAGGTTTCCTTTGCAGGTGGATCCACCCAGGTCACTACCACCACTACCACTGTGCGCACGCTCTAAGAACAGCAGTATAAGTTCTGAAACACACAACACATGGCAATAATAACTGCTCACTTTGTAATGCATTAATGTGAGTGAAATATGTGTCTAAAATAAAACTGCTGGCAAAACAATTTCATATCTTGTTCACCTTATTATAATTATGTATTTTTAAGATTTACATTCATCTGTGCAAATAAAATTTTACACATCATAAAGGAAATAAATTAGTTTTAAACTATTTAAAATCATGTTATTGGCCAAATTTTAAGTTGAAATAATTTGAATTATCATCATAAAATAAAATAAAAAAGGACCCACTTGCTTTGGGCACTGATTAATGTGTCGGCCACAGTCTTGCCTCTCAAAACTGAAAATGTGTGAAAATGTTGCCTCCTAGAACAAAACTTTTTGTCTATAATAATAAATTATAATAAAAGATTTCAGCTTAATTTTAGGGGGTTTTATGTTTAGTAAGTTACCAAAACAACCATAAAATCATTAACTTCATGGCACTATATGGACAATAGTTTTAAAACAACCCTTATTAAATGCAGATGTTTCATACAGTTCCATTGCCACTTATAAAATTAAGCACACAATGATAAATAAGAATGGAAATTACAAGCCAGACCCTCTCATCCAAAATCAGTTCTCAACTTCACAAATGCTTTTCACAAAAAGGGGAAAAAATCCCACAGTCACACCAAAATCTTGTATAGCATTCTCAGATTAATAAAAGGAGTGGCGAACCAACAATGGAATGTCATGAAATCATCTGTAGCTGTAATTTATAGGTGTCTCAAAAATTTGTGCCAATGGTATTGGAGGCACAACACCAAGGTTTGTTTTACTTTTAATTATTTATTATATTTATTTATATTTTCCTTTAATTGACAATTTAGAGCTACTGGGTTTTAACAACAAAAATGTTTTATTTCCATTATTGTATGCACCATTAAAATAGATGCCAGTAATTGTAATACACCCTTTAGTTTGCTGTTTAGCAAGTGCTTTCCAGCCTTTCAAAGCTTCCTAAAAGCTCCTATAAGAATAATGTTTGGATGTTTGAATGCAGAAATTTACTGATATTGGATTAGAATTGCTAACTAACGAAACAGCTAAAACTTATATAAAAAGTAGAAAAAACATAATGCACACAATAAAGTGAGGAATTCAAGCTTTAAAAACACTCCAACTGGCCTGTATTGTTGCTACAGTGTTGGAATTCTTCTCAGTGGGCCCAGTTTTACTGCTTTACCAAATTGTAGAACAATTTAATTTGCCCTCCACCTTACACTCCTTCCATTTCCCCTTGCAGGGCCCTCTGGCTGTTGCTATGATACTAGGTCATCACAAAAACACAGGATGAAAAAACAAATTTTAAGCTGTATAAAGGATCTGTATTTGTTCACACTCCCTTATCAGCAGTGCTCTTTCACCCTAGCACTCTCCAAAATGGAAAAAGGAAGCAGCAGACCTTGATGCTGAACAATGTGTGTGTGTGTGTGTGTGTGTGTGTGGAAGAGAATTAAAACACACCATTTCTCATGCTCTTTAGCATCTTAATGACAGCCTACATGGTGGTTAAAAATGCTAAACCTCCTGCAATTAATGATGAACTTTAAAAACATAGGATTAAAATAATTACATAAAAACTCTAAAAGTACATTCTGTTACTTTACAAACCATTATTAGGAATGGTTTCATAGATAATAAAGGACCAGTATTTAATGCCTAATTATATGCTGGCATGGCATAACTATATTTAAAGTTCTTTTAAATTACTTAAGGAAATTAAGGAAAACAAATCTAATGTGCCTATGCCTGTATAAATGCTTGACTAGGTGTGGCCGCACTGTTTACTCAACGGCAGGAACTATACCCAGTGTGCTTTCCTCGGTCATATCTATTCATCTGTTCCACCGCATAACAATAAAGCCACCTATCAGGATTTCCTGTTATACTCAACCTTGACTGAAGTTATATAAAGTTATTGCGGTCAAGCCTGAACCCGAATCATATTAGGTGTGCTTCTACAGAAGATGCCGTCTCTAACGTTTGAAGATGTTACTCATCTTGATAAACACTGCTAGTGTGTAATTGTCACCAATTATGGAGCAATTGCCAATAATTCACCTGTACGTATTATAAATAATTAATTACTTTAATTACAAGATATTGTTTTGTGATTAGTAAAGCTAATTATATTTAATTATCCTTGTAAAAAAATTAATTGGCAATACAGTATTGTTTCACTGTTGTCATATCCTCCATGTTCTCAGACTTTGTAGTTCTACAATTCCAGACTGTAGTCCATCTGTTTGTGGACTACAGTACATACTGTGTACATCCCCTTTACTCTGTTCTAATGGTCAGGACCCCAATAGTACCACCACAGAGCAGAGATTATTTGCTTAGTGCATTATTCCTATCCCAGTCGTGTCACTGAGGTGTGGTGTAAAACTACAGCAGCACTGCTGCACCTAAACCCTCTCACCACATCAGTGTCACTGCAGAACTGAGTAAACAACACACCAACCAAATGATACCTGTTCTGTGATGGTCCTGACCAACAGAGAACAGACAACTGACAGGGGACTAATCAAAAACAGAAAACAGATTACAGTTACAGACTATAGTTGTGCTACAACGTCCATCCATATGGTAAATAGACAATGGAGCAACAATGTGGTTTATCCAAAATTATGTACAATGTCAAAAAGTGGGTTTTGCTTAAAAAGTATGGAAAACACTGTACTGCACTAAGCTGTACAACTCCGCCATCTATTGATCAGCATTTTGAACTACAGCAAATGTATTTTCACAGACAGCAGATAATAAAAATCGGAATAAAAATAGTAAAAGGCAATTAAAGAGTGAAAATTGAAACAGGTCAGTTAGTAAGAGCCTTAGCAACGTAAACTAAATTTACAATACAAAAAATAATAAACGTGAGGATTCGATATTTTCGCAATATACATGATTTATGCCTTAAGAATCATGACATCTTTGAAAGAATTGTGAAGATAATTTATTTTTACAAATGAGTTTCTGTTCAATCTGAACATAATGCACAACATTAAAATTCCAAAAAATGTGTCTGCTATAAGTAAATACCGCAGCAAACTGTTTTAAAGCATTGGGTGATAAAACTAGTAGAAGTTTATAAATGTTTCTTAGTATAAACGACTGAAGGTCACTGTGTTGCTCAAGTTAAACTTAAAAGCTCTACCAGCTTTACACTTCCAGTAGGGGAGCGCTAAAACACAAGGCTAGATACTTCCATCTAGTGGTGAATGCAAAAACTACAACACTGTATTCATAACGATATACTGTTAATTATGGTTTCACTGACTTTTTTGGTCATTTTTAAATTGTAGTGTTGTGATACAGGCAGATACAGGAATATTAAATTATATTTTACACACAGACAGTTTATAGACAGTTAATAATATATAAACAGTTTCCCACATACTGTAATCAGCAATGCATTTTTTAAGGGTAAGAGATGAGATATGTAGCACTGCAAAGCTTAACTGCAGGCATTATGCAATGAGTTACTATTTTAACAATCCAAACAACACTAATATGGTATAGGTAGGCAACATAATATTTGTATATAACTAAATAATATAGGGGCTGCACGGTGGCTTAGTGGTGAGCACGTTCGCCTCTCAGCGCTAGGGATTCCCGGTTCGAATCCCCATCTGGGTGGAGTTTCCATGTTCTCCCCGTGTCCGTGTGGGTTTCCTCCGGGTTCTCCAGTTTCCTCCCACAGTCCAAAAACATGGATCAAGTCAATTGAGTTCTCCAAATTGCCCCATATAGAGTGTGTGTGTGTGTGTGTGTGTGAGTGTGTGTGAGTGAGTGTGTGCCCAGCGATGGATTGGTGCGGTGTATCTGCCCAGCGCCTGAAACGTTCTCTCCTGGATGGGCATGGGGAACCCCACCGCGACCCTACTAGAGGATAAAGCGGGAGATAATGAATGAATGAATGAATAAATAATATAGCTAAATGTTTGTCAACTTTAAAACTGTAGTTAGCCTTTGAATAGCAGTATAGGATTACAACACATGACACATGGTATGTTTAGTGGCTGCAGTCAGAGAACAGGCTGAGCCATGATCCTTTACCTATGCTCATATGTTATAAATAATATACCTGTTTGATATTGATGTGGAGTTTTGCTGTCATTTGTGACAGAAATTTTATAAGGTGTATTGAGTTGTTTGTTCTGAGCACACAGTCAAGGCCTACAGAGTTGCGCAAATGGACAATTACCTCTTCCTAAAATCATTAAGTACATAAATCATGCTTTGCCTTCAAGATCAGATATGAAATGCATTTTGTGTGAAATAAGAATATTTGCGTCAGTAAAGGTGTTTAGGATAATAACTACCGGTTCTTATCACAGCTTTGATGACGCATGATAAGACCAATAATTTATTCCTGAACGCACAAAAGGAACTGAGCTGTGGTGATATAGAATCATATTTATAATAAAGTTTATAACTATGAAAATTATTATTATTATATATTTGGTCATCGATTGTCAAAAGTAAATAAAATTGATTTATACTTGCTTAACAATCTTTTTTTTTGTTTTGTTTTGATTTAAAACTTTTAATTAGCAATTTAAAATAACCTAACCCAATTAACTAAACTAGTAACCATACAATTAAGTACAGTGAATAAATGGAAACTCTTTTCTCTAAACATTCTTAAATATCTAAATGTATAACGATTTTACAGCACATACTTTATTTCTACTTCATTGTAAGCCATCATTACATCATTGATTTTTTTTATTGATTACTGTTGTTCTCTTTGCTGATAATGCTTCCACTACACATATAAAATGTCTGAGTCAAGCAGAACTGACAATAAAAAACTGGAATACTTGGCTAAACTTGATTAACTAGAGCGTCTGCACTATTCAGGTAACTGTCTTTATACTATGATGTTTTATATAGTGTAATAAAAAAAAGAATAAACATGAATGAAAACCTAATAATATCATTGCAAATTGGTGAAATTAAAATTCTTTTAATGATTTAACATGTTCTCTATAAGCTTTACTAATTTTTTGGTTTTGCTCTAAAAAAGCTTCTATATTATGGTATGCTTCACAAAACCTACATTTTGCAACATATTAAATAGGCTAATTCATGGATAATAAAAATGTAAAACCATTGAAGCTTTTTAATAAGTTTTTTTATTTATTATAATATTTTTTATTATAAAAATCACTTTTCTATTTATTTATAATCCCACTTTCATAACTATAAATTTTAGCTAAAAATTAAATCTAACAATTTTGTTTGGTATGTACAGGAAAAAAAGATTTGAGCATGTGATTTTCCTTGATGAGGTGTGTTTTTTATTAGGTATGAGGTCATTTGTGCTGTTAAGTATGGTTGTGCTGACAGTGATGTGCGAATGCATAGCCTTACCACTGGCACCATTAGAGACTGGAGTGGAAAAAGTTGGAGTAAAATCCTATAATAGAAGGGACCTGCTGATGCAAAGACTTGCTCAAAGCATTGGAGCGAGGATGGAACGTTTTGCAACTTTGCCAGATGATCAACGCCAGTTTGTGTCCAAACAAATCCTCCAAGCTCTGTCAGGTAAATACCAGAAGGGATTATGTGCTTATTAAAAAAACATTTCATTTAATTTACTGTAGAATGTATAACTGTAGGATAGATTGTTAATCACCTTACAATCAGTTAACTAATTACACAAGAAAACTAAATAGTTTTAAGACTATGGAACCACCATAAATTAGTTAAGTAACAAATTAATTAAGCATAGAATATATTAACAGGTTTGGGGCACCAATATATTTTAGCTACAGAATATTTTTATGACAAGGAGGAAGGCTTTCTACTGGATTTTTGTCCTTCAATTCAGAAAAGTGTAAGTAAAAAATAGTCATTGATGCTGGGTGAGAAGGCCTAGCTTATATTCACAAAAGTGTTGAGCCAGGCAAGTTCTTCCATTCCATTCTTACCCTACCATGCATATATGGACCTTGATTTATATACTTAAGCACAGACATCCTGAAAAAAGGCCTTTCCCAAACTATTTCACATATCTGGAGGCACATAGTTGTCTCAAATGCATAGTTAGGTGCTTGATTTCATACAGATTTGGCAAACGGACTGAATGACACATCTGGGTGAAATGATTTTAAACATGTGTAGCCTAATACTTTTGGCCATATAATGTCAGAGACATAAAGAAACTGGCAATCAGTTAATCATCCATTCATGCAGATGTTACTTTCTGTTCGTGACCTGACTGATTGCCTTGTTATGTTAAATTGCTTTGGAATGCAAGTTTTAAACTCATGTTAACCAATTAGTCACTGATATAATTTATAACATATTGTATTTGACATATTTTACAGCTCTTGCTGTAATATGCAAGTTCTTCTAAGTTAAAGCCTTTCTGTGTTTTTCTTTTTGGTTGTGATTATTATTCACTTTTTAAACAAATTATTAAACAGATTAGACAAGGCAGTTTTACTATTGTGCACTTTATATTCTGTCACAGTTATTTTACTCTGCCAATAATACACATGACTCTTTAACATTTTTTTTTTTACTGCTTTCATCATGTTGTATTTGGTGTAATTGAAAAAAAATGCTGGTTATTCGGCTGTTTTGCAGAAATCATTCAGCGAGATGACTGCTTTTCAGACTATCAGGGATGGGTGGACTTTGGACGCCGAAGCACAGAATAAAGAGTTCTAAATCTTCACTCTGTAATTCATTAAAATATCTAATATGCATATGTAGTCCATGATGTTAATGTGTGAATTTTATGTTCAAAATTAAATAGATAATTTTGGTATAGTATAATGACTGTGATTGTGAGCCGTCATTAAGAAAAATGCAACCCAAGCCTTTTCCATTCTAAGACATGTGGACACAAATCTACATATACTACCATACATGTGTGCACCCTGTGTGTGTAGTGTTTCACTGCATGAATGGGTTAAGTTTATGTGTGTAGGTGCAGTAGGCAAAATAGATCATTTCATCACTTTACTTTTTATACACACACACACACACACACACACACACACACACACACACACACACACACACGTTTTATGTTATCTATCTACAAGTAATAACTACAAGCAAAATATAACAAAATATAATTAATAAAAAATATAATTAAAATAAATTATATATATGTTTATATATATATATATATATATATATATATATATATATATATATAAAATTTATTTTAATTATATATTTTTATTCATTATATAAACATATATATATATATATATATATATATATATATATATATATATATATATATATAAACATATATATATATATATATACATATATATTATGTTAAATTACTTCATTCCAAATTAACTCTGCTTGTGAAGTATAGAATTTAGTAGAAAATGGGCACTTTATCCATGGAAAACAAAATGAATTAATTACCACTAATTAGTTAATTGTTTTTTTATTGAATCATGTGTTGTCATCGAGTTTCAGCTTAATCTGATAACGGGAAGTGGGTTAAATAGCAATTGCAAAACTTTTTTACCAGACACACAGATGAAATAAAGGGTTTGAAAAAAGACATCTGGGATCACCTGCTAAGAGCTTTTGGAAAGGTTTCTCCAACAACCATGTGTATTCAACCTTGCAGAGAAGCTAAAGTTCTTACATCACTTCCTGTGTGCTCGTTTTTTACCTGTCCCCAGAACAACATTACCATTTTTAGAAATGCAGTGGCTCCCCCCTCAAACACCAATACAAACTAATGATGAACTGACTAATAAATTAATAGATTTATGTAAAGATGCGCTATGTCATACATATGCTATGTATTACGCATTTATGTAAAGTTTAATGGTCAAACTAATTCTCAAAAAAATTTTGTTATTAAAGAATAATTTATATGCCTTTCTACATTTGTGTAAGATCTTAAAATTATTTATTCACCAGTGAATCACAAACTGTACAGTGGTCATAAAAAGCAGGACAGTAAAGAACAAGATGTAATAAAACTAATTTGTAGAGGCAATAATAGCATTTAACTGGTTATCCTATGCTTTTAGTGTGATTCATACCTTATTATTTTTTATGCTTCATTAATCAAGTACTGTTAAAACAATGATCAGTAATTATGAAACACTTATTTGGATTTTGTGTTCACAAATACTATCCATATAAATGTGTGGATAATGCAACTTATCACTTAGATAAACAACAGGGAAATGAAGGAAAGATATTTAAAAATGTATGCAGGTGTGTGTGGGCAATAAACTTGTTAGTTTTTTATTATTTAGGTAAGCAAATGTACCATTCTGTACTATTCATACTCATATGGTCACGTCATGTATTTTTTCTTCCACTGATGTGGAGACAACCACTCCATCCACCAACTCCTCCACGATGACCTTCACTCGTCTCTGGTGAAGATGGCTTTCTACATTAAAAAAAAAAAAAAAAAAGTCAGTTTGTTGTTAAATCACCTATATGCCAAATAAGTTAAGATGAAAGTATGAGCAATTAAAATAAATAAAAGATGAATGTATATAACTTGTGGCAAGTGGATGTTTGAAAATAAAGTTACATACAGTTCTGTATAATATTATAATTTTTAGAAATATATATATTTTTTTCATTTACTTTCATAATTTACTTACAACAGATTTATTGTTCAGAACATTAAACATAGGTGGCACGGTGGCTTAGTGATTAGCACGTTCGCCTCTCAGCTCTAGGGATTCCCGGTTCGAATCCCTATCTGGGTGGAGTTTCCATATTCTCCCTGTGTCTGCGTGGGTTTCCTCCGGGTTCCCCGGTTTCCTCCCACAGTCCAAAAACATGGATCAAGTCATTTGAATTTTCCAAATTGCCCCATATAGTGTGTGTCTGTGTGAGTGAGTGTGTGCCCAGCGATGGATTGGCGCCCTGTCCTGGGTGTATCTGCCCAGCGCCCGAAACGTTCTCCCCTGGATGGGCATGGGGAACCCCACCGCAACCCTAATAGAGGATAAAGCGGAAGATAATGAATAAACAAACAATAAACATTGAAAACAAATATTTTGAGCTTCATACAGGTTTTAAATGCAGTTAATGTACATATTTACTAAACCAAATATAATAATAAAATAAAAATACCATCTTCTTCCTCATTGTTTGTTGTTTCTGTTTCAGTCACAGTTTCATTTATTACTGTGGTGTTCGATGTCAGGGATGAGGTAAAAGTTCTGCAAAACATTGTATATTTTTAAGTAAATCAATAATCAAATGAACTGAATCTAGAAAAAAAGTTTAGTACTTAAAAGCACAGTCTATATATACAGTTAATATATAATTATACTCTGATACAGACAATGCCAGTGCATCAAAGCTTCTGAAACTTGCCAAACTTTACAGTAGGTCAATACTACTGCTACTCCCTGAATCCTAAATTACCATTTTATAGCAAAATGTTTTTTTTACCCCATTATAATCATTTAGCTGTATACCTGTAGTATTTCTAAACCCCCCTATGATATATGATATATACAATTATACTACTAACCTGAGATTTTTTAAATGTTAAAAATAATTTTCCACAATATTTAAATAAAGATGAGTATCAAAAACTGATAGTGTTGACCAGTTGAATTGTCCTGTCACGACTGTAAAAACAATACTTTTTATTTGTGGTAGATTAAGGGGAATTTGCTAGCATTACAAATCCTGTTTTTTCTGGAAATTTCCAAACAATCAAACTAACTTTTTCGGCCAGCACCTGGCGACTTTACAAGAACAAAATTCAAATTCTTACCCTCCTCCTTCGCCATCTAGCAGCCGTCTGTACTCTGCAATCTCCTGCTCCAGTCTCATCTTTATGTTCAGAAGCAATTGGTACTCAGTAGCCTGCTCTTCTATACTGATGTTAATCTGTTGCAGCTCCTCCTGAAGCCGGTCAATGTCTAACTGTAGTTTTGTCAGCATGTCACTGTAGCGCACCCTCATTTTAGCAAGATCATTCTCCAGGACATTTTTCTGTACCACAATAATGTTTTGTAAGACTTACAATAATGATACAACTGTACTATTACACAACAGTTAATTTTATTATGTAAAACATGTAAAGTTAACATATTGCCTACCTGCATAAGAATCCCTTTCAATTCAATTTCCAAGGTCTGGTGTTGCTTCTGCAAGTCCTTGAGAACTGATTTTGAGCTTTTAATTTCAGTGTGACTGCTATTCATCTCTGACTTTAAAATAGCTGCCTGGAAAATAAACAGTGCTAATTAAGATTGTGCCCAGCGATAGATTGGCGCCCTGTCCTGGGTGTATCTGCCCAGCGCCCGAAACGTTCTCCCCAGGATAGACATGGGGAACCCCCCCGCAACCCTAATAAAGGATAAAGCGGAAGATAATGAATGAATAATAAAATTGTAACATTTTGTTACACTTGGCTTTAGCTTTTAGACATTTTTAACATGAAGCGTGATATATGCTGTGACTGTAGAAAATTGTTGTGCAATTGTGCATATTGTGATTAAGTAGTATTGAGACAATCCACATGGAGACTCCTACTGTATATCCAAAGCAGCTTTTAAGAGGCCCAACTTGATGGTTAGTTTAAAGTGCAGCAATAATGGTTTCAGACCTTACTCAGGGGCCAACACCTACACTCATTAATATAAGGTTATTAGAAGCTTTATACACTGGTACACAACTACAGATCAGCAGTGCCACCATTCTGATTGGGTGGTTTGCTGTCTGACTGGTAAGACAACTGCTGTCCGGTAAGAGGATGGGGACACATTGTTTTCAGATAAAGGTGATATTCATTCACATTCATCAGTAGTTTTTGTCCCTGGCATTTAGACATTTTTTCATGATATTGAAAACAGTAAAAAGTGATATATTTACATTTGTTATTATCTTATGCTGAGAAACATTGTATTTAAACTGACTAGCATTCATGCCTAGACTATTTCTTTGCCAAATGTAATCCTTTGGTGGATTCTCATTTTGTACTCAACCCACCTTATTATATCTTGACCATTTTTTTTATTTTATTTTAAGCAATATTTGCCTTATTGTAATGTAGAAAAACTAATATGCAGTATTTGTGATGACATATCACATCAGGTATGACATAATGTCTAAGTACCTTGCTTTGAAACCAAAGTTCAATTTCTCTTCGATTTTTTTGAATTACTGCCTCATATTGTTCTCTCATCTCCTGCATCTCTTTCTCAAGATTCATTGCCGGGGCACAGTCCATTTCCACATTCACTGAACCACAATTCTTCATGTGAAGCAGCTCCTTAATTAAGATACAAGATGAAATATTCAAGCAATATATCTGTTATATCGGTATTAACAAATCTTGTGTGTATTTTAAGTTACACTAAATAACATTATTTTAAGTCACATACAAATCACCTTTTTATCCATACTAAATGCTTCCATAGTTTTTTACAAATGGCACCTAGCTAGTGTCAGGTGCAAAATCTACAAACATAAAAGTACTTCATATAAAAATAAATAAATTAATAAATTAATTAATTAATTAAAAAACACTGATTAATCTATGACATCATAAGGGACTAGGGCAATGGTCGAGCCATGCATGGAGCTATGGTCAAATTTATGAAAATATTAAATTTATGAAACAAAAATTATCAAACCTCCGAATGGCTTTTTTTGAGAAACACTTTTTCCTCCTCCAAAGAAGTGATCTCAAATTCTAGTTTTTTTTTGGCTATCTGAAGCTCTCCAATAACATTTCTTAGACGGTTAATATCTGCTTCCACAGTCAAGCGCATGGTCATTTCCATTTCGTACCTGCACCAAAGCATTAGATAATAAACACAAATAAAAGGTCTACAAAAACATAATGATTTCTTATAAAAGCTAAAAAAGGCCTGCATTTTATTCCCATTTCATATTAGTCTTATAGAATCCTCATAGTGTTAGATTTGCCTTGCTTAAAGAGACATACTTACTTTAATTTGAAATCATCTGTAGCCATTTTAGAATTGTCCAACTGCAAATGGATTCTGCCATTTTCTTGGGTTCTCATAGATATCTTAAAAATTGATGTCAAATGAAATTGTTAGACAGAAAACTAAATATGTCTTCTAAAAAATATGAATGGGCGGCACGGTGGCTTAGTGGTTAGCACATTCGCCTCTCAGCGCTAGGGATTCCCGGTTCGAATCCCCATCTGGGTGGACATCTCCCCGTGTCTGCGTGGGTTTCCTCCGTGTTCTCCGGTTTTCTTCCACAGTCCAAAAACATGGATCAAGTTAATTGAATTCTCAAAAAAATTGCCCCCTATAGAGTGAGTGTGTGCCCAGCGATGGATTGGCGCCCTGTCCTGGGTCTATCTGCCCAGCGCCCGAAACGTTCTCCCCTGGATGGGCATGGGGAACCCCACCGCGACCCTAATAGAGGATAAGCGGAAGATAATGAATGAATGAATGAAAAGTTAATTGAATTCTCAAAATTGCCCCATTTAGAGTGTGTCTGTGTGAGTGAGTGTGTGCCCTGCGATGGATTGGCGCCCTGTCCTGGGTCTATCTGCCCAGCGCCCGAGACGTTCTCCCCTGGATGGGCATGGGGAACCCCACCGCGACCCTAATAGAGGATAAGCGGGAGATAATGAATGAATGAATGAAAAATATGAATGAATATTATACATAATTGTTAAACCGTATGGTAAGTGGAACTGATAAAATAGACAATCAGGAAGATAAAACTAATAATATTGTTTGTGCAGAATGGTTTGGTTTGTGATCTTCTAGAGAGGGTCAAAAGAGTGCAATAACAAATATATTTTTATAAAATATTAACAGGGCGGCACGGTGGCTTAGTGGTTAGCACGTTCGCCTCTCAGCGCTAGGGATTCCCGGTTCGAATCCCCATCTGGGTGGAGTTTCCATGTTCTCCCCGTGTCTGCGTGGGTTTCCTCCGGGTTCTCCGGTTTCCTCCCACAGTCCAAAAACATGGAACAAGTTAATTGAATTCTCAAAATTGCCCCCTATAGAGTGTGCATGTGTGAGTGAGTGTGTGCCCAGCGATGGATTGGCGCCCTGTCCTGGGTCTGTCTGCCCAGCGCCCGAGACGTTCTCCCCTGGATGGGCATGGGGAACCCCACCGCGACCCTAATAGAGGATAAGCGGAAGATAATGAATGAATGAAAAAAATATTAACGGAGAATGATCAAACTGACATAATGGCTGTGTGCTGTATGCTGTCTATGGCAAGAATATTCTAACAAATTTTATGTAAAGTTAACCTAATTTGCAATGCTTACTGCACTGCTATATTAACAAACCAAAATAGAAATGAGCTTTACCTGTTTGTGAAGTTCTTTAATGGTGCTGTAGTATTGAGTAAGATCCTTCTGCTGAATGGGACTTCTGCTCTCATAAAACTCCTTAATCTGCTGCTCAATTTTTTTATTGGCTGTCTCTAAACGTTTTACCTGGGGATACAAAACATTTGTGATTAAAAGAGAAACACTTCCTTTTAAAAGATGTTATGATAATATGGTGTGACATTTATTGTATTGAAGCTCAACAATAAACTACAAGGGGATAAATTTTAAAAGTGATATGGCTTGTGAAGGTTAGTGAGCAAGTTGTTTTTACAGTGCTAATTTTGTCTTCATGACATGTATGCTTATAAAGATTTAACTGTTTATATACAGGATATATTCTATTGTTAATAGCATGATACATTACTGCATCAACATAAATCCATACAATTAAGAAAAAGACCACATTACAGAACAAACCAGTGACATTCTTTTTTATGCCTAAAATGACCCTTAATAAATAAGAAAATACTCTGCAATCACTTATGACAAAATACCATGCTGGCTACCATGAAGTTTGTAATTATTCACATTATATATAGTGTACAATTTAAGTAAAAATTTACAAACTTTATGGTAGCCAGCATGGTATTGTTTTGTCATAAGTGATTGCAGAGTATTTTCTTATTTATTAAGGGTCATATTAGGCATCAAAAAATTAATGTCACTGGCTTATTTAGTTAGAAATATGTCTATTAAACCCTTTTCTAATCAGAAAGTAAAAGCACAAAATTTATATATCACATACCTTCTCCAGATATGATGCCAGACGGTTGTTGAGATCTTGCATGGTTGACTTTTCATTATCAAACAGTGAGAACTCATTACCATAAACCACTGCTGATGCAAAACCAGACAACTTACTACTAAAGCCACCGTTTAGAGTATAGCTGGACCTATTTAGCTCATTTAGCAGCATCCCACCACTTAAAGTGTGCAAATTTTGAGCACTGTACGAATGACTACGGCGCAGTGTGACTGCCATGGATCAAGGATTTAGATTCTTACTTAACAAGAAAAGTCCTTTGTAGCTCAAGTCTTGGCATCTGCCTGACCAGTTTCTTATTCATGATGGTCTTATATAGGCCTGCAAAGATAGGCAGCCCTTTCCTTAGAAAGGTTGGTTTGTTTGCATAATACCTTAACAAATGTCACACCTTTCTAAAGTATTTTGTCTTTTACAAACTATTAACAAGAATGTTGACACCAGGCAAGTGTAAAAATTCAAATGCACCAAGCCCTCAGGCACAATCCTGCATTTTGGTCAAAAATGTGTTTTTAATGATTTTCAAACAGATTTTAATTGTAAACATCAACGAATAAATTTAACACCAGTTCATGTATCATTAAATTCATAATCAGATATTTATTTTATTAATAATGCTTTTATTTTGATTTGATTTATTTTACCCATTTTATTTGTTATTTAGTTTTTCTGTTTGTTGGGATTTATAAAGACTGACTGCCAAAAGTTTAACTTGAGTGGTGAATATTCAAGAAAAGCTGATGAGCTTCTCCTTTTAGTTTAAATACATAGACTTATGACAAGTAATCTGAATTAATTGATTTTGCTCTTAGTATACAATAGCTGTACTTACACAACACTCTGAAGTTATTTAATAACAGAGACACATATGTCAGCACATAAGAGACATTTGTTCCTCTCCAAAAAGCAAATGCATGCTTAATACTATAATTACATGACTAAGACGCACCATTTTAAAGGTATATTTAATTTAGTTTATTGTGAAAGATCAGTAAAGGTTTATGGGGTGTTTTTGTTTTTGATCAGTTTCACTCAACAGTGGCAGCCTGTGTAAAAACTATTAGAGATTAGCTCACATAGATACTTTGCATAAATTCTTTGATGGAATGTAAATGTTTCAACTGACTGACTGATCTGTGGCCATTTAAATGTTTCCTTAACAGCTGATTTTATCTCAAGCAAGACACTCCCAAGCCATCTTAATTGTTATCTTAATTTGAGATTTTTAGAGGACAGCAACAAAAACTATATGATTATATACTAGTACTGACTTCTTTAATTTAATTAAAGTAATAATTTTGATTTTTCTGGTCATAGGAGGTTATTTTAATCACATTCATTACATTCTAATCTATCTATTATGTGTGAATTTCTCATCAGAGGCAGTGATGATTTGTTTTTAGATTCATCTCACATTGCATGACAATATGTACTGTAAATGCCCTAGGTGTGTCATAAAACCTTTTTTTATTATAGCATTCTTTGGATGTTTACAGTGGGTAGGTTTTTTAAGTGATGAGATTTTCTTTTACATGTTAAATCACAGGTATTTAACTGTTAATATGTTGGAAAAGAACAGCAGTGTTTAAATCTGGTCCTGATATTTTTGAGGGGTTACCTTTCAACCATACCTGCAAATTAATTTCTTCAGAAGTTGGTAGGTAAAGATCAATATGTAATTTCTGAAGATGAAGCAGGTGTGATAGATTCTAGTGAAGCTGAAAATTAGTGAAAGCAAAACACAATTAACTAAGTTGAATTTAAAAATAAGCTGAATTAAAAACACCCATCTGATGTCAACGTGAAAGAATCCAGTAACAGCTCAGTGCTGCAGCTTCATAGACACCTATTTTTAGTTAAACTTGATTGTTAAATCAAGTGTTGTTGTTATGCTGTTTTACCTGAATCAAAAATGCCGTCTCCACCCATCTTCTTTAAGGATGTTAATTAGCTGCAGCGGGTGTGGTTGGATGTAAACTCAACCGGAAGATTGAACTCCAAAACTATGAGGTTGGACACTGATCTAATTATTTAAAACAAAACACTGAAACAGAAGCTAATGCTTCTGTAATGTATGCTACATGTAATGCTACATAAGGGAAATCTTAATGGATCATAAGCAAGGCATGATAAAAATACATTCAGTAAAAAATGTAGCATTGCGTCCTGTTGTGTTATTATACCCTAGGTCTTCAAAGTAATAAGAATATCCATACCTAATGCTCAATTCTCTATTTCTCTATTATAATTAGTTTGATTGTCCTTTAAATTTCTTGAATATCCCTTAGAGGAAATAAAAACTTATTCTGTTACATAAATATATTCATTCATTATCTCCCGCTTATCCTCTATTAGGGTCGCGGTGGGGTTCCCCATGCCCATCCAGGGGAGAACATTTCGGGCGCTGGGCAGATAGACCCAGGACAGGGCGCCAATCCATCGCTGGGCACACACTTACTCACACAGACACACTCTAAACGGGGCAATTTTGAGAATTCAATTAACTTGATCCATGTTTTTGGACTGTGGGAGGAAAACTTAAAACCTGGAGGAAACCCACGCAGACACGGGGAGAACATGGAAACTCCACCCAGATGGGGATTCGAACCGGGAATCCCTAGCGCTGAGAGGCGAACGTGCTAACCACTAAGCCACCGTGCCGCCTACATAAATATAGATTTAGATAAAGATAAGAGATAAAGATATATTTACAGATTTATAGAAAGATAGAATTTTCTGGAATTTCTCCCTGTGGTCCAATGCACTGCATGCTAGTACTAGGCCTAGATGAGTGTGTGTGTGTGTGTGTGTGTAGAGCAGAAAGAATTTGGTTTGAAGTCATTACACTTCAGCAAGCAATAAAAAAAAACATTTGAATGATATGCTAATTAAACAGTTGCAAATTAAAACAGTGGATGATGGAGAACACCAATTAGTATTGATTAGTTTTATCAGTGTGTTACAAAAATAATATGTGTTGACTGTATTTTTTACAGTAAAGGCAACAATAAAGGCAACAATATGAAGACAAATAAAATAAATAAGCATAAATGTGTTTTAGGCATGTTACGCTCTTCTTTTGTTTACTAACAGTAGTACATTACTATTCCCTGTTGCCTGTGACTAGAATACAGAGGTATTCATAGTTTAACTGAATAATTATTTCTGCTCCTTAAATGAAGAAACAAGTTTTCAATATTTTAAGGACAATAAAATTAGTCAGTATGTTGTTTTACACAATAAATTTTATGATATAGCCAAGTACCCAAAGCTAAAGTGACCAAAAGAAAGAAGTGAAGAATACCAGTTTGTTCACCTGAGTGATTTGTTTCAAAAGATTTTATTGACTTAAACATGTATAAACAACATGTGTTACAGCTGTAAACTGGGATTTGGGCTACCAATGAAAAATGATATGATCTTTCTAAAGCATGATCTGACATTTTCTGATCTGAACAACCTACTGGCAAACTTATGAAAAACAAAGATCTTCTACTGTTGTCACCTACTGTATAAGGTATATATTTTTATGTATCACAATAAATTAGCAATATTAGCTAACCATATTTTCTGGGGCCTATATTGCTTATCTTATCCATTTTACATTTTAAAGTTTTTACAACAATTAAAACCATTAAATATAAAAAGTTCAGAAATGCTGTGATGAGTTTCATTCATTCATTCATTATCTCCCGCTTATCCTCTATTAGGGTCGCGGTGGGGTTCCCCATGCCCATCCAGGGGAGAACGTCTCGGGCGCTGGGCAGATAGACCCAGGACAGGGCGCCAATCCATCGCTGGGCACACACTCACTCACACATGCACACTCTATATGGGGCAATTTTGAGAACTCAATTAACTTGATCCATGTTTTTGGACTGTGGGAGGAAACCGGAGAACCCGGAGGAAAC